>QVRM01001903.1:247500-286826 GCA_003439945.1 Dermanyssus gallinae | reverse complement strand
TCACCTGCCGAGACCCAAAAACGAAACAGGCGATGATAAATGGTAACTCATATTTAGTATACATTTTGTTTGTAGCTTTTGCCTACATACATTTATAATATTACAACAGTTAAGATATATACATTTTAAAATTTTTGTTTATCATACATACATTAATTTATATTTGTAAATCCATGTTAAATCAACAACTAATTTGTATATAGCTCTTGCATATATTAGATCTTATATATATATATAGTATGTAAGATTTCATTTATCATATATACGTTAATCTAAATTTGTAAATCTAAGGCATCGAAAAAGTATATCTCTGGCTCTCTGGAATCGAGCCCGTGATCCCAGCCGCCTGTGTCGGGGTCGCCGACCATCCAGCCCTTCCATCCCGTCGGCATATACGTTAAGACGGTAATATCCATAAGATTTATTTTTGTGACGCCGAGACCCAAGAGCGTACTCTCAGATTCAGAGCCCCATACACAATTCCTAGAATAGTGATGGATCCGAATCTGCGAGGTTTTGGCAGCCTGTTCGGGCCGCAACCCTCGGCATCTAAAACCCAGAACTTGATAGGTGTTATTATTACGAGAACGGGGCTTTAGGACCCGGTGCGCCCGGTCGAAGGAATACTCGTTCACGAACCACCTCATGACCCTTCTCGCGGAGAAGACGCGCCACGCGATCACAGACGTCATTATGTCTCTTTATAGTTTGCTTATGTGTTGTATTGCACATCGGAGCGACATGAGCCAACGTCTCAGGCGCATGACACCCGTGCCTACAACGTTTGTTGTAGCCCGGGCGTCCCCTGGCCAATCTGGCAGTGCGCCAAAGGTAGTGCGTTGATCCTGAGCTTTAGTAGGTTTAAATACTCCTTACCAGATAGGTAAGGCATACCCTTAATCCAGTAATGTACAAAGGGCGTTTCGTGTGCTTTTTCAAAATGTGCCCCATCGAACGTGTTGTGTAGTTGTTGAGACCAGTGATCGGTCTCTTGTGTAGTGCTCTCAATGGGGGCTCCCAAGCGCTCGCAAAGTTCTTGTTTTCGCAAGGTCTTTTTTTGAAGTGCTCAGTGGCTAGCATCCATTGAACCCCAGGTTGCGTGGAGCGTTGTAGTGCTGCCCGACGGGAAAGGCGGAGTCTGGGGATAAATGTTTGGAGGCAGGGGGATGTCCAGACCGCCGTGTGCTGCGTGCGTGTAGAGGTAGGCGTTCGGCACCGAGTTTAGCTTCAGCCATTTTGACTTAACAACATTTCTGATCTCTTTGTCTAGGTCGCTAAGGAGTGCGCGAGATGATCTCGAACCAGAGACCAGTTTATAAGAAGGCAGGGGATGAGAAAGTCGTTCAAAAATATGAGTCTTTGGTGGGGTTTAAGGAGAGCTATTATAAGTCGGTTGTCAAAGTCAACTCCCAGATATCTTCATCAATCGCTCATACCTTTAGCTGGTAATTGCCGCTCTCTAACGTTAACTTCTGGTACGAAATAATAAAACCTTTACTCTCCTTCCTATTAAATAGGTGGGAGATAGTAAAGGCATTTTTTAGTATTAATTTCAAGGCCTCCGGATTTCAAAAGGGGGTCCGCAATATTAAAGAGCCGGAGGGTAGATTTCGTGGAGGCTAGGTAACTGAGATCATCCGCAAAGGCCAAGCCCATTAGAAGGAAGTCATCAATAAGTTGGTACCCGATATTAGTTTTGTCTAATTTTGAAACAAGGTCGTCGATAACTAGATTAAATAAAGGGGGGCGAACAGAGGATCTCCCTGCCTAACATCCCTAGTTGGCCGAAAAGTGCGGCATTCTTGTCCAAATTCTTTGAGAGTTTTGGATGAGAGGCACAAAAGTTCGATAAAATTATTGTATATATCCGCTCCGTTCGAAAAATCTAATTATATCCGCAAGTCCAGAGTGACCACAGGACGAAGTCATGATTCACAACAGACTACTTCTAACGGGATTTTTCGGAGGGACGAAAGACAAGTCCCGTCCAAGCCTAGTGCTTTCGAAGGCCCGCGGAGAGCTACGTGGGTTTCCTTTAGGGAGATAGGGAGGGAAACCTCGAAGAGATCAGAGTTGGGAGTGTATACGGGGCAAGAGAGTGGTTCAAGGGGGTGGTTGTGTCATCGTGTTGGCCCAGTGTTCCACAACCTCGGTGGCCTGCATGTTGTGTATGGTGTGCTTGCCGTCCAGCACTTCATGAGCGCATTTGGATCGGCTAAAAATTTTTTGAGTGGTTGCGTAGTCTTGACGTCACTGTTGCCTTTTAGATTCTCGCGCTTCAGTGAAAGGTGTTTCTCTAAAGGTACGACGTCGGACAGTGTGTGTAAATTGTTTCTTCAGAAAGTCGTTTAAGGCAATAGTGTGGTCCTCACCTGAGCTTATATTTGACAGATGAGTAAGGTCTGTTGAAATTGTGTTGCGTTTGGGAAATGTGTTTGTGAGGGCTTATATTTTAGATATAATAAGTAATATATATATATATATATATATATATATATATATATATATAAATCGATAAATACTACGCGGGCAGCATGTCCAGCAGTTCAGTCAATAGCCAAACTTGCACTTGCAAACAATAATGATAGAAGATCCAGTGATGTGGAAGAACCACTTAGTTGTGACTGATGTACATGTTTATAATTTTACCCAATTTGGGTGTTAATAAACCATCATTATATATATATTATATATATATATATATTATATATGATATATAGATATAGATATGACTATATATATATATATATATAATATATATATATATATTATATATATATATATATATATATATACAGGGTCATTCATAACAATATGTACTTATTTTAAGGTTTGGTATATTTCGGCAGGAAAATATTTTTTTTAATAGAAGGAGAGGGCGGAAACGTCTGTTTAGTAGTGAGGATAAAATTTATAAGTTAGTTATTCTGCCTTTTTTGTCCTACATAGTTGTGCAAAATCTACGTTTGCGGGAGAACCAATAACGCAGAATGACCCGATCATACCGACGGTTCGGCGCCGGAAAATTCTGCACAACAAGACAGCAAATAGCCAGATAAGGGAAATTAATAAAAAGTCGATTGTTGTTATGTCTTACGTTCACGCCTTTACGTGCAAAACCGTGAAATTTGGCCAATACGACCAAAAATGTATGTCCAAAAGAGTACTCTCAGTAATGGCAAAATTATTGCCCACCGTTTTCGTACCAAAGTGATGGTGCTGCGTTACGTAAATGCCAAGTAACTAAGCTGTTTTGACAGTTATAGTTATTATGCTTTGTAAGCATTCACGTTCAGAACCTTCAAATTTTGCCAAGACGTTTCCGCCCCTCCTTCCGTTGGGAAAATTTATTCTTTGCCAAGTTCTACCAAACCTCGAAATATGTACCTAACTATCTCATACACCCTATGCAAGTATCCATGCCTTCGCTTTTGATATAGCTGGCAAAAAGTTTAGTTAATCGGCAATTACGTCATGCAGCACCATCACTTGGTGGCATTACATTTGCAATTGCCTGAGAGTAGTCTTTTGGACGTACATTTTTGGTCGTAATGGCAAAATCTTACGATTTTATACGTAACAGCGTGAACATATCAACATAACATCTTTTTATGACTTTCCTTAATCTGGGTATTCGCTTTTCGCTACTACAAGCTAGCGATGTGTCTTCCATTGTGCACGATTTTCCGCCGAACACGCCGGTCATGCGTTGACTGGTTCTCCCGCAAACGTAGATTTTGCACAACTATGTAATAGAGAAAAGGCAAAATAACTACTTTTATAAATTTTATTTTCTCTCCTAAGCAAGACGTTTCCGCCCTCCCCCTCCATCAGAAAGAACTATTTTCTTACCGAGTTCTATCAAACCTTAAAATAAATACATATGGTTATAATATAGCAGGCATAGATGTCGTCTTCGCTGTCGTCTTCGCAAATGGAAACAAAAGCGAATAAATCAGTGGAAAGAACAGCAGGAGACTACTAATAATTAAAATGCAAATCCTCTTCTTAGCTTTAGTTTACGTACCCGAACACCATCGAGTCGTGTTTCGACGAATTCCTCCCCGATGGTATACTTCATCTCATGGGTCTTCAGCAGGGTATGTGTCTTCATCGTCCATTGAGCTCCGTCCGCGCAGAACTCTATCGATGGCTTTGAGCCAGACGAGAGAACTCGCCACGTGATGCCGATATCAACGGCCTTCAGGAAATCTTCAAAATCAACGGACTCGACGGTACTCCAGATGCCGGTGAATAACTTCGCGCATCTCTCGACCTCGCTTGATTTATCGGCCGACATCTTAACGGCCCAACGTTCACGCGCGTATCACACGCCCTGTTCGCAACACAAACATTAGCAGTTTTATTGACATCCCTAAAAACGATGATGATCACAACGGCTATGATAGTGATAATTCAACCGTTACTATCTATGTAACGCTTCTTGCGGTACCAACCGCTCGTAGACTTAAACAGCACCCCCCTCTCTCCACCGCCCACCCTCGTGCAAGCTCCCATCTAAGAAGGCTCCGCCTCAGTATACACACGCCAGTCTGGGCTAACATCTTTCTAGACATAGGAGGTATTATTGGCCCTCCTATATGGCACGACTGCGCTTTAGCACGACGAGCATTCGACAAAGTGAAGGAAAGCAAAGAAGAAACGAGACATGCTTTAGAGTCCGGCCTGCTGACAGAAGCCAAATGAGATGGCTTCAAGAGCAGCAGCGTGGCTCAGTGTGGAATCCAGTAGATTGGGCGATGACTGACGCAGACACAAACACGCTTGCCATGATCATCACACCCTAACGTCAAGTAATGCGTTTGCGGCGGACTTGCTAGGATACCTACCGTGGGAAAAAGCTACCACCCTCGTAGGAAAAACGCACCACCTCCCTCTGCGTATTGGAGGTGTCGGATTACTTAAATCTACAGTGGGCACTTCCTCTCGTTGTCTGGAAGACGCACAATTCCTTTTGATTGGAGGCGTCTTTTAAGCCCCGCAGCGGAGCAAATAGCTCTGAAGCTACCGCACAGGAAAATCGCCCAAACAAGCAAAAGCAAGACAAGAAGGCCTTATAAGTGATGGGTCACGCGGCAATACGATGCTAAAACTGTCATCACCTATGTAAGGTATGTGGCAATCGAGTACTGCCACAGTGCTCATAGCGTAGCGGAGCAGTAGTTATTTGCAGACGTCGGCGTGCGCAGCAACAACTACGTGTTAAGAGTCGTTGCAAATGGATCCAGCTCAACGGGTCAACCTGAGTAGCAAGCACCGAATACGAATTATAGAACTGCCTCTCTTTGACGATTGTTTCTCGAACAACAATGACGAGAATGATGGTAGGATAGTTGACATTTGCTGAGCCAAAACAACAGTTAATAGCTGGCAATTCTCTTCAAAACGACTATGTCGCAGAAGCAGGATTCTCTCTCACGAACACGACGGTGTGCTTAGTTTTTGCATGGGAGAACTAGTTGTCTCGCAACAGCAACAATTGATGCTGTTATGTCGGGCAAAAGCACCAGTGCCACAAATTTCAGTAATTTAACTCTCACGTCGAAACTAGACTTGTTAGAGACTATGTTCTATTGGAATAAAGATTTGCTTTAACGAGCTCTACAATTCTTATAATCAATTTTTAATATATATATATATATATATATATATATATATATATATATATATATATATATATATATATATATATATACATATATGGGGATTCTTTAGAGGAAAAAGAGATATTACGAATAGGAAGAAGGCTGAAAGAGGAAGAAATGCAGTGATGTGTAAGGGCCTCTGGGGGTTTAATAAATATACAGTAACAAGGAATATATAGAGAGCCATGTATGCGCCAGGATTGACCTTTCCCTCGCTGGTCCAGAGCGCGGGGTTGAGAAAGAAGTTAGAAACAATACAAAGAGAAGTGATACTATTTGCGTTGGGTTGCTATTTTAATTGCGCCAGAGAATTTCTTAAGGGGGAAGGGAAGGATGTCAAAATGTATACAAAGGGAAGCACACAGTAAGCTAAGGTTTAGTATTAGGACTAAAAATGTCTGACAAATAAAAGATGGGTTAAACAGATGCAGCTGGTAAATACGGCACTTAGAATTAAAACGAAGTAGGATCGCAGAGTAGAGTTTGCAACTAGGAGGATTGGGTACAATAGTCAGCAATGGGCAAGCGCGAGAGTATCGGAGAAAATGTTGAAATTGAGGGTAAACAAGTCATATACAGGCAAATGGAAATTGGCAATGGAGACCAGATCGAGTCTGGCTCGAGACAAACGTGTACTATGCTCCAAAAAATCACTCCGTAGATTCACTATCTTTTAAACAAACGTTTGATGTCACAGTGACAACCGTCGCAAACCATGTTGCTCTTATGGGAAGCAGTTTATTGTTAAGGATACTAAAAGAGCGTTCTAAGCAGGCCACCGCTTAGAAATACCGCTAAGTCCCGCTCACCCATAAAATTAATACAATAAAACCAATAATTAAAGGAGGAAAACGCAAGAAAAGGGAAACAGGGTCAGTAGCTTTATACTGCGGTAGTAGTCAAGCTTTGAGCCCTTACGGTAAAACTGGAAGTAGCCTTAGCGGAAGTTCTAAAACGTTTAGTAGAAGTAAATAGGGCTAATGTAGATACGCACTTTCGGTGTTAGCCTCTCCCATGGCTTCGGTTCGTACACGTTTTACTATTCTTAGTATATGTAGTATATTGAGCATTAATTTGTTAACCAGATAATTTGTTTTCTATTTTTTAATTTGTTGAGACCGCGGTTAATCTTCTGGCTAGCAAACTAGTACTATTTATTACAGTTATAGCATTCAATATAATGTCTATATATTCTAAAAAGGTGAACTAGACCCAAACGAACACAAGTAAGGCGGGCTTTACAGCAGAACCCGATAATATTGTAATATATATACAATAGCGCGATTGCAATAATTCCTTTTACGGATACACTCTATATTGTATATCGTCCGTATGGGTACTCGTAAGTATTGTATTTTAGTATAGAAAGCGACGAAGAGGCATGAACACTTCAGTGCAAGCAACTTGGAGGTCTAGGCGCCTGAACATAATTGTCGAAACGCAATTTTGTTACTATCGTTGCTCTTCTGTACAAGGGCGATTGCTGACTGATATTACTAGTCGATGAGTCGATTCGGCTGGCATCACTGCACATATACGCTCTCTTGGACTTTTGCTCAACGCATACTGCGGTACAATCCGCTGTCGTCGGCTTCGTTTGGAAACATGGCTACACTACTTGATCTAGAGTATCAGCTCAACAGGATAAAATTGCCTAAATCACTGCACACGTTTCTGCTATCATCTGTCTGACGTGACCGACCACATGTCCCCCTGTGCGTCTCTAGTGCCATCCTTGGGGCGGCGGCAAATGTTTAAGCTAAAAGGTCAGAGAGGCCTCCGCACTTTATTTCATTTGCAAGCGCCGAGCGGTTTCGTCCTTATTCGCTTTGCTTTCTGTTGCTTCTGCAGAGTGCTCACGATTTCTTCGTGAGATACCTTGAGCAGCCTCAAACTATTTGATAGACGCATTCCGTCATTTTTAGTTAGCTGCGCCGGCGTGTCACTCGGCGACCGGCTAGTCACGGCTATGGTTAGCCGTGACTGGCCTAAGCAAGAACGAGCTTTCAGCAAAGCCTCACCTTTCCAACAAAGGTATCACTTACATGAACAACTTGTGCTATTGCCAGTGCCATATACGAATGTGCTTGTTTAACATCCAACGTGTTTCACTTTTCGGCGACGACGACGCAGCAAGCACGTCGTGCTAATCACTTGGCCCGATGCGCCTTACACCATCTTAGATCATCGCAACGGCGCCATGAGATGAAATAAAGATTGCAAGCCCAAATGCCCCGTTGTTGCAATACTTTAATGACAGCCTGGCACGGACGTAACAATCTAGCATCCGCCTGGACACACATATGTATATCTGTATATAAAATATTGCACATATATATTTACTTCATAGGTTGGTATACTATATAACAGACATTTCTGAATCTTTTATCGTCGTTGTGTGAGTTCGGCTATCGACAGAGCAGCTGGCGTCACACTGGGTATCCGTTGTTCTTGCCTAAGCACCCCTCGTACCTACAGTACTCCTGAGGATTGTGGAATTCGTTCGTACTGCATTACGCGTAATGAAAGAAGCCGGTGGGCTGCAAACGCCACCGTACTAGATGCCTTCTGTTCGGGAGTAGGCGGGAAGGGAAGACTGTTCGCCAAGTTGTACTTCCCTTCGCTACCGTAGTGTATATTTCTTTGTCATGTCTTTTAACTTCCCCGTCTACTTCAGAGTGTTGTCTTAAAACGTTCTCGTCTGAGGTAATCTTCATCGTGACTGTAGTTCCTGTGTTACCTAGTTCAAAATGAGAACTATTCTTTTCATTCAGGAATAAGACACCCTAATGTTGTCATAAAAACTCGAACGAGTATGCAGATATACAATAACTGTATGTGTGTCATTCCTAGTTTATCGCATATGAGTGTTATATCAAGTGCTGCTATTGGTTCTACTTTAATGTCAGAGAAGAACGGACGTGGTATAGATAGTATAGTATTGTCGTATTTTATATTTAGGACAGAAGCTATATACACGCTAGGAAATACTATTCTTTTTATAATGTTCTACTCTCGCCAAATACACACTTAAAACCTATGGTTTTCAAACCTATCTCGTAAGATTTGTTTCGTAAGATTAAACATACGGCTTTTAAAAGATCAACGATAATAGCTGTCTAAAAATCACGCACGTATAAAGGGTGACCTTCCTATCTGATGGGCGCCGATATCCAAGGAGGGCAGACACTCTAATGGTCACAGGTAACACCCAAAGTTAATATTTCTCGCAATGTGATCTACAAATGAGAGTTCTACAGAGTGGTACTGACACTCTGACATGACGGCGGAGCCACTACGGCAAACACAGCAAGTGTTACACCTGGTCGGGTAATAAGGGTACAATGCTGAGGATTTCAGATAACAGCGACAGTTCCTGTACAAGCGACACCATGAACAAGGATGTTTTGCATCACGTCAAAAGCGGGCGAATTGGGTTCGTTTGCCGCTGTCGGGCAACTTAATTACCTATAAACAATACATGCATATTCACGTCGACTAAAACCGTTGACCATACCAACAACGATAAGGGCGCAAGCAACAACAACGACGACAACAACACCAATGGCGGCAATAACAACAATACAACAACAACAATGGCGGCAACAACGTCAACAATTTCAAAGACCACAAAAGCCGGTGACAACACAATGTGCCAGTAAATTGGGGTCTAGAAGTCGATACGGCAGCGTTGTGGCAATGGCCTATGGCCCTCGTGTCATGGACTTGACCCCGACACCTCGGCGCACACAGGCCAGATTCATCTGCGTCTGGTGCAACTCTGGTAAGATATGAATGTAGACTTACACGCTTTTCCAACTAAGAACTACGTTCACCCAACACGAGCAGCGCACTTCGATCGAGAAGCGTAACTCCGGTATCTAGACATCAAGGACAAGGATAACGTGTGTCAAAATGCCTCTGAAGCGACTGTGGCGAAACTCACACACACAGGAATATATATAGGAATAGAAAAAAAATATTTATATATATATATATATATATAGATATATATATATATATATTATATATATATATAACTATATATATATATATATATAAATATTATATATATATATATATACATATATATATATTATATAAATATTTTTTTTTCTCTATTGCCTACCGTCGAAGGTGTTAACGAACGAAGCGTCGCGAGGTCAATCTATACGAGTACGGCGGCCTGTCTTTCCTTCTGTCTCTGTGTGTGGTCAGCGATTGGTTTGTTATTGGTTCGTCGCACAATGTGGAACGTGACCTGCCGGGGTGGGCGCTGCAAACGATACGCCGGATGCGTTGCGAGCAATGGGAGTCGGTACAGTCGTGACGCATGCGTAAGCGGCAGCAGAAAGTCTCAGGCCGCACTCGCTTCACGCGTTAAGACGTTGATGCAGTTACCTCGAGGGCTGTAGGGAGGTTCGAGAGTTGTGAGAGGTGGTCTGTGGATGTCAATAGAAGCGCTGATCGATTTATCAAGATTGATGCGTGCGGTCTTGTCAACCAGCACGTCTTAGTCACGGGTCCCAACGGTCGAGTCGGTTGCAACGAGGGAGGGGACAGCAATACGGCGAAGTTGTTCTACAAAGCGGCAATCGTGTTCAGTAACGACGACAACAACGACGACGACGACGATAACAACGACGATGACGACGACGACGACGATTCGAAGACACCCGGTACACACAGCTAAGTTTTGCAGTCGGTTTTGATCAACGAAATATCAGCAAACAGGTAGGTGTCTGTCGGTCGGTCGGTGAGTCGCTCCGAAACAAGGCAAGCAACAATATTGATCTATCTAGCTATCCTGCTGTCTGCCTGTCTCCTTTATGACGATATTTGATCGCGCGCGATCATACACGTGGGGCGTACATAAGTTTGTACTCACGCGTTTGTACTTCACAACTTCACACACAAACACACCCGCCCCCACATACGCTCATCCGTCGTCGTCGTCGTCGTCGTCGTCCGCTGAAGTTAACTAACTTCTTAAAGCGCTAGCAGAGCTACTTGAGTCGCAGGCTAAAGGCGGCGCCTGTCATCGGCAAACTTTTGTCGAGGAACAACTCGGAAATACTGCCGGCATCAATCTCGTGCCCTTGTCGGTTGTTGTTGTTGTTGTTGCCGCAGCTGTTAATGCAGTTTGCTAACGCCACTGCCGCTGTTCTAGTTGTTGCTGTTGCTATTGTTGCTGTCGCTGTTGTTGTTGTTGTTGTTGTAGCTGTTGCTATTGTTGCTGTTGTTATAGTTGCTGTTTCTCAGCTCGGCCTACAAAACAACCGATGACGCCGCCTATGCGCAAACTAAACGCATAGCAACCGAAACACTCACGGTTTGTTCTCGGGGCTGCGTGGCGTGAAGACACAGACCACACACAAGCTACAGATCCAGCGCCAGCGGGCCACCGTGCTGCGAAGCGCGTAGCGGACTTCACCAACAACGACTGTAGTCGTCTACAGTAGTTCGGCTTCTATCGCAGAACTAGTCACGTTCTACTTCTCTAGAACTTAGTTCTACAGAAGAACTTCGACCTCGACTTCAGTTTGGTCAACTACTATTACAACTACGACTGCTACTGCTACCACTACTACTACTACAACTACAACTACTATTACTACGGAGAGTTACGCAGCGACGACTACGACGACAGCTATTGCAGCGTCGAGCCGACCAAGCAAGCGGACAACACGCGACTGACCGCACACACCGATCTGAGAGATTGACGGCAAAAGTCAAGTTCCACTTCGCTTACGGCGCCGTAAGCGTTGCCAGCGCTCTGCCCTTTCACTAAATGAGCGCGATCCGCAGCACGGTAGGCCAGCACCGACCGGCACCACCACCACCACCACCACTGGAAGCAGCAGCTAAAGCAGCAACAGCAACAGCAGCAGCTACAACGGAAGCGTGGTAATCGCTGCTGTTGTTGTTGTAGATCTTGTTGTTGCTGTTGTTGTAGATGTTGTTGTTGTTGTTGCTGTTGTTGTAGATGTCGTTGTTGTTGCTGTTGTTGTAGATGTTGTTGTTGCTGTTGTTGTAGATGTTGTTGTTGCTGTTGTTGTTGCTGCTGTTGCTGTTGTAGATGTTGTTGTTGTTGGATTGTTGCTGCTGTTGTTTTTATGGTTGCCGTTCTTGTTATTGTTGCTGTTGTTGTTGTTTTTGTTGTCGTTTTTGATGTTATTCTTGTAATAGTTGCTCATTCGAACTGATTTAAACGTAGCCTGATACTTGTTATTGCTGATGTTGTTCTAGTTATCTGCGAGTATCATCGTTATTGTCGTCGTCGTTGTTGTCTCTGTTGTTGTTGTTGTTGTTGTTGCTGTTGTCGTTGTTGTTGTCGTCGCTGTTGTCGTCGTCGTTGTTCTTGTTGTTGTCGTTGTTGTTGTTGTTGTTTTTTGTTGCTATTGTTGTTGTTGTTGTTGTTGTTGTTGTTTTTGTTGCTGTTGTTATTGTTGTTGCTATTGTTGTTGTTGTTGTTGCTGTAGGCGAGAAGGTATCAGTTTGTTGTGACGTCGATGGTGCGTCGTCCGACACCGGCGGCGGCGGCGGCGCCAGGACGCTTCCCGACGCTGCTCAACATGACAATGAACACGAAGCGAAACGATGAGACGCCGACCACGAACGAAATGATCAAGTCGCAGACCAATGTAAACCAAAAACTACATGAAGCAGGCGCGAGCAGAAGAAAGAAGAAAAACGTGGAGACGAAGAAGAAGAACAAGAACAAGAAGATGAAACAGACAATACCGGACGAAGCACTAAAGAATAACGCGTTGCCCATCTGCAAGCGGCGGCGCCTCCCGAGCTGCCGCTGCTGCTGCTGTCGTGGTTGTGGTGGCAGTTGTCCCTGCCGGCTTTGCGGCTGTAAGGCTATAAGGAAAGAGGAAAATATCACACACACGTTACATTATTTGCTACAACTGTTAGTCTACTACGACGAAGATGGAACACTTCAACTACTCGGACCAAAACATTACTATAACGTTTGCGGCTAATGCGACGTTTGTACGATTGTCCCAGCAACAGGAACAACAGGCATGCTCAGCGACAACATACAGCGTGATTCCTCCTGCGCGCGATTCAGCACAACAACGACAATTCACTTCTAGCAGCAGCAGCAGCCGCAGTAACATCAACACCAGTACGACTACTAAATTACTCTTAGTAGCGCAATAGTAAACGTAGGAGAAAACAAGCCGCAAAGAAGCTAAAAAGTGTCTACACAACCACAACCACGAAACGACAACAACAGCAACAGCAACAACAACAACAGCCGGCTAACGTCGTCTAGGACGTCCTTCGGGACTCGTCGTCGAGTCAACCACACCAAAATGCCGGGTCAACAACAACAATTTTAATTCATATGAAATTATTTAGAGAACTACATTTTACGGTGTATAGAGCTTTATGGCGAAACATTTTAAATTTATATTATAATCAATTTGAGTGAAATAAACAAAATTGTAATTGTAATTTTGCGGTGTATACAATGTTGTCAGTGAATATTTACATAAGAATAAGAAGTACGCTATAAGCATGCAATTTTTTTAGCTAACTGAAACACGGTAGTAGTAAAATGATTAAGCACAACAGCAAACCTACGCCGTAGCCAGAAAAGGCCAGCACAGAGCTTAATAAACCTATGAATTAATGCTAAAGAATGCAGCAGTATAACTAGCACAAACTACTTCGCGGGTTAGCCTAATACATGACAAGTGTTAAAACCCAAAATACCTTCACAGCCACGGTCCTTCACGGTAAGACTTGTGATTACATCTTACACAGTAGAATCCTTCTGGAGATGAACTCTAGAATGCCTAAGTATTGCAGCCTCACTATTCAACTCCTGGGTCAGAGATTCCGAGGCCAAAAAAATACCATTGCGCAAACAAAAACATAACTGTCACACTACCTAAAGAGGTTTTACACTTTGGCACGTTCGTTTGCACCTGCCACCGCCGCAATTGCCCTTGCCGAGATCACAGAGACTGACGCTTTCTTCAGAATTGCACGCTTGCTTCGTTCCGAAATGGCATTTGGACGCCCGGAACTCTTTTTACGTCGTAATTTTCACCTAAATTCACGAAGTTGTTCACTACTTTGGGACAACGTTTCAATCGACGGGAAATTTCGCCATTAGAGAGGCCGTCGTCCTTATAAGCCTTGATTTGGGCCCAAATCCATCGTTTCTACACAGAAAAAAACTTCTAATAGGAGGTCTGCCTTTGTTTACGTCGAGCCGTAAAATAAGCCCAAACGTCATTATTCCGCTTAATTCATTCGCTAAGACACGCACCTTGCTAGTGGCTGTATATTTTTTCGCGGCGTAGCTGTGTGAAATAGAGATTTCTCGTGTTTCAAAGAAATTCGAGACCCCAAGTGTCGACGGAAGTCTCCGCTGTTACGATATGAGCATAAAGGCGTGTAACGTGGCAAAAGTAATACAACAAACAGTTTAGGATATTAAGAAAGTGTGGCTGTATAGTTTTTTGCTATATATATATAAACTAGAAAAACGTAAGACTTTTATTTAGCTTATAACGGGGTGTAAACAATTGTCCCCCATATATATATATATATATATATATATACACATATATATATTGACTGAGCGAGGGTTTTAGACCAAATCTGTAAAAAATTGAATTGGGGACAATTAATAAAACACAACGTGTAGAACTTTAGCCAGTGTCCAACTGCCAACGTCCACAATGACTCAATTGGCCTTTTAGCCAAACTGCGTGTCGGCCTCCTGGCAGCCGCCATGCGATCGAAACAACCAGTCAACCACTCTCCTCGCTGCAACAGCTTCTCGAACATTCAAGCATCTGGAGGAAAAGAATGGCTGGTGCAGTTGCTTGCCGCAGCCACATCGACGACAGCAGCCAGACAGATTTGATTGTCCTCCACCGAACACCAGCTAGCTCCTGCGACGGGTTGGCCAGCAACGTCAACAGTCCACAGAACTGTCTCTGTGCTTGCTAAACCGGGATGAGCAGGTGGTGGTAGAAAGTGACCTCTTTCTCGAGGTGCTGCTCTCGGCGGAACAGCGTGATCTCCTCAAACGCCTCGTAGTCAACCAGAGAGAGAGAGAGATCGGGCGATACAATGTTACAGGATTGTGTTCTACCTACAACGGCAACAGTTGTCGTTAAGGTAAGAGCAAAATGTCTTCTTTTTGTCACACGGGTGTGCGTAAAAGCATTTCCTCGGGCGGGAGAAGTATCGGGGAAAGCCCTCGATGTCAATGTTGCTGGAAAAATACCCTCCAAAAACCCCACCAACCATCCTCTCGCTGAATCACCACGTATGTCGAACGTTTGACGTCTTCTTCTTCTTCTTCTTCGTATGAGTTGTACACAGCCTGTCTGATACGATGCAAATATTTTCTGAAAATACTGTCGCCCGAAAGAAATTCGGTCTGCAGTAATACGTGCACTGTTTCTACGACTATTACGGTCAAATACGACAAGCATGTACGGCAGTATTGCATGGCTGGTGTGTTTGCTATTAAGATGTCTGCTGCAGACGAAAAAAACTGGCTAAACTGCGTTTTGTTGATGCATTGATATCTTCCACCCAATTCACGCATGTAAGAAGTAACTCAGAGACTCTCTCCGATGCCTGGCCAAACGAGTGATGCATAGAACAACTTCCGACCGCTCGCCGAGTTATGACGAGCATATAAGCAAAACAAATCTGGTCAGATATAGCGTTTATTCCGTCCGCATATCAGCAAACAGAGTTTAACAGCGTACATGCGATTATGTACACTACTCAAAACCTTATATCGCAAATGTTCGTAGTTGCAATTATTTGTTCCAGAGTCGGGCACATCCTCAGCTCATCGACGAGTGTCAGAAATCATCCATCTTTGTCATAAGATAAAGTAACACTTTTCGAGTTCATCGATTTGATTCAATAAAACAATGAGCCGATGTTTTTATATTTTTTTGCATGATAGTGCATATATCGATCAAATTGTATTAATACCGATATTCTACAAACGTGAATTGGTGAACGATTTCGTAAAGCTTTGCAACTCCAAATGCCGCTGAGTTTATTCAAAATTATGCCCAACTTTCCTCCATTACCCAGGATGTACACGCACCAAACAGCCGAAGAGCCTGCCAGAACAAAGCGCTACAACTATCTGTTCAGTTTTTTCCACACATTTTCCTCATACAACACGTATCTAAAGTAAGATCTCATTTATAGGAATTTTGGAATGCAGTAATTAGGTCAGCCGTATTCTTACCGATTATCTGGGCTATGCTATGCAGAGTAATGGATATTGTAACACGACGTTAAGTGTTTTTATATATATATATATATATATATATATATATATATATATACATATATCATTTTTTAAAGATTTTCCGTAAGGCAATTGCCCCTGTACGGTGTTTTCATGTCATGGCTAATTTTAATCCACTCCGGCATCTACCTTGTCTAAATTGGAAACCATGCAAACCAATTTAGGAGTGGCCGGTCTAGGTCTCGAAGCCCAGTCCTCCTCGAATGCAAAGCAAGGGCTTTGACACTAAGCCATCTTGCTCGGTTTATTTTATATTAATATATATATATATATATATATATATATATATATATATATATATATATATATATATATATATATATATATATATTCACACTCACTACTCGCTACAGTGTTCACGGATTTCATCATCTACTTTGCCGGTCTGCTGGGTTTCATGAACCCAAAGAGGACTGCAAATGCCGTCGTTGTGGCGATCTATGTCCCCTATACCACCTACCTGATTGTACGGAATCCGTGTCGCTTTCTCAGCTTCAGCGAGAATACTCATAAGCCATTTTTACCATGTTTGTCATATATATGATGTTCGTATTTACATATCCAATTAGGGTGCATTGCAAAAAAAAATATAAATATATATATATATATATATATATATATATATATATAGAAAATATTGTGATGATTTATTAATTATTTACAATACGTTTGCACACTCGGCAGTGCTCGCCTTAATAAAAATGGTGGTAAAAAGGTGTCACGTAAAGTTAAGAGTCAGTTGTCCGTGTCCTTGCTTGATGGTAGCCCCCGCTCTTATGGACCCGGTGCGAGCGGTATATCCTCAAGGTTCCTTGCAAAGTTAAAACGGTGAGATCCATAAGATCCTCTTCGTGACGCCGAGCCCCAAGAGCGTCCTCGCAGATTCGGAGTCCCATACACCACTCATAGAGATAGTGATGAATCCGAATCTGCGAGGTTTTTGCGGGTCGGGGAGCGCCGCTCTTAGGAACTCGACGTCATATTTGGCGATCTTGTCTTGCCGTGCTTTTGCCAGGTCCCGGTTCGGGCCGCAAACCTCGGCATCTAAAACCCAGACCTCGGTAGGTGTTGTTATTACGAGGTCGGGCTTTAGACCCGGTGCGCCCGGTCGACGAAATACTCGCTCACGAACCACCTCATGACCCCTTTCGCGGAGAAGACGCGCCACGCGATCACAGACGTCGTCATGTCTCTTTATGGTTTGTTTGTGTGTTGTATCGCACATCTGAGCGACATGAGCCAACGTCTCAGGCGCATGACACCCGTGCCTACAACGTTTGTTGTAGCCCGGGCGTCCCCTGGCCAATCTGGCACGCGTTGGTAGTGCGTTGATCCTGAGATTTATCAGGGTTTAGATACTCCTTACCAGATAGGTAGGGCATACCCTTAATCCAGTAATGTACAAAGGGCGTTTCGTGTGCTTTTTTAAAATGTGCCCCATCGAACGTGTTGTGTAGTTGTTGAGACCAGTAGTCGGTCTCTTGTGTAGCGGTCTCAATGGAGGTTCCCAAGCGCTCGCAAAAAAGTCTTGTTTTCGCAAGATCTTTTTTAAAGTGCTCGGTGGTTAGCATCCATTGGACCCCAAGGTGCGTGGAGTGTTGTAGTGCTGTCAGGCGGGAGAGGCGGAGTCTGGGAATGAATGTTTGGAGGCAGGGGATGTCCAGACCGCCGTGTGCTGTGTGCGTGTATAGGTAGGCGTTCGGCACCGAGTTTTCGAGCTTAAGCCATTTCGACTTAACAACCTTTCTGATCTCTTTATCTAGGTCACTAAGGAGTGCGTAAGATGGTCTGGGACCGGAGACCAGTTTATATAGGAGACGGGGAATGAGAAAGTCTTTCAAAAATATGAGTCTTTGGTGGGGTTTAAGGGGAGCTATCGTGAGTCTGTTGAGTAAATTAAGGAGTATATCCCTGGTGGAGTCAACTCTGCCATTGCTGTCAAAGTCGACTCCAAGATATCTCCATCGATCGCTCATACCTTTAGCTTTATATTTGTGCTGCAATACTCTGTATTTATTCATCAACTCGGATTATAATCTTGTGTAAGTAAACGTGTTTATTTTCAGCCTAGAACAATTCCGGTCTGCACTATTCGACAAACGATTCCAGAATTGAGAATGTGTTGCTCCGCTGAACGTCAATGGAAAGTCTGTGCCGTAATGATTGCGCGGTTCTCGTGTTTCAGTAGTTATCTTCAAACGTTGCGCCCAATTTAGTAAATAGTTTCTCAGTCAGGAAGCCCGGTGGTCCCAAGGTCTCAAAAACCACTGAAGTTATGGGTTCTTTGTCAGATCGGCGTATTTGTTCATCGTGTTGTTTTCTGCTAGGCTCGCGGACGTGACCAGTTCTAAATGAACCGAACCGGACCATTGAGGGAGAAAGTGAGTCAGTTACGATAGGCGTCCCATATGATAGTCTGGGCTCGTTCAAAGAGGATGAGAGTCATCCTATCGGGACGCTTGCCGTCCTTTAAGCCCTTGCTCTTGTGTGAGGCGAGCACTGCCGAGTGTACAAATGTATTGTAAATGATTAATAAACTATCGCTATATATATATATATATATATATATATATATATATATATATATATATATAATGACTTAAAGCCTATATGAGTAATAGCAATAAGATATGCGTAGGTTTGTATGCACGAAAAGTATACACAGTGTGTCAGCTGAGCACGATTAAACAAAACAATTTATAAAAATATTCTAAGAAATTGTATTATTTACGCTTCAGTACACATTGCCCTTCTATAGCTTCACACAGTTGTTTGTAAAGCTCTGCAAGCCTGTACTAAATAGCTTGGAAAAAGAGTGGCAGTAAAACAGTGACAAATCGACACTGACACAATTCGCCTTCTTTATCAGCGGTTTGCTGTACAATGTATGTGTGTGTGTCTGAGACGCGCACTCCTAAAGCGAGTTTGGCCGCTCGAATCCGACAACACAGGTAAGCGACCGTTTTCGGTCTACAAGGTGACCGACCGATCCTTCCTCTAAACGTCGTCTTGAGGAGAAAGGCTGGTGGCGTCGCTTGTCGAAAGAAGAGGCCCAGTAATCACGTCAACGGTTGAGGGTGGTGGTGGTGGGGTCCAACGAACAGCTACCGATGAATGTCAGTCACTTTGTTTAATCTATGCGGCGACGACGACGTCCGAGACCACTCACCAGTTGAAGCAGCTGTAGCATCTCTTGAGCTGCTGCTGACGTCTTTTGTCGATGTCGTTCTATTCTGTTCTATGTGGCGCGCGCAGAACTTCGCACCGGAGAGACGTGACACAGTTCTTCGTTTAGCAGCGCGCAATGCCGGTGTCGTCGTGACACGGTGCGCGCGAGTCCAGGCGGAGCATCATTGGTCTTAGAGAGTAGACTAGCCAAGAGTTAGAGTGCGGGGGGAGGCGGGCAGGAAGGGAACAACAGCAGCAACAACAACAACACAACAACAACAACACAACAACAACACACAACAGCACAAACAGCAACAGTAACACAACAACACAACAACAACACAACAACACACAACAACAACAACAACAACAAACAACAACAACAACAACAACAACAACAACAACAACAACGACAACAACAGCAACAACAACAACAACAACAACAACAACAACAACAACAACAACAACAACAACGACGACGACGACGACAACAACCACAACAACAACAGCAACAATACAACAACAACAACAACAACAATACAACAATAACAACGACAACAACAACAACAACGACACGACACAACAGCAAAAGGTACGCTGACAGCTGTCCGAAGCCGGTGGCGGTCGACCTGCTAGTGAAAAACAATGTTTGCCCAGTCCACTGTAGGCGTCACTTACTACTACGACGACGACGACGACGACAACAACACTACTACTACTACTATTGTCATGACTACTTGTAATAATAGTACTACTGCTACTTCGGCTAGTAACTAAAGAGAAACTTCGAACCTGATTCATGTCGATTCAGGCCGAAACTTTCCAGCTAGCTGTGACTCGAAAGAAAAGTGGCGACCCGCTAACGGGAATGGCGGGAATTCGACGTCGCCCTCAAAGCCTTCTGTGCCTTCGAAGCAAGCCGCCGGCCGGGCGGTCGCATTTCGTGTTCCGCTTCTTCCCTTGTGCGACCGACCGACCGACCAACCGACGGACCCCCGTCTTCGATGTACAAGGACAAAATACCTTGGTCAACTTGGTTTAAACTCAACGACCCAACTCATTCCTGGTCGATACCGTCCCCGCCGTATCGTTGTACAGAGACAGACGACGTACCGGCGACAGACCGTTGAGAAGCGCACATCAACCCTACGAATTTTCGTATAGTCAAAATGCTAACTAGAGGTGTGCGTCTGCACCCATATTAACATAAGGTATAGCTTACACTGTTTCCTACCAAGTTATATATAATATAATATATATATATATATATATATATATATATATATATATATATAGCAAGACCGACACAGATAAGATGATCTAATTTGCAACCAAATAGATCTGATATTGTACTATATATATATATATATATACATACATACATATATATATCTATAAAGATCTATTTGGCTGCATCTTAGGTCATCTTATCTGTGTCGGTTTTGTTCAAAGCTTTGTTGCAATTGTGTTGATAAGCTGCTTCCTGCTCTATGATAAGATCGATGACCTTATCATAGAAAGGCTTCTCATCGAAGGTGTCACGCGCCGGCCAAATGCTGCTCGGCTGTTAACGCCGTGCAAAGAGCAGCCTGCAGAGAGCATGTATCACATATACGACATAGAGTGAAAAACTCGACTTGAGCGTCTACAGAGTAGCTTGCAACTGTCGTATCCTTGCACATCATAGCGTACCATATTCCGAAACCAACGTGTTGACATCATATCCCAAAGCCAACGTGTTGACAAAATTACGTACAAATGATATGCGTGAAAACGCAGAAATGTGTATTCTGTTTAGTGTATCTATTTTTTCTTTGACACTAGCTTAATGTTATTTTTACGTTTCAACAGAATGCGCTTCATTCAAGGAAGTACTTAGTTTGTTAACGTCAGGCTTCCGTAGAGTTGGACGGTCAACCTAGGTTCCAAATTGGGACTGCATATGCTGTGATAAGCAGTGCGTGCACCTCAAGTAGCATAAAGCATGTATATCCGTAGATATCTCGTGTGCTATCGAGGAAGCGATGAATTTGTTTTGCTTAAAACAATGTCTGCAACATGTCCTGTGCACTTTAGTTTAGCAGAGGTCATTACATCTAGGATTCTGACGAGTTTTTTTTTGTAACAAGGGGATGGCAAACCGATCGAGTAATTGTAATGGACATTACCAGTCCACCGATAGTCGCAGATCAAAAGAGACAGACCAATTGTAAAAATAGAAGAAAATATCATCTACACTCCTAGGTTCTGTTTTGTTTGCTTTACTTTTGTTAACGGAACCCATTCAGTTCTGTAGCCAGACTGTGCTTGTTGGTGAATGAATGAAACACATAGCTTTAATTATGAGTACTTCTAAATACACCCGAAAGCATACAGCCTCTGTACTGCGCAAGTTGCCCAGGGGCTAGAACGAAAATGATGTGCTCCTTGCGTTGAAAGGAAAAGAAAAAAAATAATTAAGCAAAGTAAGAGTAGTAATAGTAGTAGTAGTAATAATAATTATAATATAGAACAAATGTATAGTTACTTAAATAAATAACACATATTTTTAGGAGAACGACAATTAAATAACAACAATAGTAATAATGTGCGGAAAATAAATGATAGAGCCGTAATTTTGACTGGAGTAAAGTCAATCAAATGTAAAAACTGATATCGTTAACTCGAGGGGACGCCGACAAAAAACAAAGAAAAACTACGAGAAAGAAACAAACTTTCTAAAGCTTCTTTTGAAGGCCGAAGGATCGGGAATGGCGGCAATAGCGGGAGGAATTCTATTCCAAACGGTAAATGAGTGATGACGTGGTTCATTCTCAAGAAGGCGTGTTGGCAAAAGAGTAATAGCGATGTAAAATCGTCTGTTTCGGAGGGGTATGAGGTGTAAGGTGTGAACGCAAGCACAGACAACAAAGAGTTATATAGTGTATTTAGTTCGAGAAACTGAGCCACACAAACTCGATTAGAGCGTAAACAAATAAAACACGTAAACAGCTAAATGCAGTTATGCAGTGAGCGAGAAAAGGTTGTAGCAGGATTTAGCTTGGTAATACTAGTAGTGGTTTTGGACTAGGAAATACTAAAAAAAATCCGTTTAAATAATTTAAAAAACAACTTGTAGAGTAATACTGGCGGTCGTTACTTTTCCAAATGTTTTACTGTTGACTTGAACGTACGGTGTTGACGTCGACGAGTTTCAGTCAGGCGTCAACGCATCCAAATAAAATCTGCGGTATGCCAATGACAACAATCACCGCTCTTGGTTGATACCATGGCGACTCGTGGTCCACCCACAATGCTGAGTAGTGGGATCTGATCCGAGATAGCCGTAGATCAGCGATCAAAACCGATCCGGATGGGGAAAGCCCGGCGCGCAAGCTCGACGAATTACGCGGTAAGAAGCACACAGGAGAGAGAAAGAGTTCTCTCCAGATATTCACTAAGGCAAATTATGACTACGTTTCACATAATGTAGCGGAATTTGGTACCTATGTATATATATATATATATATTCGACCACCTGACCACAAGACATTTATTTAATAGAGAAATTCCACTCGCAGAGACGGAATCGTGTCGTTTTATTAGAGTCGGCGTCGTTGTGTGCAATTCATAATGAATTTAAGCTTAACTTACCTTAATGAACGAGTTGCACTAGAAATAGAGACACTTAAAAGGATGTGTTCCATTATAACACAGATTAGGAATCGGTATACTCTTTAATTGCACTAGTTCGCTTTTCGTGTCATTATTCTGCTTTGACCTGCACCAAACTAGGACGACTCAGATTTACGATAGACAAAGGGCTACCGTCTGAAAACGGGCTACTACCTGGAGGTGAATGAACGCAACAGCTTGATAAAAAGCAGCATATAGCCTTGTTCCCAAACGGAAGATGTACCCAAACGGAAGAGTTTGGGCTTGAGAACGCTTAGTTTGTATGAGTGGGTAAAGATTGCGGTTAGCAATGGTAACGCATGAAGTAGATGATGTAGGGTAGCCAAATAAAACCTGGAGCATATAGCCGAGCAGGTTGTTATTACTGTTTGTCGGCTGGGAGCTAATCGAACTATGAGAGTGTTTACAGTAGTAGCCTGTAGTCGACCATATCAATCACTAATTGTCCTAATTAACACTTACATACTGTGTACGCGTGTGGGCCCCATTCTACAAAACAGATTCATAACAGATACTGAACGTTTGCACGTTCACAGATACATAACGGATACTGAACGCAAGACGGGCTTGATTAGCGAGTTGTGAACGCATGTTCTTGATGTTTCACATAACGTAACGCTTTAGTGCATCCGGATATGTACAAGCACCAGAAATATAGCCACACTTTATTCATCACTTTCACTCATTTTAGGCGACTTTGCAGATTTGGTTGTACCACGAACTCCCTTCCGCACTTTTCGAGATCTCACACATGATATTGATTAAAGTGCATGAAGCGTGCAGGGTATTCTTCCTTGACGTTGGGATTTGTATCTACTGAAAATGTATTTTTTTCCAGCAGTCGGTGAGCGTTAAGACGCTTAAGATGAGACTAGCGTCGACGCACCGTCGTTGGACAACACGAAAACCATACCTCGAGGCCCATTGGCACGTGCTTTATATATATATATATATACATACATAGGTTGTTCCAAATTAAGTCACAAAAAGGCCATACTTTTAGGGACATTAAAAACTTATTCAACGTTTAACTTTTCTGCTAGAATGGACGAAGTGGAAATGCCTTGTTTGGGAGCGAAAGTGAAATTTCTATCATCCGTCATATTAGTGTGGAAAAATTCGGACATCACTTGACCTATATATATGCAGATGCAAACAAGTATACACGTAAATATATATTTGTTTGTTTCCTAACGTCTAAGCGGTGTTTCTTAACCTTAACCATAGTTGATAACCTACATTTTATTCGATTCTGTTTCGTTTGTCGGCCCTATCAGTCTGCGGATTGACTAACCGAGAAAAGACTAAACGCTAAATTTGTCTATCTCAACTCGGAACTTTGCGGGAGTTTACCGACCGACGACAAAAAAAAACTAGAGCCAGTAGAAACTAGAAAAAGCTAAAACTAGCGGCTAAAGCAGTCGGTTCGAGACCAGTCACGGCAATGCCGGCGCTGCAGTAACGTGCTCAAAAGTTGTACGTTAGCTGCTGAAGCGACAGCAGTGGCCAGCCAGTCCGCTCGCTGCCTTGGCAGGCATTTGTTCAGCTATTAGTTGGGCTAGCTAAAGTTCAGCGGTGGAAAGCGGCAAGCGAGTGTGAGACGTCGAGAACTCAAGAAGTGAACATCACCGGAGGTGGGAATTGAGGAACATCGAGGAGGAAAGCGTGCTGAGCAAACCAAACACACATAGAAGAATCAGGGAGACAGGGCGAGCGAGAGAGAGAGGTGGAAAGAAAAAGGAGATGAAGAAGATGAAAGACAAGAAGATAAAGAATAACAAAAAAGAGACAGACAAGAATAGGAAAGACTAAAAGGAAAAGCTCCAAAGGAAAAAAGCTGGAGCATGAGTGTTAAAGTGCTTCGTTTTCGTTCTCCTTTCGTTCTCCTTTTCCTTCCTCCTCCTCCTACTCTTGCTCATTCTCCTGCCTATGTCCTCAACTCGACGGGTCTCCAGGAGTAGTCCCACCGGGGAAGGCTCGAAGCTGTCGAATCCGAAGAAGGACGCCCCGGCCTAACGATGAAGATGAGCACAGCCACGACGAGCCGATGATGCCGGCGGTGGTGGCAGCGACGATGGTATCAGCAGCAGCATCAACAGCAGCAGCAGAAAAAGAGAAGCGCTACTAGAAATTGTAGCAGTGGATTCGTTTGTGCGTTCGCTCGCTCGCTCGCTGCGTCGCTCACGCGGCAGCTAATCGAGACAAATTTAATGATGATAAACGTCGTCCTAACTCCGTCACTTCCCGACGGTCTTCCAACATTTCGCTGGCTGGTGTTCTGCTTCGACAGCCCAAGCGTCTGCCAAGCGTCCTACGCAGCAGCAGGCCACACAGTCCCCCAGCAGCAGCAGCAGCTGGTGGCGGTGGTGACGCTGCTGCTGCTGCTGTTTCAACGGCAGATATTTGTCGCCCTGGCACTTTCTTCTACTGCCAGGCACTCCCTTCTACGTCGTTCTGGCGGCACTTCTCTGAGCTAAAGGAGTTCTCAGTGTGTCGTCGTCGTCGTCTTCTTCTATCACAAAGCATCTCTTGCTGCCACTTCTCCACACTCTCTCTCCTCTCGCGTATCGTACCGCGTGTCGTCTAGTTGTCCTCCCTCTTCCTCTTATTTGCTTCCGTTGTGCTTTGGTGGACTTCAAAATCGAAGTACTGCGAAATTATAGCAAAGTGTCCGAAAGGAGACGTCCGACGGCGGACAACGCTTTGGACGGGATATATATATATATATATATTGAGAGAGAGAGAGAAAGCGTTTCACCGGCGACTGACCTCCATGAGCTTGAGCATGACGTGGCGGCGGTAGCATTGGTGGTGGTGGTACGTCCTGGCCCCTATTATGTCTGCGGCCCTATGCCCTAGCCCACCGTGTAGTTTGAGCCTACCCCCGGGGGCAGCCGGCTGTCTTTCCGGCCAGTTTGGATCTGCTGTCAGACGTATGTATACCAACCGACAGGACCTCCTAGGCCTAGGAGTCACCAGGCAACTTGCGTTGGTTGCGTGGCCACTGTTAACGCCACCGCGCCACCACCACCGCTAATACTACTACTAAAGCTTCGCGACTTCGAAGCAGCGACGCTGACGACGACATCGATGTGGACGACGCTTATAGGAAGATAAAGAATAACGATGGAACACAAACTGGCTAGAAGAAGGCGGACGCTGAACGTTAAGACCCCAGCGATGACGACGACGACGACAACGACAACGGCGGAGACAGCAGCGGTGCTAGCCGTGCTTTACGAAGTCATCGAGTGTGAGCAAAGACGAGGAAAGCAAAAGACAAGGAAAAGGCAAGGCGCCGAAGTAAGCAGCAGCAGGATAACACCGGGTCTCGAGAGGACAAGTTAAAGTCCTTTCGACAGGAGCGAGCGAGCGAGCGATAGATACTTCTTGTTCTTATCGTCAAGCGAACAAGCGGGAACAAAACTCAACCGAGAGCAAAAGAGCGTTCGGATACAGCATGAGGCATGGAGAAAGCATAGTGAGGCATACCCAGAGCGAGAGAGAGAGAAGATAATGAAGTGCTAACAGGGTTGAGTTTGGCACAGTTAACGAAACCAGGAGTAGGGGGTGGGCAATGGGGTAGATGAAGCAGCTAGTGGGGGCAGGGCAGATGAGCCGGCGGGCAGAGCTATGCCGTTTGGGGAGTCGAAATCATCAAATATCATAGGATGGATGTTGAAGGCGACGGCGACGCCGATGAAAAGGACGGTGCCGACGACAACAGCAGTGGTGGCGGTGGTGATAGTGGAGGCGCAAGTGATGACCTCAATAGAGAAGCCAGGCTGGTCAACTAGACAGACAGACGAATAATACGGTCGAAGTGTGGATGTCGCCACAATTCGAAGAGTCTCCGCGCTCAAACCTTACCCAGCCGCTGGACAGCACTGGAACGGGTCAACATGATTTTGCGATCCAAGCATAGAATGTGTGATGGGCGCAGATGCCGCGCTTACCTTCTGTGTGCTATGAAGACTCTGAAGCCGCGTGGCAGACGATCATGCGCACATGATGCGGTTGATGGTATGTTCTTGTGCGTCGTCGTCGTTGTCATTGTCGTCGCCGTCGTTGTCATTGTCGTCGCCGTCGTCGTCGAGATGGAACGACAGATGACTTATTGGGCACTATTTTCGTATGCCAATAGTTTGAGAGCGTTGATTACATATGCTCCCAAAAGCGTTATCGTCTGGGCCTTTGGACGTTAATTTGAGGTTATCGTGTTTTTTCTTCGTGAGTGGTCAACGAAGCTGGCATAAGCAAAGACTAACGTCTCCACATATGCATCTCTGTTGAGGAGAAATCAAGTCAAGCCCCTCGTTTGCAACGACGACTGGTTGAGTCCCTCGAATCTTCTTTGAGGGATTGTGTTCTGTTTTGTCCACGTGCATGCACGAGATTCTTCTACAGTGCACAACTTGCGTATTATTACATCTAATTTCGCACATTGTTTGCTCTATCACCGGGAAGTGGATGGAGTCAGATCTTGGAAGGGCACTCATCCAACCCCGCAGGCTAACTTCTGACGATGTCGGGAGAGCGAGGAGCAGTGGGCGACTGTGTGCTCTACAGTGACCGGGAGACCGCAGCTACATAGACTCCAAGTGTCCATCAGGGATTTCCCTATTATCTGCGTGTAAACATGGTACTGGCCATGACCCGTCAGAATCTGTGTGGCGAAGTACGTGATCGATGTCTGCGCCGAGCTCCCGTACCAGGCTTGTAAGTTACGGGACCAGGATAACTTCGGTTTCCTCTGTGCAAATTCGCTTTGTCTGTGGAAAGCGCACATGGATACGGACTCTGCTACTGTCGCAAGCAGCCGTCTCTTGCCATCATAGCCCTCCCCCCCTTTTTCGCGGGCATGATTCTTGTCAGATGCGCAAAATTCGGGCTGCTTTTTTTCTAAAAACCGCAGATGCGCAGTACTTATGAGATCCATATTTTTCTACGATAACTCCCAGATTTTAGCCTGTCGCCTGATCTAAACCGTGTGGTCGGTCGCTTTCCTTTTTGGTGAGAACCTCTCCGTATTACGCCGTCATCCTTCCCGTGACGCTCTTCCAGAGCCGAGTTAGCGGACTCCCGCAGCGTTCAAGTAGAAAGCTACAATTCTAAGAAGATAGGGAGATGCGTTTTTCCGTTCGAGTATTTGCATAACATCCATGCAATTTGCCGAGTTAAACGCATTTCGTACATACAGCAGAATCAATAGGACAAAGACTTTGTCTTGAGGAACCAGATTGGATTCTTGCCGGCCCGTCGCAGAATTTTGTCAGGGCTGAACAGCGTCCAAGAAAGACGTGTCCTTTCGGACGCCGAACGCTCTCACAAGGCACTTTCAGCTCCTTGTTTAATCTGCTGACTATTACGTTCTTGACTAGTTTACCCATGATATCTAGTAGACATAGGAGTCGGTAGGCCGAGAGCCCCGTCCAGCCTCCACCCTTGAGTATAAGTCTCAGGGCGCCTTTGTTCATTGAGCCGGAAACCTCTGTTTCATCGGCGGTTCACTTTCGATGGGTCCTTCACAAGGCCCGGCCATCTATGCGCAAACATCCTAAATACCTTGAGAAATACCCCATCCGCTCCTGGGGCGCTTACAGAACTCCTGTCTGACCGCATCAGTCTCGTCCAGCGTCATCTCGGGTATATGTGTGGAATTCCTCCAGTGTTTTCCTGTTTGGCCCAGTAACCATGGAAATGAGTAATCACCCCGCCTTGTACTGATGCAAATTCCTTAAAATATATTGGCCAACAACGCCATGACTCCCGGCTCAATGACTTTGCAATTAGTTCACCATTTTTAAAAAGACGATTATAGGGGTGTGGATCCTTTCTCCATTTGACTAGATAGATAGATAGGTTTTATTATTCTTATGAGTGGCTTACATTTCTACATAGGTTCACAGCTCCTCAAAGCCATCAAAGGCTAGTATGGAGTGTTTATATTGCATATTTTCTTATAATTTTACTATTGTCATTATGATTATGTTATTATCGTGTTCGGCTTATATTAGAGTAAGATACCTAAATAGTATTGCTTAGCACTTTGTTTGAATATTAGTCAAAGAAGAGGTTGCGCGCACCTCTGAGGGGAGCCTTGTTCCAATATGTGGCACCGAGTTTAATATTGAGAAACGAGATTGGTTACATGAAGCTGCAGACAAGATGAGAAGTTGTGTGTGTGGTCCCCTTGTGTTCATGGTGGATGTCGAATGGGAAAGAATAAGCAGGTTGGGATGAAGTCCCACTAAGATTCGTTTGATCTCAGTTACGACACACATCTCTATTTGCAGAGGGTAAGGCAGAATCGACATCTCTACGTACTTATAACGCAGGGATTCCCATGGTGGATATCCCAATATTACGCGCAAGGCTCTTTTTTGCAGGCGATGTAACGGACATAAAAACGCATATAAGTTATTCCAAATATTTCAACTGCGTAGGTCAGATAACTATGAACGTAGGCGTAGTACATGGCGAGTAGACAGTCACGGGGCAGAATATTACGGCTCTTGAACAGGGCAGCCATGCTCCCCACAATTTTTACAAGTGTGATCTGTATGAGCTTCAAATGATAATCTGGAATCCAAGACAACGCCTAAGAATTTTGTCTTATTGATCATGCTAAGAGTGTGGTTTCCGCATTTAAATGTCTCATGGTTCATACTTAGGACACCTCTAGGCGATAAGAACTGGATAACACCAAGTCTTCGACCAATTCACGGACAAGCCATTGGCTCTGAACCAATCTGAGAGTCGCTTAAGGTCTTCTTTAATCATTTGCTCTACCTCTTGTGCGGAATCGCCCACAAAGAGTGCTGTGGTATCATCAGCAAATCGGGTCAGTCGGCCGTGTTTTGGTACTTCAAATATATCGTTGATAAATATATTAAACAGCAGTGGGCCGCCGATACGCCCTTGAGCCACTCCAACTGATATGTTCTCGATATCTGAAAACTTCTGCCCAATCTGTACCATTTGATTGTCTCTCTGACATAAAAGAACGTACCCACGATTGAACACGATTCGTCAGCTCCATAAACTCTTAGTTTGGTAATCAGAATATTGATGTCAACGGTATAAAACGCCTTTCTCAAGTCAACAAAAAGAGCAGCAACCGTTTTCTTTTTTCAAGACTTTGACGGACGTCATCTACAAAGCTCATAACAGGGACGGTGGTGGACATTTTAGGGCGGAATCCAAACTGTCGGCGATTGAGTGCATTATGTTGTTCAAGATGGTCCCTGAGTTGTTCGAAATGCGCATTTCTCAAATACCTTAGAGATTGGGGTCAGTATGCTGACTGGTCGGTAGTTTTCTTTTGCGAGTCTGTCACCAGATTTAAGAAGCGGGATGACGCGATATAATTTCAGCGCTTTGGGGTATTTGCCGGCCGCAATTGACAAATTAATCAGATATTTTACGGGGTCAGCAAGAACTTCGGCTGCTCTTCGCAATACCTGGGATGGACTTTGCTCAGGTGCAACTGAGCATATCTTTGTTTTGCGTAAAAGATGTGCAATCCTTAGAGTATGGACCGGCTGAAATTATATCTTTGTTGCTCCACGAGGAAAATTCTCACTGGATTGACTCACTGGATGGAATGGATCGGGCAATTGATTGGAATCGAATATTACAGAGACAAAATGCATTAAGCGTGATGTCTCAGCGGCAACAGCAGGAAGGCTCAAAACGAATGCTAAGGTAAGCTTCAAACCAAGATCACTAATCATGCTCACTCGCGACATGCAAATCGAAAAACTAACGGTGTTGCACGGACGTGCTTAAGATTAAACCCCCCAGGGCAAGCCTGCAGAAATCTTTCTCTTTAAATCAGTTGCGCAACATTTCAAAGCTTACTACTGCGCAACGGATTGTTTGCGTTATTAAAATGATTACGTTGAACCAGCCCGACTTGACTGTCTCGGCGCGGAGGGCCAACGAGCGCTTAGAAGAAATCGTAATAAAGCCTACGCGCCATCCCGTTCGCTTGATTGTTGAATAGCCATTGTTGTTCTTATAGTTGTCGTTAAACAAAAGACCGAAAGGCGTCTCTCTGGTTGCTAACAACCCACGCCCCAATAATTGGCCTTGCTGCAGAAACAAACAAAAATGGCGGCAGTGGTCCAACGGATACCCCCTAGCGCAGAGACATGAAACTTCGATGAGCTTCAGTTGCAATAAGCGCCATCTTTACTTTGAGGGCAACTACCTCACTCCCGCAGCCGAGTCCTGTACCGCGGGCAACGGGATTCGACCAACTGAGGAACTAGACAAGAACGTAAACCACGTGCGCCGTATTCGGGCAAGATTCCACGTGACACCCGTTGGCTACACGGAAGAAGGCAGGCGGCTGGCAATCATCAGGGTTAGCGTGCTCTGAACTGTGGGTGCAAGACAACAAGCCCAAAAGGTTTTCGCGTTCTTCCCTTCTTCGTCGCTTTGCCAGCTAGTTACGTGTCCTCCTGTGAGCCGTATTGCAGCGAATGCATATTTTTCTGGCGTCGGCTAACTTCTAGTTCTACCAGTACTTTGGAGACCGGCAGGAAGGGGGAAGAGGTCCTACCGCTTGTTGGAGCGGTCTTATAACAGTTAAAAGCGCGCTAGTTTAAGACCGTGTCTGGCTCAAGAAAAGGCAATCAATAGAGAACAAAAGCATTTGACGCTTAAACGAGCTGTAAAAAGAGCATTATGCGTGTGACACCCATTTTGAAACTGTTTTCGTCAAATAAATGCAGCTTATCAAATAAATAGTAAATAGCTCAGTTCGTAAAAACAAAACCAGCTACCGGTCTCTCGGCCAACCGGCAGCATAGATATCGGTCGTCGAGACCAATTTTGTGCCAGTACTGGCAATTTTGATCAATTATACAGCATAGTGAGCAACTTGCTTCTACTGAGGATCAATTCGTCAAAGCAACTGTTTCGTTAATGGTCGCATAAAACGGCAGCAACAACCGACAGAGCGGCTGCGGGAGTAACTTACTCCGTTTCAGCTTTTGTAACTTTTAGTCGGGACCTTAGGGTTCCCGTCTGGCAACGGAAACAAGGAACACAAATACGAATTCGCAATCTACGTGCGCTGCCAAGCAAGATCGTAGAGAGCGCAGTTAAAGCCGCACAAAGAGACGCTGTCGCTACGACTGTCAGATGAAGCCATCAAGTAGGAGTACAAGACAACCCAAGCTTATCAGGAGAAACTTATATAAGAAAATTATATTCAAGCCGTCATCGAGGCGCAGCTAATATCGGAACCGCGGCAACGCAATAGCGAGGAGATGAAAAACAGGACCGCTGTGACAGTCTTAATGCAGCGCCTTCTGTCGGTGCAGGAAGAGGAGGAGCAGAACTTACAATTACCTCCAATAAAATTTGGAATTTCGGTGATGATATAACATAATTTGTGCAATTCTGGGAAGAATTTAAAGCCACTGTGCACGACCGCCCCCATCTGAACGACTCTCAACGCTTTAGATACCTTCATGGTTACCTGTATTAAGAACCAGCGCGCATCGAGCCAGAGAAATAGTTCCGTTCGAGTGACAGCTTCTCCGAACGACTGGCAGTTTTGCGCGCTCACGCCGAACTCCCAATGTTACTATGTAAACCGACGTTATTGTGTCGTTTTTTGTGAGCGAAACCTTAGTACGTCCCACCCTGTAGCCCTCATCCTGTCAGTTGAGCACAATGCGTGACATTTTGGTGTCAGAAGTAAAAGAACACGCTTTTGGCTACAATTGAACTTTCTCGACAGCGGCTCCAGCAGCAACAACAGCTTGCCTGTTCCTCCGCCTCATGGTAATCACAACAAAGGCAGCTTGTCGTCCGTCAACACAAACCACAAGGATAAAAAGCGTAAGCCATGTTTATTCTGCAAGGGTTCCTATTACCATCATTATTGCAAACAAGATATATCACTGGATAATCGCATAATTGATGAGACGGGATTTTGCAGACGCTGTCTGGCCATGCTGCTGTCTCCTGCCAGGCAAATATAGTTTGCGCAAAATGTAAATCCAATAACCACTTCCCCATGTTCTGCTCTAGAAGCGCTCACGAAGCATTGGCCGCTTTTACTGATTCTCTGCTTCCGTCTGGTCATGTCGTGATCGAAACCACCCAAACAAAAAAGTCCGTCATAGTCCGGTTTATCCTTGACACGGGCTCTGAGTGTACATACAGCACCGACAAGTATGCACAGGTGTTGGGATTGAAGCCAGAGAAACGCAAATGGCTTTACGTCTATGTATTCGGAGGAAGCAATGGCCAACTCCAAAAGTTCACGGAAAATCATTCGCCACTCACACCCGTATTGGCGAGCATATGATTTTTAAAGCGTTGCTCATTCCAGAGATTTTTACAAAGTTATTACCACGCATCTCGGAGAATATACGAACGAGCCTGCCTATGGATTGGGGCGAAGAGCCAAAAGGGTCATTTGGATACCGGTGTACTATTTAGCGCTTTGGAGACGACACGCATACTAGATGGTTGTGCCACGAAAAGGGTGAATGACACTTTGTCAATAATGCCCGCCGAGGTAGGGTCGCTTGCCGTCTGTTCTGCCATTTCACGCACTAATCATATGAATATGGTATTCATTCCAATCTCATTAGAGGACTTTTGTGAGCCAACAAAATTCTCTGAGCCAAAGATAGAAGAAGTCTGCCTATGCAAGATAAATGAGTCTGTTGCTCGAAAATGGCTTCGCGGAGCCACTTCTAGAAAGTGAACCTGCATTGTACGTACTTCCTCATCTCCCAGTCAGAACCCCGGTTAAGAAAACCTGCAAAGCACGGCCTGTGTTTAATGCTTCCTCGCATACCAAGACACAGATCTCGCTTAGCGATTGTATCACCAAACCTGTTATCAACGTCTGTCTGAATCATTTTGAAATTTTGAAAACATAAGATTGCCATCGCAGCAGACATCTGCAAAGCTTAATTCACCGTAGACGTTCACAAAGAGCATCCGTACCTAATGTGCGTCCTGTGAACCAGTGACACAAAGATCCGTACCTAATGTGCTTCCTGTGAACCAGTGCCACAAGCCTTAGGGGTTTTGTATGACTCGTAAGACATTCGGTTAAAGACGCACAGTTTGTCATCACGCAGCCAAGTGTGCTGAATCCCATCCAGAAGCTGCTGGGGCTCTCAGGGAGCATATATATATATATATATATATATATATATATATATATATATATATATATATATATATATATATGGGCAATATTTTTAGCGGCACAGAGTCCAAAGAAGTGGCATTGCAACTACAACAGCAGATAAACTTCGTACTGGCATAGGTTTGGATGGAAACGAAAAAGTGACGACAAACGGGGCGAGGCTGTTGATGACACGTTTTTAGCCGTTTCTGCAGGGGCATCTAAAATTCTAAGAGTTCTTTGGAAGAAGGATGATGACCTTTAACCGTTTAGAGGATATGAGCTAATTGATTTCGTGCGCAATGCGCACCAAAAAAGCGCACGCTTATGAGAGCTGTCGCTCGGCTTCTCGCTAGGTCTAATATCTCCATAGATCATGCAAGTGAAGCCAATTCTACAAGAAGCTCACAGGCAAAAACCAGGAAGTACGTACGCCGCTGTGAGGGGCCGACCCATCAAGGAGGTGGTCTCCCATATGATGACTTCGGCGGAGGCATGGAGGGAGGCGACGAACTTGTTCGACGCTGTTTTGACACTCAAGACAGCCAAGGAAACGGCCAGGCGGGAGAGGTTTGAGCGGGTCTCTCGGGAGAGTGGTCGAGACGAGGAACCGAGGGAGGAGGGAGGGGGGTGGGGAGCAGCCAGGCCCTCATGGTCTCGACGCACCCTCACAGGACGGATTACAAAATGGCATCCCCTATCCAACTGCAGGTAGACATGCGGGATGATAGTCAGGGATAGAGCTGATTGAAGGAGAACGGCAGAGACGCCTCTCCCACGGCTTCGATGTAATGCCAAAGTAATACCGAGCCTGGGGGGGGTGGGGAGGAATCCGGGTTTAGTGGGTTTGCGAGTCTCACACTAGTCACGCAGGCTGCTAGTGGCGCATGTGCATCATGCATCCCCGAAACCTCCCAGAACAAAAAAAGGCAAAAACTAGCCCCCAATGAAGACTTGCGCCCGCATTTAAAAAATCTGTGTAGTCCTAGTTGCAGCGAAGGCAAGACCCACGCCCATCAAGGGTTTGGAGCAGATGATTGTTCCGCAAAAGGAGTTACCTGCGGTTTGTACGGCGCGACTTGTCGGCTTTTTAGCAAAGCATTTAGGCCTCAACAGCGTAGAAAAGCTTTTTTTAGTCGGATTCCATGAACGTTCTTTACTGGATTCACGGTGACAGCCCGGACAAGCACGGGGTCTTCATTTGTAACTGATTAAAAGAGATTCCGAAACTTTCTACGCCGACACAGTGGGCACACATTGACGGAACCTGCCAATTTACTTTCTCGAGGTTGCGACATAGTCAAGCTAAGCAGCTTGGCAATTTGATGGGACGGTCCGACATTTCTGCGACAGCAAAGTAAGTATGCCGAATTGCAAAAATCAATTCAGTGGATGTCTCAATGTTAATTGGTCCGACCGCTTGTTGGAGCGGTTTGGTAAGAAAGCTGACACTTACAACCGCGCTAGTTTAAGGCCGTGTCTGACTTAAGAAAAGGAGACCGGTCCGCCTAAGAAGAAAACAAAGAACATTCAATGATTGGCCAAGCTGTAAGAAGCTTGTTACACCCACTGTAAAACTGTTTTCGTCAAATAACTGCAGTTTTAGTTTGCGTATCGTCACCCAAATCGACGTGTAATTCATTCGTCAGTAATTATCCGTGACAATTGTGTTTGTCCGGCACATGCCTGGCTAACCTTTGTCGTAACTCGTCTTGCAATGTTTGTAGCGCTTCCTGGTCCGGCCACCTCATTTGTCACCGTCACCGTGCGGCGGGCGGACGGGCAGGTTATCGGGAAAGTCTCCCGAGGACGCCTTGTTAAAAGGATGTTGATAACTCAAAACTTATTTGTTCAGCGTTCGTGACTCCTCAGGATGAAATCCATGGGAGAGTGGTTTTGTCTGCCAGGGTCAGATCTTCGAGTATGTGAGCCTGCTTACGAAATGGCCGCTTCCGCTGCCGACTCTTGACAAGTTCGGCTTCTCCCCGTTACGGTTGTAAAGGAATAAGATACCGCAATGCGACACTATTCATCGACATATGCCAATTTAGCTGTTTCAAAGCCTTTCAGAGATTTCGGCTTAGAGGCAGTTCATCCGTCAGTGGTGACTTAGCTACGGTTTCTCTCTTTTGGTGTTCTGAAGAGTTAATATCAGTTCTACGTTTGTAAATCGGACGTTTCTCGTCTCAGGCAGAGCGTCCGCAGACCGCTTGTGTTAAAAATACATACATATAGTTGTGTATTACTTGAGTGCTTTGATTGTAAAATCGATACCTATAAGCCACATATTGAATTTTAAAAATCCATGAGCTTTTTATATATACGAGTGTGTTCAAAAAGTATCGTGACTTTTGTGTTTTTTCAAAAATTATTCATTTATTCATGAATATCTATTTTGTCCCCTTCAAAGTAATCCCCATGAGATATTATACACTTGTGCCAACGGTTTTTCAAAAAACCATTTTTTTTTATCTTGTTCAGCTCCTCCTTCGATGCCGTCTTTATCTCGTCAAGCGTAGCGTAACGTCGTCCTTTCATGGGCCTCTTCAGTTTAGGGAACAAGAAAAAGTCACAGGGGGCCAGATCTGGGGAATGCGGTGGCTGCGGCATCATTAGTGTGTTGTTTTTGGCCAAAAACTCGCGCACAAGCAACGATGTGTGAGCAGGGGCGTTATCGTGGTGCAAAAGCCAATTTTTGTTCTTCCACAAATCCGGGCGTTTCTGGCGGATTGCTTCGCGCAAATTGCGCATAACTTGCAGGTAATATTCCTTATTGACCGTTCTACCCTGTGGCAAGAACTCATGATGCACCACGCCCCTGCAATCGAAGAAAACTGTCAGCAAAACTTTCACATTCGACCGAACTTGGCGCGCTTTTTTTGGTCTTGGTTCGTGCGGCAGCTTCCATTGAGATGATTGAGCTTTGGTTTCCACGTCATAACCATAAACCCACGATTCGTCACCAGTTATGACCCTCTGGAGCAAATTTGGGTCGTCGCGGACAGAGTCCAACATCTCATTAGCAATGTTCATGCGATGCTGTTTTTGGTCGCAATTGAGCAATTTTGGTACGAATTTCGCGGCGACCCGTCTCATGCCCAAATCATTGATAAAAATAGAATGGCACGAGCCAATCGATATGCTTAGGTCCTCAGCAACTTCTCTAACGGTGATTCGACGATTGGCCAATACCATTTTCTCCACTTCATTAATTTTTTCGTCTGTTGTTGAAGTGCTCGGGCGTCCGGCACGCTCTTCGTCGTTCACATCTTCTCGGCCTTCTGAGAACATTTTGTACCACCGATAAACGTTGCTTCGGTCCAAGGTAGCTTCTCCGTATGCCACAGTCAACATTCGGAATGCATCCGCGCACTTAATTTCGTTTTTCACACAAAATTTGATACAGGTTCTTTGATCCATTTTTTGAATAGGTAAAAATCGAAGACGATCCAAAACACGTGCAAGCAAAGCAGCTGTCAACAATTAAGTGAACATTCAAAATGGCCGAGCTTGTAGGCATAAGTGAGAGACATGAGTACCAACATAACGCCACAAAAAATCGAAATTCGAATATACGTAACCCGCGAAAATTTAAAAGTCGCGATACTTTTTGAACACACCTCGTAGTGCTTCGAATTTTCTGCGAAATGTGTTTGCTACGAATTTTGCTGCGACGTATTGGTTTCAGCACAGGAGTAGCCGTTCCTACCGATATAGAGTCATTACCTATATTATTGATGAGACGTAGGCTTATTTCGTCGCTACCCGAGAGTCTTTCTCGGTCAATCTTACTACTTTATTCGGGCAGCCAATCGAGAAACCGTGGCCAGCAAAGGACCATGAAAAACGCGTCCAGTCTCTTTCCTCCGCGGCTATAAAGAGTAGCAGGAATGCGAGATTTTCGGCACTGTTTCGACTTCCGAGCGGGGGCCTGGTTTCACCATCACATCTCTTAACGAATTGGCATTATCGTTGTATTACTAGCTGAATGTTTTTTTTTTTTTCTCAATGTGCATGGCCCGTATGCATCTAAAAAAAAGCGCTCATACACACATACGTATATATATATATATACGACCACACACGGAACAGGCAGGGCCATCCCATAACACACAAAAGCGTTCTGTGAAAATGAGTTAGCTTAAGTTAGGGACTTTTGGAATCATCGCGAGCTGCTGACAAAAGTTTGCGACGAGCGGCCAGTTGAAAAACGTATGTTTCCCAACGTCATTATTGCATTAGTTAATTTAATGAGGGGCTCGGTTTTACCAGACACGCGTCGGGTCACGTCGGATGCTACAGTCGTCACCCGCCTGATTTAGTGGTATAAAAACTTCGGCATGTCAGGCAGACAAACAGACAGACAGTTCATCACACATCTTCGGATTGCGTTTTTCAGCTTCGTAAAAGCCTCAGCGGGTAGCGAGTAAGCACGAGTCATTAGCGAGCCGGCCGCCAATAGCTCCTAAGGAAGTGGGGATCAATTTGTTCAACACTTGACGTGCTCCCCTCCAGGTGTAGCGCGCACGCGAGAGAGAGAGAGAGAGAGATAGAGGTTTCACTGTTTTTGACAGTTGAAGCTTGCGGGGAGGAGGTGAGACAGCCATAAAAATTCTTTGTTTTTATCGTGGCCGTGATCAATGACTAACTAAGAAACGTCTAACAACCATGTTAGATATCGAGGTAACGAGAATGCTAAGGCGAAGCAGCTAAACAGCCACGTTTACTACGGGCATTTCATCATCCTCTTCCGGCACCATGGTTGCCGTCCTATTGTTATTATTGTTTTCGTTTTGTTGTTGTTGATGTTGTTGTTGTTGCCGTGTTATTACTTAGCCTATTTTTGCTGTTAGATTTGCTGCAGTCGACCTATCGACGAGTTCCGATAGAGATGCCATAGCAGGAGTTGTTGTTCGTATTAACTAGCCCGATATAATGGCAGGACTAGCGAGCATTCAGGGCCGCTGGGGATGCGGCTGCTTCTGCTACGGCAGTGCTGCCTACAGTTTGTCGCCGCCATTGAGGCTTTTGGAACAGCAGAGATTTACGCCAGTGTAAATTAATCTTGTTGTCTATTGGGTTTTGGTTGTGGCGTCGATGGTGGGGTCGCGCCCGGAACCCCAGTTTGAGGCGGCCAGTTTGAGGGGTGAAGGCAACAAACGCGCCGGCGGCACGGCACACAGGCCGTGACATCGCAGCTAGGCAAACGCCGGGACTACTCATAGGAAGCCTGGCCGAGAAGAGCAACCTTTGCCAAGCTGCTCAGTAGTGGGGGTGCTCAATTCTTGTGCATCCTTGTGCAACACAGATGGAGCGTGATGACGAGACGCCA
>QVRM01001903.1:0-242500 GCA_003439945.1 Dermanyssus gallinae | reverse complement strand
TAAAAGATGTCGTCGCTTCACACCTGAAGTAGATATTATTTAAGATGAAATCCCAAGGGGACGCAGACCCGACGAGTCGGGGAGAGCCCGACCGTGATTGGAAACAATTTCAGTCGTGGATTCGACCTCAATTGATCGTATGCAACCCGGCAATTTCAAAAATATTGACAGTAATAGATATGATAAAACATTTTTTAAATGATGATTGAAGATGAAGGAAGAGAGAGAGAGCGAGAATAGTGTGTCGGTCGCGTAGCGAAGAGTGAGTTAAGAATCGAGTCCACTGACGGATTGAGTTATCTTTGTTGATGTTTGGATGGAACAATTAGCTTAATTCTCTCATAGACAACGGTTACTAGAATGAACGAAAAGGAGACACGGTCGTTCTGGCCCGAGAATGTATGCAAAAATTCGGCGAGGGCCAGCTTTCTCGAGACTTCTCAGAGGCGATGAGACTTGAGTAGATCTATTTGACCCTCTACGCAATGTGTCAGAGCTCGCAATGGACAGAAATGCGTCGATGATCGAAATGAAAAACGGCGGTACAGTGACGAGCGATTGGGGTACTGCAGAACGCGTACCAAACATTTTTACTGTGCTTACAAGAAATATAGACGATAGTTTATCCGCAACGACAGCACTCCAGCCTACTGCGCTGACAAGATTGAGGCTTCTCTCGGCGCATGTGGAGGCACGCTAGCGAAGCACCTAGCTTATTCACCCGATTTTGCGATGTTGTCCTTTTTCACGCGACTTTGAATGATTTTTGAAAATTAGAAAAAACAAATGAGAGGAAGACGCTTTGATTCGCGCTCGCCTGATCTTGAAGTTGGGGTGGGGCTAGAAGTGACCATTAAAAGACGCGTTTGAATGTAGCATAAATCCACCGCCTCAAAAATGTATAGAAGTTGGTGAAAATTACATCAAAATCTAAATAATTATTCTACTTTTAATTTAGAAGTAATTTAGAACAAATTAACGCAGCTCCATTTTTCTGTCTAATTTAATAATTTAAAGGAAGGCGGCTCATTCCTTTGCAAAACGTTCAGATACGTCTTTGGGCCATTACGATTATCTATATATAATCGTTCGTGATCCCAAGAAATACTGTGTTAATTTAATTTTAACGTCGGTGTGACGACGCGAGTTGCCGCGGTGGAGAGGAGTGCCCGCTCTATCTACAGCGCCAATTGTAGCGATCACGTTTACTCTAATGGAAATCTTGAAGTTGTCATTCAGAGCGGCTCAATTACAACAACATTCTCCGATCGTCAGTATACGCTCATCTCACTACCGGCCACTCGGAATGTCTCCAAAACCGATTGGTCTGACCTAAACGTTGTAGATGATACGTTGTTAATGCGTGAGCAATGGTGTCCGTTAACAGCAACAAACAGGAGCTCGAAATTAAAAATAATTTTGGAGAACCGAGGAAAGCCTGGGTCGTCCAAGAGTTGTTGCCATTGATAAATAACAAAGATGCGGTCAAGAGTTTAAAGCTAATCCAGCTCTAAGGCGTAATCTAATTTTTTTCGGTTTTGCCCGTAAAGAATCATTAAACATTTTTTTGTAGACCTAATGTTTAGATAGTTAGGAAACAAGATAGCCACTGCTTCTGAAAAGCGCAGGCTCGAATTTAGTAGGAAACTGGTACGATATAACATACAGGATAGAATAAATCCCTGGAAAGCCATTATACCTGTTCTGGGTGGCACTCGTGAAAAGTAGTGTAAAACTTGCAAAAATAAATTATGGTATTGGATAAAACCACAATGGCAAACGTGCTTAACCAATATTATTCGTGAGTGACTGCCGACACGAGTACTTTGATAGATTTGTAAGACCTGAAAAAATGTTCTCGTAGAGCGACAGACGCCTCGTTTCAGCCGATCCATACTCCAAGGGTCGCGCATCTTCTACGCAAGGCAAAAATATGCTCAGTTTACCTGAACAATTACCATCTCGCAACTGGGCGATTTTTTGCCCATTTGTCAGTAGGTACCCTACACCGCTTAAATTATATAGCGTCATTCCTTTTAAAAAATGGTGACAGACTCGCAAATGAAAACTACCGTCCAGTCAGCATACCGGCCCTAATCTCAACATCAACTCAGAGACCATACTGAACAGCACAATGTACTCAATCGCCGGCTGCGCCCAGAAGTGTCCACCATCATCCCTGTAAGGAGCTTTGTAGATGACATATTCTGTCTCCTGATTGTCTGTTTGCCATCTACTAGGCCTATATTTGTCTGACCTACGCAGTTGAGATATTTAGAGTGGCTTATATGCATTTTATATGTTCATTACACCGCCTACAAACAAGAGCTTTATTGGGATACTCGCCATGGAAGTCCTTGCGTTATAAATACGTTGAGATATTGATTTCGCCGTATTCTCTGCAAATATAAATGTCTGTAAGTTTTTTTCAATATTTCAGGAATGCAGAATAAACATGCATCACTTACAGCCTGCGTGACTAGTATGGGGCTCACAAACCCACTACACCCGGATTCTTCCCCACCTTCCCAGGCTCGGTAACACTTGGTATTTATTTGAAGCCATGGGAGAGGCGTCCCTGCCATTTCTTCTTAATTGAGCTATGTCTTCTTCTATCTTTATGCATATTCCCATGCATCTAGATAGAGGGCTTATGTCAAATATACACCGTCCTCAAGGGGTACGTCAATTAAAGAAGACGGTAGCAGCGGTATTATGCGACCGCACGCTTGATATGCTAGTTGAAACGAAGTTCCTGGGAGTCGTTCTTGACGATCATCTGACGTTCCAGGCGCATGCAAAACATGTCAGGAAAAAAATGGTCAGTGGCGTAGCCGCCATATACCGCAGTCGTAAAATCCTTCCCCGCCAATGCCTCACGGCAATGTACCACACGTATGTGCAGAGCCACCTAACATATGGTCTGGAGGTGTACGGTCTTTCTTATGCGTCTTATATAAGTCCGCTTCATCTCCTTCAGAAAAGGGCACCTCGCCTCGTCTTAGGTCTCCCACATCGCGTCTCAATATTAATAGAACAATATAAAGAACTCTCAGTGCTCCCGTTTCCATACCTAATTAAGTTTACCATAGTTGTCGAAATAAAAGGTATTCTTTTTGGTCACCATCCCAACCTAGTTGGCCTTATCATATCTGCAAGGACCCAAAACACCCGAGGCTCGGCATCTCACTTGCTAATTGTCTCCTCGGCCACAAGTACACAACCAAGGTTTGCACTCTGTAATTTAGGTGCTACCTTGTGGAACAAAATGCCTAGTGACATTAGGACACTTATATCGCTTAGTCAATTCAAAAACACTGCGAGAACGCACTATCTAACCTTACTTGCGTCTGATTATAACCATAACTGTGTAAACATGTACACAATCCATAGATAAATAATTGCAATAATACGAGATACTGTGATAATGTATAAAATCTTACTGTAGCTTGTAATATGCTTCGCACTAGCCTGTGGCTATATGAAGTTGTAACAAAATGAGAAACTACAATTAAGTATCAATAAACGTCATATCATATCATATCAATGGCCTGGCCGCACTTCCCTCCAACCTCCCTCGGCTCCTCGTCACGACCACTCTCCCGAGGTCGCCGCATGAACCTCTCCAGTCTAACGGTTTCCTTGGCCGTCTTGAGCGTCAAAATTGCGTTCAACAAGTCCGTCGCTTCCTTCGACGCTTCCGTCGAGGTAATCATATATCCAACCACCTCCTTAATGGGGCGGCCCCTCACGGCCGTGAAGCCCGTGCACCTTGCCTCTCTCAAAGAGACTCGCAGTGTAGGACGGTGTGTTCCACGCCGTCTGCCTCCCCAGATTCGCATAGCACGCAGGTGCCACTGGTGGCCTTCCTAATCTTAACCATGTAGCTTTGGAACTGACCGTGACCGATCAGAACATGAGCTACATGGTTGAGACGTATAATAGGTTAACTCCCCATGTTGACAGTCATACCAAGCCTTGAAATCCGATATCAGATTTTTGATCCAGCTCCCTTTGGTCACCCCGGGTGTCCCCTGCACCCATTCCTTCTGCTAAGCCTCGATTATGGCACTTCTTGCTCTGGCAAGATCCAGAGTTTCCTCCAGAAATATCTCGTTCCTTTATGCCGACAGTAGGTCCCATGGCAGCATCATGGGAATGATTTGCCAAGAATGTTTTCAATGATTAAGAGCAAAAGTTAGAGATTCGAAGGCGATCAGATACCGCTATAGATAGACACTAAAGGCTAGCCACCTTAGAGATCTGCTGCGGACACTACTACGGACTCCCACTAAGGTTAGCAGTACGCTCAAATTTTCAAGTTGATTCTGCTTGCTAGTGGAGCCAGAACGAACGAAATTAGCTTGAAGAACATTCAGCTGACTTAACAGCCTCAGTCTACGGAGCTTGTATAGCAAAAATCACAGTAAAGAGAGAGTTCTTCAACTGGGTGATTGAACAACAGCAAGCAAACGATGAGTATTCCAACAAAATAATCTTCAGCGATGATACCTGTTTTCATATTGATGACTTTGAAAATAAGCAAATTTGTCGCATTTGAAAAGACAAAACCCCGCACAAATTTCATGAGAAGAAAGTGCATCCCAGACGCATGACCGCTTGGTGTGCATTTTTAGCTGGGGGCATCAGTGAACTATTTTTCTTTTACAACAATGAGAGACTTTTTTATCTTCACTTGGATGGCATGGATCTCAAAAACATGTGATCCCAACAGGGCAGTGCTACTTGCTAAGCGTCACCTAAAAGAATCGCATGAAGGTATTTCCTGGTCGTGGGGAACTACAATTTGTATGTTTACGACAATGTCTAAATCATGCGATTTAGCTTCTTTTGAAGTCAAACGTTTATGGCAATTTACGACTAACCATGCATTAAAGAAGAAAATTAGACGCTAAATAGCTGAGCTACAGCGGCGATTTATGCAAAACCGTGATTGAAAATTTCGTTAAAAGAAAGCAAACGTGCCAGCAAAGCTGAAGAAAGACTTTTCAGATGCGTTGCTCCATACCTTATCCGCACATGTCTACCTTACGGATAAATCAAAGTTCCGGTATTCGTTTTTTTCAACTATATTTTATTGGGAATATAAATGTTCCACTCTTCTTGGGTCACCCAGTATGTTTGCAATATCAACGCTATTAATAAAAAAACTAACAAAGGCAAATAGCGTAAACCATGCACGCCTGTGGGTGTGGTTTCAGCAAGGTAGTGTGTGCTGCTATAGTGCTCGACAATAAATCCCGTTGTCTCAGACTCGTCGTGGTCCGAGTGCAGATTCTAAGATGCGCTTTACACAGTAGATCAAGTGTTTTTCTACTTAACAAAGATGGGCCATCACGCTTAAGGCTCGATGCAGGTTCATTGCGCCGCATTAATATGGTATGCATCTTACCCAAAATCCTTGGTGGTTTACCTCGCCATATACCTCTGAGTGAAAGTGCTATATCATCACTAATACAGTGATGATGTGAAAAAAACATAACTATGAGAAATTATTGTATGCACGATTACATCGACGTTCGAACCACTCGGCATCACTGCAAATCTAAGACTTTTGCACCTGCGTCAAACGGAACAGCGGCAGATGCGCATGTACTGACATATATGCATGACTAATTGCAATATTGAAATAATACAAATTTTTAATGAAAATAATTTTTTATGAGACATTCGGCTCCAAATGCCACCACGACGGATACTCAAATGAAAATAAATAGATATGTACTGCAGACAGTAATCAGATTTAAAACTACAAACACAATATCCATTACATTGTAAAAATGCTATATTTACAAGCTTATATATATATATATCGGTTAGAGTGGATCTGGTTACAGCATTTTTGGCGCAGCCAATCCATAATCATGCTTCTTGCTTGGTTAAATGGTGTCTGTCTGCTCATCCTGGCAACTAGACAAATTGCATAAAAATGTAAATAAAAATTCACAACTATACAACAACCGACAACAGATAATCAGGTCCAAATATTGTAGACACAGCTCCTCTCTATGCAGTCTTGACCAGTGAGACACTGCGCCAGTCCACAAGTACTCTAGTAGTAGCTTAGTTGCCCCAGAGTCAATTGCTGAAGTCCTGTCTGTAAACAAATTCCTTAAGGTAGTTGTCGCTTTGGCAGCTCTTTGTACACGAATACACCGCAAGCGTACCCCAGTCGAGAAGGTCGTTCTTCAGCAGGTTTAGAGAGTGCGGCATTACCTGGGCAAATTGATACAAAAAGAATTGCGACGTTACATGCTTATCTTAGAACATCTAGAAGTACGCTTCGTAAAGTAAATACTTTTAGTATATAAAAAAAAAAAAAATATATATATATATATATATATATATATATATATATATATATATATGTGTGTATATAAATATATGTATAGCATTTTTTTGTGGAACATGGAGGTAGAGCAGTTTTATTTCAAAGTTGGTATGAAATTACTTAACTACGTGACACTGGTGATATTTCCCGACATAGGAGCAGGAGATACGTGATTGTGAGACAAAAAGGAACTATGCACACCGTCGTGTTCGTGAGAAAAATCAGCTTTCTTCAAAGGAATATGATGCGGTGAAATATTTCACACCCCATATATATATATATATATATATATATATATATATATATATATATATATATATATATGTATATATATATAAACAGTGTAAATACATATTGCAAAAAAAAATCATATTTCCTTTGCTTGCATGCTTCAGGCGGACGGGACGACAACCCGACTGGCTATCGAGGAGACCAAGGCAATTATGGTAACGTTACAGACAAGCGTCTTTTCAGTTTTAGAGCCTACGAGGGTTATTCATCTGGCCGCCTATCAGCATAGGAGCCTGAAGAGACTCGTTTGCCGCCCGGGCAGACACGTTCGTGAACCAAAAAAAAACCGAGCTGAAGACGTACGCTGAAGATGCTGGCAAGCATCATAGAAAAGCATCATCTGAACCTGGCTCCTTCCCCAACAATTTACAGCGACTTCTAATGCAAGTTTCTTAGCTGACGTGAGTGACCGGATCGCGCGGGCAATCGAGCCCCCGACTACCACTAAGCGACAAGCAGCATATCGCTTTAATCCCTCATGTTCGTTGCCACAACCAGAAAATCGCCTCCTGAACAGAGTTGCACGACGCGTCGTTCTTGACACAGTTGACAAAGATTCAACAGAGTTATTTTATGCGGCACCTAATCAAAATCACCTACTTTAATACTCCTGATCTCTCTTAATCAAAAATAGTAGAAAACTGTTCCGTGAATAAAAAAAGTATACAACTGTATGTTATAGTTTACCTGAAACTCGAATTTTCTGGAACTACCGCAGTTGTCACAAGACGGTATCTCTTTAGGTAGGCCGACGTTCGAAACCCAAAGAGGATCGCCATCTTTGCAGTATCGCAGTACCTGCTCAGGGTAATGATCTACGATCTTCTTGAATCGCTTAAAGGCCTTATCATCGAGACCTTTTGATATATTCTCAATCTCCTGAAAATGCATTCGACATTAGAAAACCAGAGTACGTTTCATTTCTATTCGCCTAAGTACGCATGGCCATACACAACGATTTGTCGACATTAAAGATATATTTATGTTAATATGTTATTTATTGTTATATTATTTATCTTCCTACGAGGCTGCCCTACAAATCTACAAAGCTATAGCAGTAACTCACACAACTTTGACGTAAACACAAACCTTAAGGTCCTTCTCATTGCACTGTGCCATCTCCTTCATCGATGCGATGCTATCCTTGTCAAGATTATTTAGGTATTTTGCCAAATCTTCATGGGTATCCTCTTTGCGTTCCTCCGCCAGAATCTCCTCAGGTTCCGTCTCGATATCGTACTCGGGTAGAACGCCTGAAGATGATAGAGAAAATTGATGATGAAAAATGATTGCACAAACTCAACAGTTTTACTTTACTACCTTTGGTTGGCTCGTGTCTTTGCATACGACTATATGAAGCGTTTAACTCTTTATATAGTCGCGGCCGACCGGTCTGATGGCGATCACTGAGGTTTCCCAACTCAGAAAACCTATCAGCAGTTCATCTCACAGTTCTCCATTTCATTTCAACCATTTTTGCATTCACCACAGTCAAACGACCCTGTCCCAGCTCGTGGGTAATATCTGCTTTGCACATACTAGCTTTAACCGTTTTGCCGGACTTTCAAATTCAAACGTTAGAAGTAAACAAAATGACTTATGACAGATGTGAGATTGTGATTGTGTTTACCCCCAACAAGGCTATACACCAACTACATGTTCTGTGTGTAAGGTGTCTTTACGAAACGGCTTGCTTGGCCAACCGATGCCGCTAACGGATCGATGTACCACCAGGACGCGCCGAAGAAATTAATGTTAACACTTTACTCGTCGATATCCAGACAAACCTGCGCCATGTCAAACTGTTGTGCGTTTTACTCAGTTCTGTGCAGAAGAGGTTATGAACGTTTCGACGTTAAAATGCTCAAATATGCTAACATATTACATCTTAATATATATATATATATATATATACGAGGTGTGTTAAAAAAAATTAACGTCTTAAATATTTGCTTCAACGGCAAGTACGACTGCCGAGAATGGTACCGCTTGTACGTGCTATTTGCCACGACGATTGGTGCAGTGAGTACTATGAATTAAAAAAAAATCAGTCAGGGAATATTGCCCTTCAAACGCTTCTCGCTTAGGCTGACCACTGCCCTTGACAACGACAAAATCGGACTCAATTATTTGGAAAAATACCGTCGATTTGTACTGTGAGGCTTGCCCAAAACTCGAGCGAGTCACAGCACACCCTAGAAGAGCATTTGCTTTCAATTAACAAAGTTCACAAAATTGGAAATTGGGGTTGATATGCGCAGAAACGGATCGCGTTGTCTAGCTAGACCCAGTGCGATATTTTAGATCGTATTGTCACATGTGCTGAAAATAAAGTTCAACATGACAATGAGCAAGGCTATACTGCTCGACACCAAATGGTCAGACTGCCCCGGCACATCTGAAGCGAACAACGAATTGATAAAGCTTATGCTATGCGTTTAGTGGACCAGCAAAGGTATTGTTTAATCTGAGTTTCTGCAGCCCAGCAAGCCACGCTGCAACGAAGGCCAGCCTTCGTACAAGACGAGGCGTTGTATTTCATCATGACAATGCTGGACCGCACACATCAAGGATGACCTGTGACACTATGACTGCAATCGGATGTTTTAATGCACACTGACCTCGCGTAGCCCGACTATCACTTATCCCTGAATCTTCAACACGCCTTAACGGGCGGAGCGTCACTATCAAGAATCATGTGAAATATGCAACTTGCTCATTTTTTAAATACCTGCCCGAATGGACTACTTTGATTAAATACAAATATTTTAAAATAGCTCCTGCCCGCTACAATACACTAGTGCCACCTTTTTTCCCACTTTTCGAAACATTTTCAAACGCGCTTTTCGAAACCGTGCGAATGTTTTTTTTTATCTCCTCTATAGTCCCGAAATGTTGTGCCTTCACATTTTTTCTTTATTCGTGGGAACAGGAAAAGTTGCACGGAGCCAGGTTCGGCAAATAGGCAGGTTGTGGATATAGAAATTGAATTTTTATTCAAATAATCCAAAATCAGTAACAATGTGTGCGCTGGTGCGTTGTTGTGACAAAGAATCCAATAATTGTTTGTCCTGAACAGGACTCTTGTGTTGAACGTTCTTGCCCAGTATTCTTAAAATTTTTATTTGACCGTACAACCAAGTGGCAATCACTCATGAAGTGAGGATGACTCCCTTGTAGGAAACAAAACGGTCAAAAGGGCCTTGGTGTTAAACCTGCTTTATCTAAATTTTGAGTTGTTGAATCAAATGTTGAAACATATATATATACGAGGTGTGTTCAATCGTTATCGCGACTTTTGAATTTTCGCGGGTTACGTATATTCGAATTTCGATTTTTTGTGGCGTTATGTTGGTACTCATGTCTCTCACTTATGCCGACAAGCTCGGCCATTTTGAATGTTCACTTAATTGTTGACAGCTGCTTTGCTTGCACGTGTTTTGGATCGTCTTCGATTTTTACCTATTCAAAAAAATGGATCAAAGAACCTGTATCAAATTTTGTGTGAAAAACGAAATTAAGTGCGCGGATGCATTCCGAATGTTGACTGTGGCATACGGAGAAGCTACCTTGGACCGAAGCAACGTTTATCGGTGGTACAAAATGTTCTCAGAAGGCCGAGAAGATGTGAACGACGAAGAGCGTGCCGGACGCCCGAGCACTTCAACAACAGACGAAAAAATTAATGAAGTGGAGAAAATGGTATTGGCCAATCGTCGAATCACCGTTAGAGAAGTTGCTGAGGACCTAAACATATCGATTGGCTCGTGCCATTCGATTTTTATCAATGATTTGGGCATGAGACGGGTCGCCGCGAAATTCGTACCAAAATTGCTCAATTGCGACCAAAAACAGCATCGCATGAACATTGCTAATGAGATGTTGGACTCTGTCCGCGACGACCCAAATTTGCTCCAGAGGGTCATAACTGGTGACGAATCGTGGGTTTATGGTTATGACGTGGAAACCAAAGCTCAATCATCTCAATGGAAGCTGCCGCACGAACCAAGACCGAAAAAAGCGCGCCAAGTTCGGTCGAATGTGAAAGTTTTGCTGACAGTTTTCTTCGATTGCAGGGGCGTGGTGCATCATGAGTTCTTGCCACAGGGTAGAACGGTCAATAAGGAATATTACCTGCAAGTTATGCGCAATTTGCGCGAAGCAATCAGCCAGAAACGCCCGGATTTGTGGAAGAACAAAAATTGGCTTTTGCACCACGATAACGCCCCTGCTCACACATCGTTGCTTGTGCGCGAGTTTTTGGCCAAAAACAACACACTTATGATGCCGCAGCCACCGTATTCCCCAGATCTGGCCCCCTGTGACTTTTTCTTGTTCCCTAAACTGAAGAGGCCCATGAAAGGACGACGTTACGCTACGCTTGACGAGATAAAAAGGGCATCGAAGGAGGAGCTGAACAAGATAAAAAAAATGGTTTTTTGAAGTGCTTCGAAGATTGGAAAAACCGTTGGCACAAGTGTATAATATCTCATGGGGATTACTTTGAAGGGGACAAAATAGATATTCATGAATAAATGAATAATTTTTGAAAATACACAAAAGTCGCGATACTTTTTGAACACACCTCGTATATATAAATATATATATATATATATATATATATATATATAATTTAATATAAATAAAATATAATAAAATTTATAATAATTTATATTAATTTACAAAAAAAATATATATATATATATATATAACACGTGATTATTCACGTATGTATAAACTAACAACACGATCATAAAAATATAAGAGTCATACGCCTGTATGCTTACCTCGATGTTCGTAGTCCTTTGCAGGCTTGTCTTTCTTCTTCTTGTTCTTGGGGTTCATTCCGTTTTCCTTGACATGTTTTTCCTTGGATTGGCAGCTAAGCTGAGTAATCGTCGATTTCTGTTTCTCGTCAGCTGGCGGACCCCAGTTAATATTTAGCGAAGATAAGTCCCCTCCATTGAGACCCGTGGATATAGTAGCACTCTCTTCGCGAGGACCAGCCTCCTGCGCTAAGGGGAAAGGCTGTAATCGAACAGACTCGTCTCCTTCTAGTCGTCCATCAGCTTTCGGGTCAGCAATGATGTCAGCTGCGTCGCCTGAAGCATGCGCCCCACCAATGGGGGAACTGTTGTTGTCGTCGTCGTCGCCGCATCGCTGCTCCGTGGTAAAGCCGCACGCGGTACCGTTTACTCGAGTGAGCAAGGTGTCCGCTGCGTCACCTCGGCATTTCGGCGTAGAACTTTCTCCAAGTTGGACAGAATCGCCCTGCTTTTTGGCCGCATTTCCAGGACAGACAAACTTGTGCGCCTTCTTCCAGTCGATGGTCTGATGCTGCTTCGAGCAGTAGCTCCGCGATTTGCACAACGAACATCTCTGCGAGCCTGGACAGCCGCAAACACAGCAAAGCTGGTGGAAATCGCCAGCAGACGGACTCTCGGAGCCTGCCTCGGCCTCGTCGGGCGGCTGGTCCGAGTAAAACTCGTTAACGAGCGCCAACTGCGAACGGTAGACGACGATCGAGTTCGGCTTTTTCCGGTCGACGCATGGCTGGCAAGCGAACACGAAAAGCGTGCGATGAAATGCCGTCGGATGATCGTCGAGAGGAGCGTACACCTGAAGGAGCGGAAGACACGAAGCGGAAAAACTTGATACCTCGCCTTGAAATCGGTCGGTGTGTGTACTTCGTGCTTGTCATTGAAGTAGTTGGTAGTAAAAAGAACAAATTTGAAAAACAAAATGCAGTGGGTTTGACTGACACAGGTTGTCGCACATTTGTCTAGGAAAGCTGGCGGTTTATTTTGAGGGTGTTAAGCTAAGCAGCAGACGAGCTAGAAGACAGAGAGAACCATATTACTGTGGTTGAAAGTGCTGTGGTTGTATATCTATACTAGCCCGCGCCGCAACAGTATTTAACGAGATACTTAGAACTGTATGCAACGCACGAGATGCCAGTTTTACTGAGGTAGATCATATCTAACAAAAGCGCCGATAGTTCAGATAAGAAAGTGCTTTGAAAATAAATAAAGATGTCAAATGCGTTCGTTCAATAATTGTAATAATAATCATAATCAGCCATAAGCATCCACATATTTGTTGTATAAATACATAGGCATGATCGAAGGTGTGCAAAGAAAATTTTTAAAGAGACTCCACCGAAGATGTGACCTCAAAACGCACGACATTGTATTACCGCTCAGCTTATGAACGCAAGCCTTATTGTTTGGTCATTTGGAGTACGGCCGAACAATCGAAGAAGCCAAATAATATATGTGGCCATGTGCGATACAAAAACGGAGCACATTAATGATATGTACGCGTGTGGCCAGGGATATTTACAACAGAATGATTGCACAGGTGCCGCCTGCGACCAGTCATTCCACACCCCGTCTTACAGAAATAAAAGAGCTTTCTAAAAGTAATTAATACTTATCGTAATAATGATAGAAGTAGTAATAATCTTACAAGTTGACGTTGAGCACAATCTATTAGTCAATTATTTCTACGTTTTTTGCCTGCAAATACAAACATTCGGGTGACGCGGCTGCGAGTTTTTTTTTCTGTTAGATGCCGTTGTGGCGACGCGCATGATGCATGCGTTTTTGCAACCACCTCTGCTTTATTGTAACAGTTTTTTTACTGTTTAATTAAAGCATACTATAGCAGAACAACAAACACGCTTACGACTCACTTCATGGCTCGTTCTCTACACAACGACCGAACGATGCCCGACCGGTGTTCGAATGTCGTCTTTTCTTTCAGGTGTCTCATACTGACCTGTAGAAGAAACGTGAGTGGCTCTCCACACGAGCACTTCAGGGTGTCGGGCAGGTTCCGAAGCGCAAGCCACGCCGGTTTTCCGCCCAACTTCGACGGGAAGAATTTCGACCTCAGCCGCCACGAGTCGCATTTTTCGGCGAAGCCAAGCTCGACCGATTTCGACGACGATGGATCTTCGCCCATTTCGAACTGTCACCCAGAAAATTCGAACCGGCGGGTGCTGTTGATTACGGACACAGTAGTTATAGTTACACGGACACGGTAGTTATAGTTACACGGACACGGTAGTTATAGTTACACGGACACGGTAGTTATAGTTACACAGATACAGTAGGCCAGTACGATGATCTAACAGCCAATAGTCGCGTCTCAGTCGTGAGAATGCTATGGCCAAACCAGTACTCGACGTCATGTAGTCAAGCGTGCACCTCGGTTGTCGTTACCAGAAGACCATGGTTACTTAGGCCACTCGTGTGCTCGCTCATCCACTATTCAATACATGTGATAAATGAAAAAATAAATCAATCTAAAAAAAATTCATTTGAATAGGTAGAGAAATATGTAGATCGCTAGATATATACTTAGACAAATATGCGTGGTTAGCGCTAAGCCCGGTGGCGGCGATTCGAACACGCGGCGGGCGGCGCAGATCACTGGCACTGGCCGCTCTTCTCACCACTCTGTACTGCACTGTGTGCACGATTCGAACGTCCCAGCCATCCATCAGCAGTCAACACCATCAACCTCATCAACAAACACCACGTGTTCTGCTTTGTTTACATTCGTTTTTGAAAAGCAGGCGATCGACCGCCAGCTTCGGCGGTTGTCGGCCTTCACGACCTAACTCTAACACATATATATATATATATATATATATATATATATATATATATATATATATATATATATATATATATATATATATATATATATATATATATGTATATATATATATATATATATATATATAATACGGCCATTTAACGACGATTTTATTTGATTTTTTGTTTGTTAAAATATCTGTCACAACAATTTGAGTTGACGGCGATTGATTACTACCGACAGCTACAATTACGGCAGGTAAATCCCGTAGTGTCGTAGCACAGCTGATGGTCATATGGAGGCAGGCAGCATCTTTAGACGATCAATCCTTTCGGGGCTGACTCTCAGCCAAGATTTAACGTCCATGGGACTGCTTTTCGCATTGCTTCATAGACGGACCCCCACAAATACAAATGTGGGGCAACGGTGGGGCTCGAACCCGCGCACCTGCTATGTGTCTCCTCCGGTCGCGAGGCGCAGGCGCATGCCACCACGCCATCGGGCATCTTTAGACTATCAATCATCCTGCTACGTTCCCGACGGAGGACAGTCTGACATGATGGCCTAGATTTCTTCTGTCGGCGCTGTATTTCGGCGCAATGTCGTCAATGTCGGTATCGAGGTCATAACTTTCGTTCGGTTTCTTGCTATGCAGTACTGTTCAATCAAATCAGTAAGCACTAAAGAAGAGTTACAACCATTTTCATCGGAAAAACTTTCGTTTTACTGCGCTGCTTAAGAACGAGTACTTCTGCTGCTACTACCACATCTACCGTTTTTACCCATTACTCGATAAATAAATACATCAATTGTCTCCCTCGCCTTTTGACTATGATTTAACTACTAGAGCAGGTTTGCACTTCATTTGTTGGTGGTATTTCCTGTACTAGGACGCCGCTTTTGTGGCGCTAACCACACAGAAATCATTTGGGGTGTCATCTCCATTTTAATTGCGATCGTGCGATCGATCTTTGCTAACTGATTAACTACGAACTGCTGTCAACAGCAACGTAGTTGTATATTTTCGTTACTTACATTAAATATATTTGTGTGATAAATGTTGCTATTATTAAACATAATAACAATGTATTTTTTTTTCGTTGAACAAGGGTTTATTGTTAATATGTACAGGTGTCACAATTACTAATATACGAATTATATAATATTTACAAGATTGCTTGTAATTATATTATTGCATAGGTGTCAGTAACCGCTCAACAACGTCTAGACGTAATATTCTATTTTATTTCGTGATTATTATGTATTTCAATGTTAGAATAGTCCTTTTATTATTATTATTTATATAACTTTTTTTATGTTAGCACTTTGGAGTGTTACAATTGTCTCCGCATGAACGTGTACTCACGGGTTCTCTAACCCAGGATTAGCCCAGTTCAACAATGTGCCCCGAACAGATGCTGCGTTTCCTCGTTGAATGTCGAGTGACAGCCTCTGACGCAAAAATTCCGATGCCCTCGAGTCTCCCGTGGAAAGGTTAAGGCATCTGCCTACGCGCTGAATCAAATTCAGTGTAAGCGGGCCTGGTCCTCCCATTGTTTCAAACGCCAACGGATAAAATTGGTGCGGATAACCAATGTCAGAGTATTTTCTACATTTGTTAGCTTCTGCTAACCTGGACGCATGGCCTGCCTGGTCCGCTCCTGCACCGACCATCGAAGGGGCTAATGAGTCAGTTACAGTTGCGTCCCAAACAAGCATGCGGCCACGCTCGAAGGGGGTTAGGGTAAGGCCGTCAGGCCTTTTTCCATCGTCTCTGGATAGACCCGGGGGTTCTAGTATGCACGGGAAGCCGGCAGACCTCAGTACTCGACTGAAAGTGTCATTTAAAGCCGAGTGGCGTGCTCTTCGGCCTGCGCTTAAGGCGCATGACAAGCCATGATGGGCCAACGCGTCTACTAAATAACCACAACGACATCGGTGAGGAACGACTAAGTCAGCACCAAGCCGCAGTCCTGTGCTAATGCGCGTCGTCTCGTCATCCAAAAGAGTCCCTATTCGCGGACAAGGTAGGGCATGTAACCAAGCTCCAGCCCCTTGACTACTTGCGGCTCGAAGCCTGGCTTTATCAGCCAAGGTGGGGGCTGTATCGATCAGGGTTGCTAATCGCTTTTCTTGCAAAGGGGTTATCCAGCTGCTCTGTTTAGTTCTTTCGACGGGAGGGGAGTCAAATAAGGACGACAATCTGTCGGTCAACTCTTGTAGTTCTACGTTATAGGTTTCCCACCCATCGTTATCCAATAATGCCCTAACCCTCTCCGTAGCCTGAGTCAAGGATGACACGATCGCGGGTCCTGCCATCATGACCGCGTCCGGCATACCTAAGCCGCCTAGAGAGACCGGAAGCATTACCTGATCCCTTGCAACAGCGGTAAGCTGAATATTTAATATCTTCTCTAAAGTAGCTAAGCTAAGATTGTTAAAGGGCTGTAAAAGTTCAGGCGACGAGGATAAATTGCAACCTCTAACTAGGTGTGTTAATTTCGTGGCTGAAAAGCAAGATCTAAGAAGAAACATACCGCAGTGGGCCCCCAATTGGGATAGCCTGCCTGTGGCGAAGTTCAGTTTGTCTTTCAGGGCGGCTAGTGCTTTTGGTACCCCATCTGGCAGCAAGGGCACACCTAACAGCTCCAGGTCAGCCTTGTCAACAATGCGACAACCAGGGAGTAGGCCAAGGAGACCCGTTAAATCTAGACGTCTAGACGTTGCTTCTAATGTAATAATACTACTTTTACTAATAATAATATTTTGCTAGCTCCTTGGGACTATACCAGAGAGACTCAGTGGTAATAGGAAACTTTAAAGATGCAACATATTTTACCTTGTACAATAAATTGTGTTTAAACATATGGATTTTATGTATTGATTATAACCCCCTCAACGGTTGACAAAGCCAGACTGCGACAGATCTCCGCGAAAACTGTCGGTGCGTGGCCATAGACTTTCCACGAATGTGCTTATCTGGGTCGTACGTTGCTAGACGATAAGACAGTTCGGATTAGGAGTGTGGGCCTTCGTGTGGGAGCAGACCTGTTCTTCATTCACCAGTCGAGCCCGGTGGCGTGGTGGCATGCGTTTGCGCCTTGCGACCGGAGGAGACACATACGTGCGCGGGTTCGAGCCCTACCATTGCACATTTGTATTTATGGGGGCCGTCTATGAAGCAATGCAAAAAGCAGTCCCATGGACGTTAAATCTTGGCTGAGAGTCAGCCCCGAAAGGATTCACCAAAATAAATTCACCAAAAGCTACAAGCGCGCCGCGGCCTTTCCCCTATCTTGACGTGGCTCAGGCCGTCGAGCCCGATACGCAGTATTCAACGACGACACTCTAGCGATTCGGCCAAGCCTTACGATCATGAACGACGAATAGGCCAGACGAATTGACACTTACGTCTGTCGATATGGGACGCATGCTGCTGTTTTGGATGCAACCGTAACTGACTCATCATCAGCCCCTCGATGGTCAGTGCGGGCAGCGCCGAACTTGCTGGTCCTGTGTTTACCTAAGCTGAGGCTAACAACAAATGTTGAACATATGTACATATAGAGTCCACCACTTGCATGACCGGCCGGCGACCGTTTCGAGTTCGCCAGTCTCTCGCTCAAGCAACACACGTCCTCTGCTTGCTTCGCACCAAAGACTGCCAACTCACTTATTATCATGCCTTCCTATATATATATATATATATATATCACAGATTGCCCGCGCATCCAGTGACTTCCTGCATTTTCGCTACAGGGGGTGGCGGCATCTTCTATTTGGCGCAATGAATTTAGCTTGCTTCGCCATTGCCGCCAACCGAAGCTGTCTATGCCCGCGCGTCACAACGGTTGTCGCTGCGCTGTCGTCTTCATGTTCACGTGGTGAACAGTCTCCGTATTCTGACCTAGTCATCGAGCACGAACGCACGAGCTCGGTTTCGACTGTCGTTCTTCTGCTGTTTGTCCTGCTTTTCGTCCACTCGCGCTCGCTCCTTCTCAACGTTATGCTGCCGGAGACCTCATCCAGTTTTGTCCTTGAATGGTGGTCGGTCGAATACGTGGTCCGTAGTCGATGCTTCGTCTTCACCATCCTATGATGTGCATCTCCCCCCGCCACCCCGCCTCCAGGCATTCGCCGCCGGTCCAACGATCCCAACGTTGCTGCTTCTCCAACTACTGCACATTCTGCCAGTTCCGGCCGAAATGGCCAAACTTGTCGTGGCTTGCGTATTCATACGCCTGACATCCACCCGCTTCATGTTCTCGCCCTGCCGTCGGCCTTTTTGCGTTTCGTTTCGGCGGCCTCCCGCACTTCGTGAACTCACTCGTGTCGTCCTGCAATCCAACCTGGCTTCCTTAACACACCTCTGCACGTGTGGTGCGATCGTCAGAGCCTGTTCGACTGCCTCGTTCTCGTGACCCGTTCCGTACGCACGCCTGGCATCCACCCGTTCTGTGTTCGCGTCGTGCCGCCGGACTTGGTCCGCTTCGTTCCGCCGGCCTTCCCACTTACTGCACCTTGTTCACGTACTCGGTTGCTCCCGCGATCCACCTGGCTTCCGTGAAGCACCTCTCCACGCGGCCTAGCGCGGCCTCCAGGGCCAGCAAGGCCTCTTCGAGGATGATTTTTTCTTTCTCTCACCTCTCTTGTCGTCACCGGAAGAATAACGGCCGCTCCCTTGTGTTCCTTGAGCGTCTCAGTTACCTTCATCATCCTGGTGTAGTTGGTTAGCGCCCCTCCGGCTCTGTTGGCCGATGCACTATGGTACGATATTGTTCTTGCGCTCCGACCCGATGCTTAAGACGTCACAGCACCGTCAAAGCAGAAGGACATTAAACTTACTGAAAAAAAGAAGGTCCAACCGATCTAACTAAAATGTACTAGATATTTACGTAGATACTCCTCATAGATCTCAAGTGGGGTGGCTGGAGAGGTTTAGTTAAAGGTTTAGGGGCGCTATAGATATCAGGCAACTACAGCAATTTGCCTCTCTTCGGGCGTAAGATCTATCCGCCAAATTAGAATAGGGCAGTTTACAATCACCTTGTTTCATGTTTACCAAATTTCATAGCACCTATTAAAGCGGTGACAAGTACTTTTTGACTAGCGATTTCGCGAAAGCGAAATTGTAGAATTTTAGTTATTTACATACATATACAATATCATGCCGCGCATTCACATAAGACAATCCTCTAGCAGACTTCATCATATACTGATACTTTATTTGATATCTATTGTACACATCCCATGTATATACCTTTATAGGTTCAATACGAGTTGATATTCAAACATAGACTGAAGTTTGAATATTATCCCGTAGAAAACAAACCCGAAGTGAACGTCGCATATTTAATGTACAGATCGTCCACACTCCAGCAATGGCCGTAGCCTTGCGGAGATACAGAGGTACTAGCCAAACTGCCTCTTGCAATAAACATGCGACAACATTTCAACGTCCTTGACATTTTGCCGTCGGTGTTCCCATCGCTGTTTATGTATAATCGGTTTTCCTTCTACCATTATTGTTGTCGTCCGTGGTGAGGACTGAATGACTCTGTTAACACTAATTCGAGGCAAACAAGTTTGAATAATCCATATATGCCCCTATTGCCATTGTTACTATTATAATCCTTCTCGTCGTCGTCGGCGGCGTCATTAGCAGTGTTTCAAATCAAGTGTAGTACCATTGGAAACGACTATATATATATATATATATATATATATATATATAGCACACTTGGCCTACATCGACCGATCGAAAAAAGACTCGTTACTGGCGCCAAGAGGTGCTGACATATTCACATCCGACTTGTCACCCTGAACAGCAGGCCGACGGTAATGCTCTATGTCTAGCAAAAAGTAGCGGACTAGCCCTTACGCACTTGCGGCGCGAAATCCTCGTCGGCATCCCAGCCTCTATAATATAAATAGTTTCGGATTTATATATATATATATATATATATTTCTTAGTTACAGTGGGACTAATAAGGTCCAGTTTGTAGTATGTCAGTGGGAGGGCGCCCAGGAATCCAATCAGGTAAGTCTAAAGACCACGGCCTAGCCCAGTACACGAAAAAGGCTCAAATATTACATTGTTTAATGGCAATAAAAACAAATTAGTAGCAAATGCGATCAATACTTAGCAAGCGCTGATCAGTTATCTGATGCAAAGCTTCTCGTAATTATCTACCCTACCTTCGCTGCATGATGCATCGATCCTTATGTGAGCTTTGCCCAATCTTTACATTCGCAATATGGATTCTTAAGACAAGCCTAGAAGATATAGCGTGACAAATTAGATAATAAGCGTAATAATAACCAATATTATTAGCCAGCACGAAAGCCTTAGTGACTTCGTAAATATAGTTATAAACTAGGATTGAGAGCATTTGCCCTACGTCCGTACCTCCGTCTGTACCACAGCTTTTTGGTGGTTGCATCTAGACATGCATGCGTGCCGTCCCCAACAAGCGCCCAAACCTGGCGTTCGACACGGCGATAAGCGACCATCTACCAACAACGAATCACAACTCAAGTCACGACTGAAATAGCATTTGGATGTGCCACTAGATCGAGTTATATCAATGGTCATGTGTACATTGGGCTCTCGGCACTAACTTCACTGTCTTCTCTACTGACTGATGGATAAAAGGAAACGTAACAATGTCCGCCAATCGGCTTGGCGGCACATTCGGCACGCTCCATAATTTCGAGCAGAGAGAGAGAGCAAGAGAACCTTACTCTCCAGACATAATACGCACGGCTTCACTGTCACTAGAGCCATTAGCGCGTCTAATTTGATGTCTATCACTGCGGCTACTATAACGTGACCCTACACTGGGCCGAATAGTTCACTCGTGGGAAGGAAACGGCCACAATGACGACGACGACGCAATGCGCCTCGTCGGTATCGGTTCATGTTCGGGGCTGAATAAAGTCGTACTCGAGCAATAACCACGGCTAGTGAAAATAATTGTTTTTGACTTTGACTTTGCGCACACATTGACGTAAGGACACGTATCGTATCCATACGCACTCGTACTTAAGCAACGACAATCGCACAAACATAAACGCAAACACGCACGCTGACAGATGCAACATGTCAAATCTACATGATAGGGATGTTGACCCCAGCCTAGCTGCTGCTGCTGGGCCTCTCGACAGAGACAACATGAGTGAGTCTACTCATGGGTGAGCATGGAAAGTACATTCCAGTCGTCAGGAAGGTTTTTTTTTTCAGTTATTTTCTTGCTTCTTCTTCTGTTCAGTCTAAATGTAGAGCCGGGCAAAACCCTTCACGGCTGTGGTGAGACTCTTGACATCGTCGGCCTTGCCTGCTTCTTGGAGGAATGCATCCAGTTGGGCAGGTGTTACGGTGGCCGTACCTGTTGGGCCGACGGATGGAAGAGAGCGAGCAGCCGATTCCAACCACGACAAGTACGCCGTCCTGTGAAATAGCCACAGTCGAAATAGTAGCAGCAGCAACGCTATTAGCAACGCATTATACAGTACCTATTGCACGCGACAAACATACTACGAAATGCCCTGTTAAAATTTCAACACGCCAACAGACCTGGTCCGCAATATTACCCTGTCCGACAGCCCCACCGTCACCAGGCGCACGTATAGCTAGCTGACGCTTAATGCATACAAACAAGAACGCTACAATTAGTGTGCAATTACTTGAAAACAAATACAAATTCCTGGTAGCGGTAACATTCATACACCTAGGCATGCGGTCATGACTGTAATAACAATATTAAGGTGTATACGAAACCTATCTGCTGTTGAAATGCGCTCTTCGCTCCGCCTTGCCTATCATAAAGTATAGCTAACTGAAAAACACTGTTCTCTGTAGGCGACGCATAATGTGGCTCACTTAATAAAACTTCGGCAATATACGGTGCACATTTTAAATACCTGTCGACCTGAAGCCTGATCTCATGAAGGACCTCGGCAACATCGTGGGCCAGGTATGTCGGCAGCTTCAATATGGCTGCTTCAAGCAGACTATGCACAATGTGAGCACCCATCTGAAACGTCATTCCCAAAAATGCAATAACACATATTTGAACGGAAATTCTTCTAATTAACATAATAAAATGAAATTGATGTACGTTTAAGTAAAATGATTGCCTTGCATTCAAGAGATCGTGGGTTCAAATCCTCGACCGGCCTGTCTTAAGTCGGTTTTCATGGTTTGCAATTTAAACAAGGTAAACACCGAACTGGACTACAATCCGCCATGATAAAAACAAAATCGGAGAGCACAGGAATCTCAATAAAATATATGCATAGATGCATTAACACCTTCACGTTACTATAGTTATTGTTTACTGTTATTTATTTATTCTAATATTACAGTCCCCCTTCCACTTCAGAGGCGAGCGAGATGGCTCATTTGATATCTAAAAATGTATTGTAATGAGAATAATTAGGTTAGAAAAACGCAAGCCCGCTTACGGAACCACATTCACCTCAGTCAGAATGTTTAGGGTGTTCGCCCTCAGCGCAGGATCCGCTGCCGGGATGTCATCCTTTGCCGCACAGGACAGTAGCTCGCAGAAAAATCTAGAAATAAAAGTAACAAATTATATTGAATGAAGAAGATTAAAATACTATTGCCCTGCTCCCGCCGTGCTAACGCCGATATTACTTTTACTTCGTTTGGCTCTGCGTCACACACAGAGACATCCTAGGAATGCACGCAACCCGCAAATACGCAGCCAAAATTGCGTCGGCACACGTAACTTCTAATCTCAACGAAGTTATATTATTCGCAAGACAAACGAAAGAAACTGGAAAAACATACATCTTTGTGCATGAAATAAAAAGCAAAGGCTTACCTCATGACAGCGGCGTGGGCTTCCCGGCGTTGAAAGGAAACACAGACAAGGGCGCACTCAAGGATACCCCGGAAACAGCTGGACGTCATCAGGGCGAGAGGTGCATGTTGCATACATCTCGTACAAAGGCTGTATGTGTACAGCCATCAATGATATTTTCATCAACAGAACGAATAGCAATAAGAAACTATTTAAATTGCAGGTTTTTGTATTATTCAAGTGAGCCCAAAGCTGCAACACACAATTTAATCGTCCATCGAATACCTAATATGTTTTTTATTTGTTTAAACATCACTCAGCAGATAATCATACAATACACAGTTACATGTATCATGGCTAAACAAAATATCACAGGAGGGCCTGATATCATACAGGGTACTTAGACGGTATGACATAGTTATTTCCGTAAGTGTTATGGCTTTTATGTGCCCTATGCCCTTTTAAAGAAAACTCTGCTCTGTTTCTCGGTAGAATGCTCTCATCTGGCCGAGGCTCTTGGCGAAACATCCATCGAGCCCTCTTTTCTTTAAAAGAAGGGAAATGCCTTTACGCACGTTTGTAAAGGCTAACAGGCAGCGCTGAAGAAGTGTCAAACTCTTTCAAACCTTCCCCACCCCTAACCCATTAGTAAATAGCGTCCGAAATCAACTAGAAGACATCGCACATAAAGCTGGTCGCAATGCCTATCCAGAAAAATCGGTTTTGGTTATTCAAAAAGATTTGTCTGCCGTAAAAGTCTGTATCGTACGATAGAATGCCCCACCATGTCGCCTACACAAATATGTTCGATCTGGGGAAAACAATTTTATTCAGAGGTAGGTTTTCCTCTCTTCGCGTTACCATGCACGTCCGTCCATGGCCGATACTCTCATCGAATGAGCCTAGCCATTACCACTGTGGCGTCCGTTCCTCTATGCCTATCCATGGTAGCAACACTTACTGCTCTACGGCCGGCCTATCCATTTAAATAAAAGTAGCAAAAAGTAGCGGCTAACCGGTTTAATTCACATTAGTGTTGAGGTTCAAAGCCTACCGGAAAAGGTCCTCGATGGTGTCGGGGTTCTGTTCCACAGCCTTCGGCGAATCAAGAAGCTTGAAGCTTTCAATCGCGAGCGCATTGACAAGTGAAATCAGGCCCGGCACGCAGCTCGCCACTGGACCGAACTCATCCACCTACGGAAAACAGACATATATATATATATATATAGCAAATATTATCTCAGCCTTCATTCGGTCTGGTTATGTAACAAATTAGCGCCTACATTCACACAAGATTTGACCAGGTACAAGATATGGCCCAAATATGAATTTACTGAGCTAATATCGGACAACTACTTATAGATGTCGACGATAGGTCGAGAGGAAACTTACGAGGATGCTGGCCAGGTAGAGAAAACATGAGTGCGGCTGCGTGCCGTAGATCGAAACGATGCGATTCACCAAGGGCTCGACAAGGGGCGAAGCCGTTGTTGACAGGAAACGGACCATATATCTGCAATAATGCAATGAAGAACAAAAAAAGACGCCATTTCTAGTCACTACTAAGATCAATGCATTCATCAATCCTTAGCATTCAGACCACAGAATCACACGGGAAGTCATGTTATGGTTCGATCTGGTACACCATCAGCTTGCCTAATGGTTCTGCTGACACGTTCGACGATTCGCGTATCACCCTTCCACCGTTGCAGGACTCGGTCCAGTGAAGTCCATGCACGTTGGGCCAACGCCAGGTTTGCTGGATCATCGAGGCCATTCGCCCACAATAAGACTTTGTTGCAGCCTGTACAAATTGCCAAAAAAAATGATAACAAAAAATCCAAATCAACACAAGTGCACATATTTGATTTCTCACAACCTAGCTAATTAACCTGTCGATTCAATGCACATAATAATCTTATATATCTCGTATGTGGCCGCATATCTATCAGTTCACTAGCCCTGTTAGATGACCGTAAGAAGTAAACAAGCATTCGTACCCCAGCATTTTAGTCCTAGACTGCCTGGAGATGAGTGTCATTGGAGCATATTAGCAAAATCAAATCGTTCCTGCGCGCAATCAAGCATGCCACAATGAGTATTGTTATTAGTGTTCAGTGACACCCCGTAGAACGCGTATTCACTGCCCGACTGGGCTATATTCCTTCGTTTCGTGGGTAACATCGCACCTTTATCCTTCGAAGATCTGCTGGCCTTAACAGGTCGAAGGTCAGAGAGCTCCTTGAACACAACAGCTACGCGATCCGCCCAGAGAACGGGGTCGTTGGCATCGCGGCGATCCGAAGCCTATGTTGCAACAGAGATAAGGCAAAAATGTAGTCATAATTCCATATACACTTAAGCATTGTATATATAATTGTAGTCAGCTCATCAACTATATATATATATATATATATATATATAATAAATAATAGGTAATTCGATGAGCAAATCATCAGCGTCTGATTAATGATATACCTGATGGTGCGGATTACTGAGCATTTCATCAAGTGGCCTTAACTGAACCTCCAGCAATGCGAGTATTCTTGTACGGTCACCGCTCTCGGCCAGCACGTGAGTAGCCCCTTGGAGAAGACCGATGATGGCCTCGTTGGTAAGGCCTCCTGTAGACCCGAGCTGCTGTTGGACGGATACGACGAGATCGCCCAAACTAGCGGCGTGCGGCCGAAGCTGCTCCCGACAGTATGTGCACAGCTGTCGAATGGTTAGTTGAAAAACCACAACAACACAGACATATAATAACATTAAATAATAAATGAAGTTTAAGTGTAATTTAAAAAAGTTATAAGGCGATTGAACTAAAACACACTAAAAGACGCAACGACGGCTTCATACAAAAGAAGCGCCTAACTAAATTAATAGCTAAAATGATATTATACTAAATATGCGCCTAGAGACAACTTTGGGACATGTGTGCTGCTTACAAAATCACTATACACGCGCTTGTCCTTACCTACACCATTTTTATGAGGAAATCTCGTCCAAACTAAAGATGTTTTAATTTTTCTTTATTCGTCAACGTCTGAATGTATAGCGCAAGTGCCACTCACTAAACATCAGTCAAGCGAAGCCGTTAAACTTGGGAACGCATGGACCGGAGAATGGACTCGACCTGTACCTGCTGTAGTGTGTAGGCTCCGGCGGCAGCGACCGGTGTGTTAAGAGAGTGAACGACGAGCATTAAAATGCCTTCGAGATACTTCGGGTGGCTTGAAAGCCACTCGGCCAGTCGTCCGAGAAGGCTGTCAGGGGCAGATGCGCACATCGGAGTTTCCGCATAGCAGACACACAAACACAAAATTACCACCATCTATCGTGAATAAGGCTACTCTTGTTATTGTCTGCCTAAATAACGTCAAATATGACCCATACAGAATAGCAAAGATAATATGGCTAACATGTAGGAATAAAAGAGGCATGACCCTACTTAAAGATGAGTCTGATGGTGACAACGCCATGCCGACCATGCATTAGGTCACAGCTGCATAACTGCTGCATAGCGGCTTAATACTTAGAGAGATGGTAATCGTCACAATTATAATCATCAGAACTTTCAGCACCTTCGTAAGATAAATCCCCGCTGACAAGGCAATTGAAAGCAATGAAAAAGATAAGGGTCATCACGGGAGATAACAATAGGAGATTATATTTGTTAAGACAACATAAGAAAGAGACGGAGGGAAGACGTAAGGATAATCGAAGTCTAGAGAAAAGTATACGGAAAAAAGTAGTAATATATTATGTAAATTATATATAAAGGTATAATAAATTACGCAAGTTCTATCATGCAGATACAGACTAGATGCCGGTGTATCGCACAGCGGGGTGGATATTGTCGGGAAACGCGAGCACGGCGTCTATCAACGGAGGAATGACAACATCCTCCTTCGGCAAAATGTTGGGACCCAAAGCTGTCATCGTGAATAATGTCGCTTCAGTCACGTTCCATGGTGGGCCCTGAAAAATCAGAGGGTGCTTATATATATATATATATATATATATATATACAAATGATAGTTAATGTTTTGTAGTACACCTACGCACGTTAAATGTTTGCGACTGCTACGAAGTATTATTTGTCATGGATGCTACGTTACCTGGGCGCTCAGCTGGGAAAGACGATCCATCAACATGCGGAAGCATTCCTTACTGCCGACAATAAATACTACTTCCAGTACGAGATCATTACACCTGAAGCGCAAGCCAACACCAGCAGGCAAGAGAAGAACACGATGAGAGTAAACAAAAGGTTTGATATAACATAGCTTTCTATCGAGATGAAGCATACAAGCGGAAGACGAGATGAACAAACTTATTTCTAGGTTTGCACCGCAACCTACAATACAAAATACCTCATAAATTATTGTATGTAGTTACGGCACTATAAACTTATTAGCGTGCAGCAAACGTGTAAAATTGTAGTAGAATAGCGTATTTTAGTCAATATATATATATATATATATATATATATATATATATATAGTGTGAGACACAAGAATCGCGTGGTAGAAGTACCTTTCTCTGAATGCCGAAAAGTCGTCATCTCGGTCGGGGAGTCCTTCGCGGTCAGCCTCCAGCTGGCAGAGTTGACAAAGCGCTATAATTAGCCTTGATACGTACGGCTTGAAGAAAACCTGCAGCTCGGGCTTATCCAACTTGTAGACCTTTTCCGAGAACTTGTACCAGAATTCAAACGTCACTTCCGCCACCTATCAATTGAAAATCACAATCTAATTAAAAAAGAGGTACATCACCCTAACCAAACAGCAACCTTCAAGCCTTCAACAACAACTGTCATACCTGAAGACCCGTCGTAGAGACGTCTGCTACTATACGTTACTAGTCTAAGTCTAATGTATTTACACAATCGAATAGTTGTTAACCCAAAGCCCCTTACTTACATATTTTCCTTCTCTTACTGTACGAACTAATCCGATTCAACGAGGCAAGTCAGTTCAGATATCTTCTTCTTAGGGTCCTAATTTCGTGGCGGCGTGCTCTAGGGGGCTAGTGCGCTAGCCATGGTTGTCATGGTACCGGGGTGTCGATCCCCGTTGTTGATCAAACGAATTTTCTTTCAGTGGTCCTCATTGAGAATAGATGATAAACTATACCACCGAGAGCCACTAGCCATGATGCTGCCAAAAGTACTGTTGGAAAAACCGTAGATATCACAACGTGTCCGTCCCTCCGTCCATTTAAGATATGCCTCACGACGATTCCAAGCACGTAGGAGACGGAGGATAATTCACAATTAACAACAACACTCACAAAAATATGTTTTTCTAATTCTAGGGTCACAGTATGGCAGGATGTGAATAACTCATAAACATAAGCAACACAGTTCGAAAACAATGCGTGGCTTGCTAATTATATAAACAGATATATGTATATATACACACATGTGTGCACAAACCTCATAATCGTAATGCTGCATACACAGAAGTAACAGCTCTATAGTACGAAAATCGCCTAAGCCCTGCCCGGGAGAAGCGATCAGGTCGGAGATCAGTGTCACTCCAAGGTCGGTAAACAGACGACAGAAATTGTTCGGCCGTTCCGAATGTTCCTCGCGCACTGAACGCACGTATGCATCATGCAGTCCGTATACCCTGAAAAAGCCAAGCAGTCCGACACCAGTTAGAGAAAAGATAGCAACAACCGCAACAGCAGCAGCCATATAAATTTAAGGCGATCGTTGGACAGAGTATACAACTTCACCGACGCCTGCTTAATCTCCCCTCGATCCCCAGTATCTCCTCTAAAATCGATATTATGTTGGCATCACTACGAAGCCGTAGTTACTTTCCATTACAGTCCAACACTACTTTTCCGAAGAATCGTACAAGCGTAAACACATTTTGTCTATTGGCAAAGAGTATTATTAGAATACCAAGCCCGTCTACTCTCAGTATGCCACAGAAGGTCGGCAAATGACTGATGACTGCCCAGCGGAGATAAACGAGCGGATATAATTTCCTCAGACAGCGCTTGTCGATATATGATATGTATAATATACTCTCTAAGACGTTATTAATTTCTTTCGTTGCCTAGCCTTGCTAACGGCAAAAATATTGCGGCTACCTGTTAAGGCAAAGCCAGACGAGGTCCAGATCTTGTCGAGATATCTCGGCGAGAATGATGGCCCCACTGGCGGCATCGCATGCGGCCCTGTGAACCGAGTCGCTCGTGGCAGCGTCTGCCAAGACATCGAACGTGCGCGGTAGAAGAACCGTTAACAACAACGGACTGTTTGCTGGCAGGGCGTCTGCCACCAGCCACGAACCGAGCGCACGAAACGCCTAGTCGAAAACACACGTAAACGTGACGGCACAGATAACCGTAAAATCCACAAAATAAGAGCACATTAGTGCGACCTAACGCCGAGCAAGGTTGATTTATTTATAGCAGGTCGTATCTCAGTTATTGCCTTACCTACCTAGTCTATGTAAAGCACACTAAACGGGTTATGCTAATTAAGCAACCGAAGTTGGCAAACATTTCGAGGCTTCGACTAATTTATCCGAAAGAGTTTCCATAAGAGATAATTAATGCAATAGTCATTTTAGTAGGCAAAGTATTCAAAAGCGTTTAGAACACATTATATATATATATATATATATATATACATAATGAAACATTATAATTGGTCTTAGGAATTTGCGTCGTAATTATTGTTAACTCTTATATATATATATATATATATATATATATATATATATATATATATATATATATATATATATATATATATACACGTTTTAATCATATGTGCATCATTCTTGCAGCGCTTAAAATACTGCATTAAATATCGCACGACCACATTTTGACATACGCTGCCAATTTCTTGCCAGAGGTTCCGTGTACAGTTAACTAATTCAAGTGGACAAATTACTTGAACCTATGTAACAATGCACCTTAGTAACATTCACCGTGCGGTAATTCATATTCGAGCAGAGCAATTAATGCTTTCAACATATTAACAATAAACGTTAAATGTAAAACTATAGTGTTTACTTCCTGGGATCAAAACACGTAGTTTGACAGAACAGCGCCTTTTCAAGAACGGGCCGTTTTCTTTATGGTTATTTACGAAGTGCTCACTCATGTTCCCGGTGTACTCCACTCCACTGAGTATAACAGACATCTTGATTGAGAATGCATGAGATATTCATTACTATTGTTAATTTTAATAATTCAATTACAATAACTAATAGCCCCCAAATAATAAAATCCGAAGAACGTAACGCAATTCAGCACAGATACTAACCTGACAGTGTACGCGGTCATCGTTGCTTGTCTGCAGTGCGGATGATAGAATACTCATAACGCGGTTTGCCGACGAACGCAATTCCTCTAAAACCTAAGAGACAATTAAACCGTGTTCTGAGTAATTCAGTTAAGGCGAGTGAAAAGGACTCCCCACCGGTCGCACAACAACTGTCGTACAGTCTGCAGCCTAAAATCCCTAAGAGTCTCAATTTAACGTGTGTTTCAAACAATGTCCAGGTCTCAATGCCCTCTGTCTCATACGGCATCAACAAAAGTGGTTGGTACGTGTTTAGAGAACCAAATCACAAATTGATCTACTCTCGAAAAGCCAAACTATCGGTACTGACAAATTTATAGAAAACAATATTTAAGTAATTAAACCCCGAAAGTAAAAGAAAAAGAAGAAGTGACCATCCAACGACTACGCTTTGTCACACATATATAGCGCCATCCTCATTGTGCTACCCTCAGTTAGCTTCGCGGCAGTAAGTTTAACATACGCGATACGTGTTCAAATGAACCAGTTATGTATATATATATATATGCGACACGGTACTTTAGAACCTCCCTCAGGCGTAGCGGGCCTCACCTCCTCGCGCCGGTTTTGGCCGAGTTTCAGTCGCGTATTCTTGATGACCTCTTCCGGATATACGGTAAGCACTTCAAGCAGTACAAAATATGTCGACGGATCCACAGGCTCCGACGGAGCTATCCTGCGTAACGAAGTCGTCAGTGAGTCAAGCATGCCGCAATCGCAGAAAAAACATTTAGCACGACTATATCAATAATGATAGCAACTTTGGCGCAACCTGTTGAATATCAGCGAGCTAGTCGAAAGACAAAACCCAATATACTTAATCTTCTAGCTTTTTTTTGCGGATTTGACATTCTTGACTAAGATCAAATTTGGTCTGGACGACAAAACGGTGCGCAGTTATCTGAGGTCAGCAAAGTCATACACCATGGATATTGACGATAAGCAGTATAAACTACTAAGCACTATTATCATGATTGCGTTGTTCGATTCGGCCGCGTGCGGTGGTGTTTTCTTTGGCTTCCGTTAATCTGAGTATTTTAGGAGGTTTGATTTCGTGTTTCGTAGTAATACTTGCATCTCCCTGAACCTGGCGCGGATCATGCCTAGGGTCGGTGGGGTGGCTAAGGTGAAAAGAAGGCTCCTGGCCTCGGTGGCCGAATCAACGGCGCTATACGCAGCCCCAGTCTGGGGGGACATGGCAATGCGGACGGCGAAAAATAGGGGGGCACTAAGGTCGACCCAACGAACGCTGGCAATCAGGGTAAGCCGGGCGTATCGAACAGTCTCGACCGAAGCTCTCCTGGTCCTAGCCAAAATGCTGCCATGGGACCTCCTAGTGGCTGAACGAAGTAAAATGTATCTAGACGAAGGTCTGGATCTCACCAGGGCCAGGAGTGCCACCATATCGGCCTGGCATGAGGAATGGGCGCAGGCAAGACCCGGTGTGACCACAAGGAGCTGGACCAAGAGTCTGACACCGGACCTCAGGGCATGGTATGACCGCCGACACGGGGAGCTTTCCTACTGGACGACTCAGGTTCTGACCTGACACGGCCAGTTCCAGAGCTACCTGTCAAGGATCAAGAAGGCCATCAGCGATATCTGCGTACTGTGCGACTCTGGAGAAACGGACAACGTAGAGCATACTGTTCTGCGGTGTGATGCTCTCAGGGAAGCACGGGACGCAGCACCAACCGCTGTGAGAGGCCGACCCATCAAGGAGGTGGTCTCCCATATGATGACTTCGGCGGAGGCATGGAGAGAGGCGACGAACTTGTTCGACGCTGTTTTGACACTCAAGACAGCCAAGGAAACGGCCAGGCAGGAGAGGTTTGAGCGGGTCTCTCGGGAGAATGGTCGAGACGAGGAGCCGAGGGAGGGGGGAGGGGGTGGGGAGCAGCCAGGCCCTCATGGTCTCGACGCACCCTCACAGGACGGATTACAAAATGGCATCCCCCTATCCAACCGCAGGTAGACATGCGGGATGATAGTCAGGGATAGAGCTGATTGAAGGAGGACGGCAGAGACGCCTCTCCCACGGTTTCGATGTAATGCCAAAGTAATACCGAGCCTGGCGGGGTGGGGAGGAATCCGGGTTTAGTGAGTTTGCGAGTCTCACACTAGTCACGCAGGCTGCTAGTGGCGCATGTGCATCATGCATTCCCGAAACCCCCAGAACAAAAAAAAAAGTAATACTTGCATCAGTGAGTCACCGAGGGAACCCGATTCAAGATTTTTGTTTCTTTTTTTTATATATATACATATATATATAATATAAGATATATATATATATATATATATATATATAATAATATAATTTATCTCTCTCTCTTTCTTCTCTCATCTCTCTCTCACTCTCCTCTCTCTCCATCTCTCTCGCCCCTATCTATCCTCGCGCTTCCTCTTCTCATATCTTCTCTCCTCTCGCTCTCTTCTCTAATCTCTCTCTCCTCTCCCTCATACTCTCTCCGCCCTTCACTCTGTTCCTTTACACAGCCAGGCAAAGTCGTTTGATACCCACAATAAGTTGTGATCATTATTTTCATCTTTTTAACTGACCTTTCCCAACCTCACTTTGCTCAATCCCAATACCATGATACCACTTAGGCCACTAATATATTGACGTTGATGCCCGCCCACTTGAAGAATAATTTTATATTGCCTCAAGTATTTGCTAATAACGTCAAAACAAACCTATAAGCTAATCTGTAAAAATGACCTATAGCTGCAAACAATGACCAAATAAGTGGCAAACAAACCTGTTAAGAATGTCATCGATGGGATTCTTCCAATGTGGCATCAGCAGGGCCAGATCCGAAATAGCCAGTGCCAACTGAGTCAGAATATTGTGTGGCCAACTTCCTGCTAACTGGTTAAGCAGCGAATCCCGTAGAGATTCATATGAACTAGCCGGTAACTCAGTAAAGCTGTGCTGAATCTGGAACAAGCAACACAACAAATGTATCATATAGTGCTCGTTATCTCTCTATCTCTCTCCTATATATATATATATATATATATATATATTAGAGTGCAGCAAGAGCCACTTGAGGGTCTGATATCCAAGGAGTGGATCACTCTATTAAACTCACAGGAGGCTTTAATCAGCCTAACATTGACTGGAAGGCAGGAAGTCTGTCCTTATACTAATAAACATATCTCGTGGCAATGAGGGCAATCTGGGCACAAACAAATTGATGCTCATTCTATTTATGATAATCCTGGTTTGAAACGCAATACCAAGCTTACATTAAAGTATTATTCTGTTTTGTCTAACAGCTAAGGCCTGGGTGGACTCCTAACTAATCTCCGCACCATGACTTAGTGACCACAGCGGCAAAAAACCGAATAAATCGACCGTATCTTTACAGGATCGCCAGCAGCTTTCCAGGCAACTGCCTCGTGCGGCTGCACGTGGCCGACGAGTAAGGAGCCTTCAAGAATCCGCCATCAAGGATCAGCGATACAAAAGATGTTTTTACATCAGTCGAATTTTACTCAAATCTCCACAGTGGCGTTTCTCGACCAACTGTCAACGGTCTTGGCCCCAACGTGGAACAAGAAGCGACCTATCCATACAGCGTACTTTGATTCTCGCGAGGTTTCGACTGAGAGGACCACAACATAGTACTGGCCGAAAGGTCCGGGTGCCAAACCAACTGCTTGGCGCAAAGTGACCGTTTGTCTAGTTTAGGACTTTCCCTTCGGAATCCCGCAAAGGTCGTGCTTAGATCCGGTTCTGTATGCCACATTCACACAGCATTTATTCACCAGCGAACGCTTAATGTGTCCTACAAACTCTGCGCCAACGCCCTAGAAATATATGTCGAAGCATCTAGTCTTGAAAATATTGTAGAGTTACGAATTGCTATTGATGCTGTCTTAGGGTAAGTCCAAACATACAGAATGAAGACCCATCATCGTCCAGTTGTGTTGACTTAAAAACGTACGAAAATTTACGTAAGAACAAGTAGACGCTTGAACTCTACGTGCAGGAGCACCTATTCTAAGTAAATTTTTCTACATCTCAATTACAATTTCTATTTCCATACGTCAAATCAGCCGACACGTTACTTCTGTGGCAATACCTCGTAGTTTGCACGAACAAACGATGCGAGATTTTAAGGATGTATAGATTGGTTTAACTCTTAATTATATATAAACATGTTGCCGTGTTAATGTTCGTAAAAGTCACCTTCGTTCGCATCGTCTGGGCAGCGAAATAGCAGCTTGGAACATCCGCATGCCGATGCAGTAACTCGTCAGCAATCTGCAGAGAGACAGATCAGATCAGTGCAAACAAAGATGGACAGTCGTCGTTCGTTAGAAAATGCATAACATGTGTTAAAATGCGAAACACATCATAATAATGTCGAATGACGCTGCTTACACCCCAGAAACCAAAAAAGAAGGTGTAATATAATCTAATAACAAGTATATGTTAAATATATATTTAAGCTAACCTTCCGGACGTAGATCGAGCCCTGACGCTCATATATATATATATATATATATATATATATATATATATATATATATATATATATATATATATATATATATATAATTATTTTTAATACAACTAATAACAAGTATATAGTACAATATATATTTAAGCTAACCTTCCAGGCGTAGATCGAGCTCTGAAGCTCTTCAAGCCATTTGGCGGCCTGCTCCTGTTGATGGGGATCCTTGCCTTCGTGAAGAGCCTGGATCGCGGCCATAGCCATTTCGCAGCGTGGCTCACCTTCCATTGCGAAGCGGTCTCGAACGAGAGACAGAGAGAGAGATCGAGATGCGCCCCGAAGACCTTCCTCGACGGATCTCGCACTCGTAGCTCAACTCAATGAGGCCGACAGGCAAACACTTCTTCGGTCGCAAGCAAGGGCAATAAACGCAATTGGGGCGCGCACACAAAGAAGACCCGCACAGCTCATGTAAGATTCGCCAGACTCCTTTAGAGCATACTTACTGTACCGTCGATCGTACATACTTCAATTAATAAATCAATACATACATAGAAATAAAACAACCAAAACCACAAATTGGTTCACAGTAACGTAGTGAGAAAAATGAAACTTTTTCGCCGGCCAAACGAATAGCAACGAATAAACACTCTTCTTCGATAGAACGCATATTAATTTGACGTAAATCATCACACAAAACACTGTAGTGAGTAAAGCTCAATCAGCATCAGATCGCTGGCTTGCGGGCCGCTTGACAGCTAGCTGCCTGTCTAAACGAATACTGTTAAAGGGATCCTTCCGCTCGGCTCTCGGCGTAGGGACCCAGACTAGCTTTTGAATCTTTGTTCTTCGTTCCACGAGCAGCCTGACTTTGACTGCTGAGGAGGAGGAAAAGAAGTTGTGCGCGCGTATAGGGGGGGGGGGGGGCAGGCTGGGCTGGAATCACTGCAGTGGCAGTGCCTCAAATAATCTCCCCGCCGCCCGGTCATCGGGGGAACGTGTCGAATCTGAGAGGCGTAACACGCAACGACATTCGTCTGATTACAAAGCACTGACCAATCTCCCTCCATCTATTTCCCCTTCTAGTCCATCACCACCACCGCTTCGACCGGCTACGAACCTCACCTAAGTCGAATCAATCACATGACCAGCTTGCGATGCTGAAGGAACGCCCAGCAGCTAGCAATCTGCAGCTAGTAGCTGAAGTCGAAGTTCTTCCTCAGTTGACACGCACAGTTCGGCTGAGACTGAGCGGCGGCAGCAGACCGAACGTCGAAACATCCAACGCCAGTGGAACGCAACACCAGTCACAAATGAATGCCCCGCACCTCACTCAGCTGGCTGATCCACAGGACGTGTGTTCGACGACGTGTGTAGGTGTGTTTCGGTAAGCGGCAAACTCAAACAAACCTACTACTACTGCTACTACTACTACTGAGTGATCTCCATCTACCCGCGAGATATAGAAAGAAGATTGCACATATAGGAGAGGCGCTAGACAACACAGGTCGCTCTCGTCGCTGTTCAACACTCGATTCTCACTAGCGGCAGCCAGCAGCTGAAACTAGGTAGTGGCAGGTATTTGTGCGGTTCGTAGCTGATCACCTGCACGGATTCGGATTAGACGCTGCTGGCGACATGGCTCACTCTCGCCGCAACACAGAACATTGTCGTGCGTTGAATTAGCGCTATTCGCTAGAAGAGGCTCTGTGCCGACCGAAACCGAACTAGCCGATAGACCACCGTAGAGACATACAGGCAGGCAGGCAGGCAGACACACACACTGCACAACAACTCTTGTCTGTCTCGGTTGTTCGAACAACAACGACAATCCGGCTGGTTGTTCCGTCGATTAGCAGCAGTAAGCGAGCCAGTTAGCCAATCTCTCGCGTTTCCCCCTCGTTCCGACGAGTTCGTCGCCAGATCCAACCATCCTCGAATCCATTCAAATCATTCGGACATAGATTTTGACCTACCTGATTGATTGATTGATTGCGATTAAGTCGCTGAGTCGCGCATTTGTGCTCGGGCTGGACGGCCAGACGGGGAATGATGGATCATCATGGCCAGATTCGTTTTCAGTGTTCATGTTTCGTGTGTGCCTTTTTTGTGATGAGCCTCAAAACTCAGCGCAGGCTCAAATACAATAGCAAGAAATGGGTAGCAGAGCGGTAGCGCCCTTGACTATAGAGCCGGTCCAAGTGGGACAGACGGGCTTGAGTTTGCGAGCCACGGCCAAGACAGCGCTAGTGAATGGATTCGTGTTGTGACCGGTTAACACTGCTCGGAACGCCATGATAAGCGGTAGAACTTAGTGGCAGAGTTTAGAGAGACTTGTCGCGAATTCGACAGATCGATTCTAATCTCGCTTCTGCGCTCGTCCGTTCAATAAGTTGCCTATAAACTTTTCGGGCTGACCCTCAGTCAACATTTAACGTCCACGGGACTGCTTTTCGCATTGCTTCATAGACGGACGCCCATAAATACAGACGGTGTGCAACGGTGGGGTTCGAACCCGCGCACCTATGTGTCTCCTCCGGTCGCGAGGCGCTGGCGAATGCACCCACTCCACGCCACCCCCGGGCTCGACAACTTAGTTGACTCTCATAGTTGCCTGTAGTTGTCTTTGACTCGAAGGAGAGGAGACATATGGGCTACGTCGATCCATCCCTCTTTCGCACAGTTCTGCGCTAATCTACGCGCCCCCTGTGAAATCAGAAACGAGGAGGAAAAGTACCTCATCACTTATTCTGTTCCCATGAATTGATTGCATTGAAAATATTTGCTCGCATGCGCTCTTCTGCAGCGAGCTGCTGCTGCTGCGGCTACCGATTCGTATTATGAATTCACGTTCACGTACGTCTGTTTGTCTTAGGACATCTCCTCATGCTCCGAATGACATCTATCTTGCGTATCCCAGCGGGCTTCCCAGCGGGTGTGTCCACGATATTCGCAGGCGTTTGGTGCACTACGACGGCTACTTAACCAATTATATTGCATATACGAATTAGGTTGATGCAAAAGCTGCTGCTGCTGCTACCGTTTTGATATGCACTACATTTCGGAGGCTTGCAGCGCACACTGCTGGCAGCAAACGCTTGGAAAAGGGCGATCGTGGCGTTGTTGTCATTGAGCGGTCATTACTGCATCAGTCGGTAGGGTCTACCTTGACGACAAACGCTTAGTAGTAGCCACTTTCAGAAAACGCAGGAGAACAGGTAGAATATTGTAGGAGTGCAAATTCTGAGAGTTTTGCTGTACGAGTTCCGAAAAGATTCCGACGATTCCTGTAGCTCTAAGCTTGTCGAAACATGTCCACCATCTTCGGCGACGACTACTCAGTGAATGAACGAGACAGACTTGCCTAAAATGGTTTGTCATGTTCCGTGGTCGAGCTTTGACGTAGCCTTGACGATTACCCAAAGTCTGGAGGATCTTGTCTGCTGGAAAGTTCTGCGTTTAAAGATGTATTTAAATCCAACGGTCACAAGTCGAAAACTTGCGGAAGAAGCTAAGCTGCAATTATTGTCAGGACGTTCATAAAACTTGCAATAACTTTCAACTTCTCTAAGTGGGTTCGTCACAAGCTGAGCAATAGCAACCAATTGGGGCACAGGCGGTTACCTGGGATAACAAAAAAGGGTACTGATGTACACTACCTATAAAGATATCGTCTCATTTTGATATCCGGTCACGTTTAAGCTCATTAATCCAAAAATGAATGTCTTCGAAGTGACGAAAAAGTGCTACGCGGTTCCGAGCCTGTGGGGAGATGAGGAGCACAAGTTTAGTGGATTCGTGAATCCCACACTAGTTGCTGATAGCTGTCAGCAACGCATGTGCATTATGCATCCCGAAAATCTTCCATAAGAAAAAAGAGTTTGCGTGAACTTTAACTAACTCAGTTTTTTTTATTTGCGTAGCCGTTAATTTATTTAAATAAAAGTGCGCAATCACTGCATGGGATTCTTCTTGCTCCATTTTTGCGATAACTGCTGCCATACTCAGTTCAAACGTCTGACACTCGTAAACCAAGCGTAGCGTTTGCCTAAAACTTAAGAACTTTTATGGATGCTCTCGCCAAGAGATTCAAGCTGACCCACTCGGAAAATTTTAGACTACAGTATCCACAACAGCAAAAAAACTGCACTTGTGGCTATCTATCCACATGCAGTTGGAAGGCCACATAGCAAACACTCAGCTCAAAGAAAACAGGCTTGCGGGCGTTAGACACGTGCGAGAACCTTTGGACGACCCCAGCCAATTGATCTGAAGAGGCGCTCGCCACTTCTCCTGATAGTCCATAGTAGCGTTCTACGAAGATCTGGGCTATCAGAGAGTGAAGCTTAAAGGGGAATTGCGTTTAATGGGTATAAGTCTCAGCGGAGTAACATCCAACCGTTGGGGTCGAGCTCCACACTGCTTGAGAGAGAGAGACTTGTAGCGATAGTGCGTAACTGTATTTAACACCTCCTCCACAAAAAAGCATCAAACACTGCGTAACATCAGACGTCAGATACGTCTAGTTTCATAGTTTCGCCATAGCCTCACCACAAGGTGTGCAATTCGTAGTTTATTTTAACGTGCCGCTGCAAGTGCCGTAGCGACGTTTGGATAACCTTTACATCATTTGCGTGGGCGCTGCGCGTCGGGATATCTTACTTAACTGGCCCAGTGATGCTTTACTTTGTTTTCTGTTTATGTTTGAAACCAAAATACTTACGTTTATGTTTAAAATCAATGTGTATACATGGGGAAGACGAATAAACGGGGACAGTTTCCGGTGTGTGAGCTGTCGGCGCTAGGACCAGCGTAAAGTATAAACTAGCATAGATTGCACATTGACGCAACCTAATGGCAATGTGCAGATTCATTTGTTGGAATGCGTTGCCGTGTGTAGTTGAAAAAAGTCGCTCCATGCTGGCGTTTGCTCCAAGTTGAAACGTCCTATGGCTGGTTTAGTAAGGGCAGCTGTGGATAGGTGATACTCCCATTAGTATCATGGCCTATCGAGCTCGTTCCTCTATATGATAGCAAGTTTTCTCTGTTTTTGAGAGGCTAATTTCTGAATAGGTTAAGTACGAAGTATACTTTAACATCTTCATTTGCGATAGTGCGCCAGAAAGTGTTATATTACCTCCTCTTCGGAATACGGGGCTTCATTTTTGTGACGTTCCTTTCGGCCTAGCCGCATCCATGAACTTGGATAGCGTCAGTGGTGACTGCCGAATATAATCAAGTCATCAACGTGCGAAGGCGACTCTGAAGTTGTTTTGCCATTGCTTTATTATCGCAAGTTGATTGCCGATAAAGACTGACAAGTAACATATAGTGATGTTATATCCGTCTTGTCCGGAGCCAGTCCTTTGCTCCTTAGATATGCAGTGTGTTATAAAAATATATTATGTGTCTAAAAGTTACGCGCACAATAACAGAAAGTGGAAAGCTGTGTATTTATACAGTGATGAGCCCTTTTTCACATTACCTTACAAAAACCAAATCCACATTATTGTCTAAATTAAATCGTCGCTAGACTCATGCATGTTAGCGGTTCTATCTACAAGCTGGTAATACCTAGAAATAAAGCCAGCTGATCATTTGAGAGGCGAGAAACAAACGAAGCATTTCAGTGACATCCTTTTGGCGTTTTAGACTAGAGCACAATGCATCTCGATTCTATTCTCTCAATGCACTCACATATTGTTAGGTACAGGATTATCTTAGGAAAGATAGTGCAGGAAACGGCCTCACTATTGTCGAATGGTAAATTGCTCCATTGCTCTTGATCAAACTTGTATTCACGTTTATTTACCGTCTTCCCGACCAGGCAGTAATTTATCTTTTCTCTCCAATGCACTGTTGCCGGATTACCTCTGTGTCCTGGCCTAGACTCATCACCGAGCTCTTCAGGCAAGTTGTTAGAGTGTTTTGCGTAACTAGCCTGCGAATATCCAATCGCAGGTCCCATCAGGTCATATACCTGGCTTGTCCTGTTTGCCAGTACCGCAGAAAATACCTGAAACGCGATACTGATAAGGCAACGTACTGTTTCTCGTTCTCACATGTAATGTTTTCGAGTAGTACGATCCGCTGATGTTCGTTTACGCTCTGGACTGCTAGAACCGTTGGAAAACCCTTTATTATTATTATTATTATTATTATTTGACCTCTCTATATGTTGGCGTGGTGGACTGCTATTGGCAGTTTTCCCGGTGTCGCCGCATATACGACGTATACGACAAAGCGTTTGCGCACGGATAGTCGTGCCTGACCGTGCTGCTTCTAGCAAAAGGAAGTTGGGACAGTTTGATGGATATCTTAGGCTTAGACATTTAAGGCCGCTGGTTTGGAATGAAGATTTTACAACCACTCTTAAGAGCAGTGTCTCGGTTTCGCAATTTTCACAATGTTTACCCCCAAACTTAGATTGGCATGCAAATACCTGCATAGTGCGGATTGTTACATTGCACCAGCAGCAGCAGCAGCAGCAATAATAATAACGGCGACGACACGTTCTTTCGTTGTGTACCTCAGAAGGTCGACGTATCCACCATACCTACGCATACCACCTACGCGGTCCTCCTGTTGCTATACCAGCTGTCAAGGATCTCGTGTTAATGAGCGAAATAGCCGAATTTCCGAGGCTCGAAAGCGCCCGGCGATAATTGATTATGGGTCAGTCAATAATGTCTCGTTCACTACATGATATATAGCGGGCAGAAGTTTTTTTGTATCTTGTATAACCTAGTAAAATCAGTCTATTATTAACACAATGTTTAAGAGCATACACATCTTTATTGCTTATCTTGGTGGATATGGCTCACTACCCAGAGACCAGCTGTAATCCGCTGCACACGTATACAAAATATAGATTATGTTCTTCGAGATATGATATTTCTACGTCATTTATTAGTTGGATGTAAAATAAATTGTATTTAAATGTCTAGATTAATATGCAGAGCAAAAATATATATGCTAATAAATTAAAGATTTGTCTTTCTAGACTTTGTAGAGTTGCGTACATTTAAGTTTTACCATTGTCATCCTCATAGTTAATGATACTCTCTTGTCGTAGATCAATTTCAAGCCACACTTACACATACGTGCTTTTATTGCTCTATCTCTCTATGATTGTTATTCATATGAATAACATAGATTAAAGTAATGCACACGTATGCATAAGTAAATTACGTTATTATCTCGGTGGGATTTTGATAATAATAATAATGATAGAAATAATAATAAGTTAACTGCCGATTACGAGAGCAAGAAGTCGCTAGCATTATCAGTCGCAGTCCCGACACCTAAGAACAGTGGCCGATCTTATATAGACGTAAAACAACGTATGATGGTGATGTGACGATGACCTTTTTCAGCCACACTACCCTGTCGATCCGCACAGTGGATTGTTCAACCTTTCACACTCGCTGCTCGTAAACATGACCTTCTATTGTATAAGTGCATGTTTGTGTTTTTATTGCGTGTCACCCTCTCTCTCTCTGTGCCCCAATTTACTATCTGTCCGTAAGCCCGCCGTCCTGGCTGACAGCTAGCAATTTATATGCTGCCGAACACGGGTGAAGGGAATAAGTGTATGTTTTTTTCCTGCTATTGTTGTTTTGCTGTCGTCGTCGTCGTCGTCGTCGCGAGAGCAGACGAAAAGCGACTGTGTTGCCGTAAACCACCCACTAAAGAGAGCACAGTAAAGCACAGTGAGAGCATGTGAGAATACAGTTGGTTGCGATCGGCAACCGCAGCAATTTCGGTGCGTCCGCGTTGTATATATATGGTGTTGTATATATATGGTCGTCGGTTGTAAAATTACGCAGCAGCAGCAGCTAGTGAGTGATACGTGCGGCAGACGATACCCGAATGCAAATAATAACAAACGAAAATTGCAATTCCGAGCTAGCTGCCAGGGAGGGTGGAAGGCGCCTATCTATTTTAGTGGGGCTTCTTCTTGAGTCTCACACTGGAACCAGCCAACACCAGCTAGTGACGCAGGCGCATCACGCATTTCCAAGACCCCCCCCCAAAAAAGATAAAATCGCGTTATACACTGGGGAGAGTTGGGGGGTGCGAGCAAGAGGTCGAGAAGCTTAAACGAAAAAACAGACGGATCGACGTCAACAGCAGACGACGCTAGCATACGACATTAGCAGACGACAAGAGCAGACGACAAGAGCAGACGACATTAGCAGACGACAAGAGCAGACGACAATTGTTGTCGTCGTGGTCAGTCTGTCTGTTACTGTTGCTATTGCTGCTGGTGGTGGTGGTGGTAATTGGTTGTGCTGGTTCTTCCGTTCGTTCTCCTTCTATCTACCTGGCTGACTGCTCTACTCTGCAGATGGATGGGGTTCTTAGTACTACTGGAGTGTAGTAGTAGTAGTACCCCTGTACCGATGATGGTAAAGATGGACGGCTGGCTGGCTGACTGACTAAATCGTTGCTAATGACAGCTAGTGGTCATAGGAGTTTGTCGTAATAGTAGTAGTAGTAGCAGCAACAATTAATAGATGGGCAGCAATTAGTATCTCAATATGCGTATTGTCGTCTATGCAGGCGGATGCACAGACAGAGAGATAGATTTTGGCAGTGCTGTTGCTGTTGCTGCTGCTGCTGCTGCTGTAGATCAATGATCATCAATCAGTGTCCGTGTCTCTCTCTCTCTGTTTGTTTATCCGTATGACGATTGCCTGTCTTGATCATGACAGGCATCCTCACCGAACATGGTGATGGTGATGATTGATATATGGTATTAATATATATGGTTGATATATGGTTATGGTGACGACGACAGCGATGTTTCGTACTCGTAAGAATAATAAACATGCTAGTATAACAATAACGATGTAATTATTATTATTATCATTATTATTATTATTATTATCATTTGAGAAATGATAGGTGTTTAACAGAGTTGATGCTGATGTGGTGGGTGTTATTGTTGTTGTTGTTGGTGATGATATGGTGCTGCTGCTGCTGTTCCTCTTGTAGAGTTTGGTGTGGTTTCTTTGTGTGATGATTGACTGGTTGACAGACTGACTCATCGATCGAATGGTGGTGGATTATTGCTGTCGTAAAGTAAAGTCGTCCAACGGCGACGTAATCCGTGGCGGCTGCGTGCGCTGGCTGTGTTTATTTGTGCTGGTGCTGCTGCGGCGACAACAACAACAACAATAACAACAACAACGACGACGACGACGATGTGTACGTCCTGACCTGCTGCTGCAGTTGTTTCCGGCTAAGTGGCTCTGGTTCGTGTTACAGCTGCAGTTGTGTTTCTGGTGGTCGACAATGAATTCAGTCATTATCATCATCATCATCGTCGTTGGGGCCGACGGTGGCGGCGTTCTGGAAATTTAGATTATTATGTAATTGGTTGCGTGTGTGTGTGTGTGTGCGTTTCTGTGTTAGTATTAATAATAACGTTGATGATGATGATGATGACGCAGAACAACAACGTCGACTGTTTTGCGAACTCTTGAGAACCAACTGCGTTACGATAGAGAGAGGGATGGCAAGATAGATAAACACAGACACACACACAGGGGGGCAAAGAGAGACACAGATATATATATATATATATATATATATAGAGAGAGAGAGAGAGAGAGAGAGGGGGGGGAAATGACGTCCAGCTGCTCTAGTTATTGTAAATGCCGCCAAGAGCATCGTTGTTGTTGTTGTTTTTGTCGTTGTCAGAAAAATCACTACTTCTCTGTCTTTGTACCGTAGTAACACGTTGTTGTTGTGCACAAAAATCGAGCACACGCATTATTGCACGTCGTCTTACAAACATGTGACGTAGTACAAGCGATCGATGAGTTGGATGGCTGATGGTGGTGGTGGTGAAGACGGTGAGCACGGTCACCATCATGTAGATATTAAGATGCTTTCGACGATGATGGTGAGATGAGTTGATGATGAAAATTAAGGATAAGATGCTGTCGACGATGATGGTGACGATGAGTTGATAATGAAAATTCAACTTATGATGCGAAAAATTACTATGATTTGGTGATGATATATAGACGCATAGATAGGTAGATAGCGAATCGTTAGCGAGTAAGTGGATGTGCGCGAAGTCAACTGAAGTCAACTGCAACTCACCAACTTTTCACTTGTCAACCCTCCTTCCTTTCTCCCTTCCCCGACCCGCTGCGTCAGTGCCGATCAACAAGGTGAAACAGGAAAGTGGATACATGTGTGCAGGATGTGCGACGCTGAGCAGGATGTTGTCGTGCAAGTAAAAGTGGTTGTTGTGGTCTTCTCCTAGCTAGTCTGCGCGTAAGTCGTTGTCGTCTATGTCAATCTCAGTCGGCATCTGTTTGTTCTTATTCACGTCACCATTCCCGAATCTCCCTGAATCGAAGAGCAGCAGCAGCAATTGGTTATAGCTAGGCAATCTTCATCGTTGTCATTGTTGTTGCTGCTGTTTTTGACATAGTTTTTTGACAACTGTCGGACGTGCTCTGTTCGGCAATTCTGGTGCTGCTGCTGCTGCTGCTGGTAAGGGTGCGTTGATACACCCTGGTGGCCGGTGTCGATTTCGTTGTTCTCAGTCGACAACAATAGTAAGAATCATCAACCGAATCAATTGTGAGCAACGAACAAATTGTTGCCAACAACAAAGAAAACAACAACAGCAGCAGCAGCAGCAGCAACAATAACAACAGTCGTGCGCGATCTCTGCGTGCGCGACTAAACACCTATGTAGCTAACCGCGCACGTGCTGAAGAGGAAAAACACACGTGTTCACTTAGAACCAGAGTTGTAGTACATCTTCTACTCATCGGGGCGATATAAGCAGGTCATAAGTGCAGTTCGCGGTTGAGCAACGACGCTTGTTAACGGGAACGGTTGTTGTAAAGAGTCACGCCTGCCGCCAACAGCATCACACAGCGGCTACAATACAAGGAAACGGATCGGCAATCATGACAACTCGAGAATTGTCATGCTCCACCAGCCCATTGGCTTGGTCGCAGTAGAGTCATCGTCGGGACAGCCACTGTCTACGGTTCTTTATGGCCCTGTTCTCTGTGTGTGTGTGTAGACGTAGTCGCGCTTCTTCAACTACCGGTCGAGATGTATGAATGGCTTCAGTTCATTGAATCAATTATGCACCTATAATGTGCAAATTCGACGGACTCGAAGGTTGTTGCATCGTATGCACACACAACCCGCTCTGTATAGGGGTAGGTGGAAAGCGAAAGGCAGTGTGGCCTAAGGAGGAGTCTAGTGTGGAGAGCTCTGGCCATCGTTGTCATTATCCAGCGGGGTATCGCCGGTTGTTGATTCTCTTTGAGCGATGGGCTCATTGAGAATAGATGAAAGATAAACCATACAGCTGAGAGTATATAGTATATATATATATATATATATATATATATATATGCTGCTACCACAAGGAATGCTGTTGGGGAAACCCTAGAGGTCTGGAACATTTCCGCCCGTCGGTGCCTAATTGAAAGTTTATGTGCTGCACGGCGATTTTAAATCCGTAGGGGACGGATTATGGTTTAGAGTTAAAAACAACCCCCCGTTTTTCTTCAACGTGGAAAGAGAGATAGAACGACAGGTGGATAGATGGAATGGCTGAGAAACAGACAACATATGATGTGGCGGTTTTTAGTATCATCTGTGAGAATCACGCTAGAAACAGTGCAAATGCATGGCGATATGTAAGCCCACGTTGTGGCAATAATAAGCTTGAGAAGCGAGTGACACAAGGTGTTGAACCTCGCCACCCTATGACAAGTGGCTTCATTTTTTTAAAATTTCATTCCTACTGTGTCTTGTAAGTGTATTGCTCGAATGAATTGGCTTTGCTGTTGAAATTTTTTACTCGGTGAGGTCGTAACGCCGTGCTTTACATTTGGCTTTCAATTAGCCTGAAGCTGTCGCTTAGTTACTGTCGCTTCGTATATATATATATATATATATATATATATATTGGGTGACCGGATACTTTTGTCTACCACTATGGTGTATGATCAAGCTCGGTGCGAAATTCATGTTTGCCAATGGAAAGGGGGAGCGGAAATGTTTCGCGTAGGAGTGAGCTGATTAATGTTATTTTTCTGAGTTGTGGTTTAGGAGGTGGCTGTCCCGGCATAAGTTTACAAAGTTGTGAGAGAACGCACTCCTCAATTGAAAAACCGAGCATACCGGCGCGTTCGGGAAAATTCGACAGTGTCTGAATGCACAATATACTGTGTATTAATAACAACATACTGTGTAAATATGCAATGCCACTGTGTTGAGCGGGCCAGTATGGTGACTTTCACGCTATTGTTGCTGTGTGTGTGGCTCGAGAGTGTCCTTGGCGACCATCTTGCAGCCGGTAAGGAGGTGTGAAATGATTCTAGATTGGGGGGGAGGCTTCATAAGTAAGCTAAATAGCTATATCTCGCATTTGACCGGGTTTAACTCGGTTTCGTATGTAACGTCAATGTCAAGGAATCGTTTACTGTTCTCGGGCACTGTGTGAACACTTCCTTCTAGTAGACCATCTTTAAGACACCAGGGGTTTTATAGGGCCTTGAAGGCATCTACTAAATCCCTCATGCCCAGGCAAAACAGAGGATGTGCTAATGGATCCCCTCTTGCAGCCCGGTGGCGGACGAAGTACCTTGCTCTTGCAGGACCAGGTGGGAAGGATGCTAATCCGACGAGGTGTAATTAATTGATGAGGGACGGGAGATGCAACGACCTTCATTAGGTGATTTCGTCTTATACTGTTAAAGGCCTTTTTAAGATTCTAGCTTCTTGCTTCACAGGAAGTTCATGCGAGTAGACGATTGAAGTGCGCAAACGAACACGCAATACCAATCCGTTCTTTTTCTGATAGACAAATTATTTTGTGCCAAATACCAAGACTTGAAAGGAAGAAGGGGCGCCCCGGAAAAGAGTGTATACAGCCTTATGCGGAAATCAGGCTGGCGGCGACGCCTTCGGGGAAGGGGGAGAGAAGGTAAATTAATAGACGGGGTCTGATAAAGCCACATATGTACTCCACAATCATCCTGATGTTACTTCTCATGAGCTCCGAAGAGTGCGATTGATTTGGACATTAATAGTCGTCGCCAGCACTCGCTCGACCCGTGTATATTTGGCAGGATCTTGCTTATTGCGTTAGCCGCCTTGGCCGCGCACTTCCTGATGTGACTAGTGGCTCTGAGTCCCTTGTTTAGTAGGACGTTAAGTTATCTGGCTTCTTTTACTTGCTTGATATTCTGGCCCGTAAAATCAGTTTTATGTTGCTTTCTCTTTCCTCCCTGTTAGGAGAATGACGTCGCTTTTCTCCGGGGAAAGTTGAAGCCCAATTCCATCCATATTTTTTGTCGACCGGAAAGCCAAGTTTGGCTTTACTTTGAGTTTTTTCTCTGTATATTGATTGAGTTACGACCAGGTCATCAGCGTACGCAATCATCTCCGCTTCCTGCGGGAGATCTCTCTCTCTCTCTCTCTGAACGCAATGATAAGCTATGTTCGAGAGCAGGGAATCCAGGAATGGCCCTTCTCCACTGTCCCGTTCTAAAAATGCGTGTATATATATACATACATATCTCAATGATTAAACGTGTGGAACGTAGCTCTTGTACGTTTGAACGGGCGCGGTGTTACACTTCTGTAGAACTAAATAATATATGCCGCCTATGTTATTTCTAATAGACGATTACCAACCGACAACGCCTGCACTGGGTCAGTGAGGCAATGTGCGGCTATGGTGACTAGATATGTGTTTGACGTCGTCTTCTTCTCTTGCGTCAAAGAGAACCTTTTGGACCACTCTTTCACATCTGGTAGAATGGGGCGGGTACAGATCCCCGCCTAGTTCTCCACCCATATTTTGTTCCACGCGTCTGATATCTGACGTCGTGCGTCTTCTTAAGAAATCCAGGAGTCGGCTTTCAAGGACTGCGGTCTCCAGAACTCCTAGACCCCATGGGATCTACCGGGATAATACTTGCACTACGGAGGTGGACATAGTTTTGTTGGCTCCTGCAATTTTTAGGGTCTCTGCGCTTTTATCCAGGAGCCGCCGAAACATAACACGCATAGACGTATGCTGCCAGTGTTATTGTTTGGTGAACCTCTCTGAATGTCTATCCAGATGGATGATTTTTGATTGAAATCTCCAGAACTGGCTGCGGGAGTATCACAGGTTGAAGATATTTAAAATTTGCTCATATAAAATGCATATGAACGGTTGGTTTGCAAAAATATATATATATATATATATATATCAAGACATTGGGTTCTGTAAGTCGCCAAATACTACACACGGATGCCTGAAGTAGAGAAGTGTGACAAAAAATAATGACAAACGAAGGCGGAGTTTAAGGAGGGCGTCTACAGCACGCTCTGCTGCCATATCATCATTGATTGATTGAAACGCTCTTTTATTTATCATACATGCAAAAATATCCCATTACTATAAGGAACTCTTCCTATGTAAATTAGATGAATGGTCAAATTTGACTACATTTGTTGGCAAGAAACTACTATTCTGACAATTACAACGAAATGCTTTGTTTGTTGTTGTCGTTGTTTGCCGAATATTTTAGCGGCGTCACAATGTTGGAGTTGGCGTGGCCGGCTCTACGGACTTTGTGGACGCGTGGAGCGGCCAATCGTTGGCTGTTACCGTTGCGTACTTCGTTCGGACATCGGTGATGCATTGTTAATCGTTCATCAATCAATGGGCCCCGTTGGTGCATATGGCTGACGCGTTCGACCATCGACGATTATGTGCCTGCTAAAATGACGACTTCTCGCTTCGTCAATTACCGACGGCTGTTGGCGAACAGGCAGGAGGTCGGTTTCTGCTGGCGAGCACGCGGGCCTGAAGTCAGGCGAAAGGACATGAGTGAGCAGCGGCAATGCGCTGAGCAGCACCGGCAGCAGCAACAGCATTGCCATTGCTATGGCCATTGTTATTGTTGTCGTTGTCATCAACGACTTCAGGAGTAACTTGTTTTTGGAACGACGACGACGACGAGAACGTCGTTGATCACTAACTACCTCATCAGTAGCAGACGGACGCGGCACTAACGGTGCACGGAAACGGTGGCACAACGATTGACACAACGAACCAGAACGTGAAGCCTACAGATGTCGCGACAACAGCAGCGCCAACTTCAACACCAGTATCCTCACCCGCACCCACAGGGGACGCCGATACCACTTGGTGGCTCTCCAGGGCCTCCTCTGGCTAGTCAGAGGGAGCTGTGTCAAAAACAGACGTTGACAGCAACAACAGCAACAACGGCAACACTTGCATCCATCGGAGCAGCAGCAACAACAACAGCAGCAGCAGCAATAACAACAACAGTCAATACAGTCAATTCTACAACGAACACAGCGGCTCTTGCAGGTAATATATATATATATATATATATATATATATATATATATATATATACAGGGTGTGACTGAGCGAATTTTATAGCGATACATAAAATTGTAGAGCTCGTTAAAACGAATATTTTTTCCAATGGAACATGTGCTCTGAGAAGTCTTGTTTCGGAGTTACAGTGAAATTACTACAATTTGTGACACTGGTGTTTTTGCCCGACATAGGAGCACAAAATGTGCTGTTGCGAGACGACCAGTCTTCCTAGACAGAAACTAAGCACACCGTCGTGTTCGTGATAAAATTCTGCTCCATCTGATGAATATGCAAGGCCGGTCAGAAGACGCGACATGGTCGCTTAGAAGAAAATTCGCCAAAAATGAAGTTCTTTATTAGCGTTCACGCCAAATACTTTAGAATCATAACCCTACAACCACTCACAGCGCTCAAAGCGGACATATTTAGCCAATGCGCAATTCATGGCGATCATTTTGGTACCAAACATATGTCAATGCGAGCTGTGGTTGCGGAGTAATTACGAGTTTTCGGCGGGATGTCCAGATTGAGTGCATGTAAAATGACTGTGTGGCGACGTTCACTACCGCCGACGTGTCGCGCGACAGCCGCAGCGCGTCATTTTTCATGCACTTAATCTGGACATCCCGCCGAAAACTCGTAATTACTCCGCAACCACAGCTCGCATTGACATATGTTTGGTACCAAAATGATCGCCATGAATTGCGCATTGGCTGAATATGTCCGCTTTGAGCGCTGTGAGTGGTTGTAGGGTTATGATTCTAAAGTATTTGGCGTGAACGCTAATGAAGAACTTCATTTTTGGCGAATTTTCTTCTAAGCGACCATGTCGCGTCTTCTGACCGGCCTTGCATATTCATCAGATGGAGCAGAATTTTATCACGAACACGACGGTGTGCTTAGTTTCTGTCTAGGAAGACTGGTTGTCTCGCAACAGCACATTTTGTGCTTCTATGTCGGGCAAAACACCAGTGTCACAAATTGTAGTAATTTCACTGTAACTCCGAAACAAGACTTCTCAGAGCACATGTTCCATTGGAAAAAATATTCGTTTTAACGAGCTCTACAATTTTATGTATCGCTATAAAATTCGTTCAGTCACACCCTGTATATATATATATATATATATATATAGGCTAATATAATAAAAGTTAATATAAGGAGGGGCAAAGTACAGAATGTCGAGCATGTGGGTTAGAAAATGAGTCAGTCGAACATATCATTAAAGAATGTATAGCCTTAGGAGGGGGGGCAGAGATATAGAGCTGTCGGAGGCCCTAGCTCTAGGACCAAATGTTAGAAATGACCTGGTCGATATTACAAAAAAGAGGTTGTCACAATGGAAAGCAAAGTCTCAGTAGGTATTGAAGTAGACATGGATTATATGGATGCGTAGGTAATATATATGCTGCCGCTCTAAGCGCCCCTGATATAAAAGGGTGACATGTGTATTTTGGTATACATGCCAAGCGAACAATAAGTAAATCAATCATATATATATATATATATATATATATATATATATATAACGCATAAAATAACAACTAGGTAATTGGTTTCGTGCACACGTTTCCTGCGTAGGACTGGGGGTGCATTGTTGTCTAAAGAAAATAAGAGGAAGAATATATATATATATGCTTAGTGGGCAGATTTCTATCTCGAATTGATTGAATCTGCTTCCATAGAATCCTACACAGATATCCCTTAAGAAAGAATCTTGTCGAAGTTACCACATAACCCTTTTGTGTAAGTATGGCAACCGCCTTTGTCTGTGCTAAATTGGCTACTAGTGCTTGTAGTCAGCCAAAAGGTTGGCCGGACAGTCATTGGTGTCTTGGGTCATTTATTGCTATAGGGCCTAATAAGGATATGCCAGTTAAGCTAGAGCTTCTGTGTCTATATAGTATAGTGTTTTCAATTCGTTTTAATTACTGTGTTATTATATTATTATATATATTATATTTATATATATATATATATATATATATATATATATATATATATATATATATATTATATATTATATATTATTATATATTACTGTGTTATTATAGTGTTTTCAATTCGTTTTAATTACTGTGTATCTTTCGCCTGTGGAGTCGATTATTTATAGGATTTTTTTTGGTGAATATACTTAGCATTTTGTTGGACCACCCTACTCCTACAATTAGGCGAACTTACAACTGTAAGTTCGCTCCTAGAAATTTAATCTAAGTGATTTTGATGGTACTTAGCCTAGGGAGTCTATACAGGGCGTTCTATCATCAAGTACACGCATTTTAAGGAATGGTAAAACGTGCTGATTTTTTTCTTAGTAGAATGGGAAGAATGGGGAAGGTCTTATTTAGGAATTAGAAGGAAATTACGGTCATCTATTATACTGATATGAATGGTCCGACATAACTTCACAAATGTCGCCATTGCGGATAGACGAGTTATTCGGCGGGAAAACCAGCAGTCCAACATTGGGGGTGGGGTAAAACGACTTACGGTAATCATATCACGAATAGAGCCACCATCGATATAGTATCAAACTGATCCCTGAATAGTGTACATTGTTGTGGTTGTTCTATTGGTGTGGCCGTAGTACTATGCGTTCATGTTATTAAACTAGAAAGTTCGAAAAGTGGACCTCCTAGAACCCTAGTGTTTGCAAACTGTTCTCAATGTCACGATTTTTTTGTTTTTGTAGCCGGCAGGAGTGTCTTTGACAAAGCAGACTTTTCTGCCGAACTCGACGGTATGTCTGGCTTCTTCCCGAACAACTCGTTAGTGTGCCTATTATGAAGTGATGTCCGACCATCCACATCAGTATAACAGATCATAGTAATTTAACTCTTACTCCTAAACAAGACATTTCCGCCCCTCATTTCACGAAGAATAATTATTATTTAAAAAAAGATTTACTACCCCTTAAAGTGCGTGTGCTTAATTACGAAATACCCTGCATACGTTTACATAAATATTTTGTCACTCCTATGCTTTGTCGTCTATGTATTGCGTTCGGCCTGGGAGACTCAGCTGAAGAAATTGAGAAGCAGGTTTAGGGCGAACAGTTTAAATTTTGTTTGTGTTTGTGTTTAAATGTTCTCGTAGTACGACTGCTGGGATTCCGTCCATAGACTCCCATTTTAAAAATAACCTATGATCTCAGCTTCCATGATTCCTAACCTTTAAAATTTAATGTTAAGCAAATATATTAAATGAGTAAAAAAGTCTAGGCTCTAGTTTAAAAAAAAATCTAGTGGTGTTTTACGGGTGCACGAAGATGAGCATCGTGTTAACGATTGATATTCATTCGCCTTAGAGCAGGTAGCAGTATTTTACAATATATACGTATAAAACTGTTCGCATGCCACAGCTTCAAAGGTATTGCTGCGTTTATCTTGTTGTTTTTTACAAGTAGCAGAGATATACCATTAGATGCAGAACACAACTACGTTTCTATGGTACAGAACGTAAATATATACCATTAGCTGCATCCTATAATTAAATAAATGAGTTAATATATTTTATTTTACGATTAGTTGGAGACGTGACGTCAACCCCTCGATGTCCTCCGAGCTGGACGCGCCATGTTGGTCCACAAGGTCACATTGTCTATCGGACAGCACTCGGACACGAGATTCACAACACTAAGCAGCTCAGGTAATTTCCTATTCTACTATATATCATTATTACTAAACGTAAGCATCTAGCAGTAAAAATTCCTATAAATACTATTATACGGCAGGTGTGTGTCTTTCGGAGCTTTCGAGTGAAGGCAGGTCATCTTAGTTTGTATTTGTTTTATTGTATGTGTATGTACATAAGGCTGATTGTTTGGGTCGTTTGCAATATTCGCAGAGACTTTCTTCTGTCGGATGTTACTTGCAAATGCGGTCTGCCCTGTCCACTTATTATCGAGAAGTGGTTCGATTTCAGCCCGCCTCAAGCTAACACCAATGGTAAGTGAAAGAGAAATCACTAATTCTAAATGGGAAAAATTACATTCTCTCGAATTCAATTTCGAATATGGTTTGTTGCTAAATACTGTCCGCAGATTACAGCACGATGATGACCGCAGGTTACATGATCAAAAAAGTGATCGACTATTCATGTCTATCTATCCATCTATGGGATAATGCAGGGAAAAGAGGAGGAGGTAATCTGAACAGCAAGCTGATTGTGCTTTCTCTTTGGTGCTCATGTTTATCGTGCTGATTTTAGGAGTGGCGACGAGTTTGACATATGCGAAAACTCATTTGCCCATATCCGCTTCATCTTCGACGGCTACAGCTACGCTCAGTTGTGGCACGACATTATCCGTAGTTGGATCCTCAAGCATAGACGACACCGTGACGTCTTCCAGTCGTGCGGCTCAGTCAACGTCTACCGCCGTCACGCCAGTATCGCAATCACGAGAAGGCAAGTTGATTTCATGTGAGGTCTGCCTACTATTACTACACATACAAATGTGTGTTTGTACATTTCGTTGTTAGGCTGTCCAGTCCATCTATGTTCGGATGCTTGAAATTTCGAGAAACTCGACAGCGCGCGATTCACTTGGCATTCGCGCGCCGCGTCGCTCTAATCATCACGTAGTCTCTCTCAATCTGTGAATAGTAATCATTCACTACGTAATACTCATATCTGACGAACAACTGGTCGGTTCCATGTTACAAGAAACCAGGAAGCTGGAAAGAGCTCCTTTTCGAAAAGAGAGTGTTGCATGTTTGGTTCGACAGAAGGGAGACACACGGTGATTCGTATAATCAGTCTGAATAATACGAGCTTTTTTAAGCTCTTTTTAAGACGATTTTTTTCATAATCCCACTACTTGCAGGTTTAAAATAGATATATCTGTGTTATCTCGTGTGATGGTGATATTTCTCTTGTAGGATACATTGAGTCTGTTTGTCTCGTTCCGTTTGGTGTAATTGCGCAGAACCCAAACTCCACTTCTTTGAACAAGTTTCGTAAAGCCAGTGTGACTGATGCTGGCCTGCGGGGCACAGTGCGTGTCTGCAACTAACCTGTTTTAGGGGCGCGCTTGTTTGAAACTGGATTTAAACAATTCTCATTGAACCCGAACAGTCTATCCATGTAAAAGCGAGTCGCCCAGAGTGGAAGTGGTCAATTTTGAACGTAGGAAAATTAATCTTAAATAGTCCACATAAAGATCACATCATGATTGTACATCGCGTGAATGTCCCGGGCTGCTGCCTGGGGACGACGAATTGTCTATATGGGTAACATGGTATGCACACGGCGCGTTTAAGTGGTATATATATATATATATATATATATATATATATATATATATATATATATATATATATATATATATATATATATATATATACATATATACATATATATATACATATATATATATATATATATATATATATATACGTGCCACTACATAGATATCTCTTCCCGGCATTTATAAGCGGTCCTCGTCTGGGAACTTCGTATTAATAATTACTGAAAACTGATTTAGAGTGTTTAAAAGTATCCCTATGACGTTTTAGGTAAAGATTGGGTAAACGAAAAGCTCCGATAATTGTCTACTTGCCCTTGACTCTCTCTCTCTTTTCTATAATATGACGAAAGCATGATACATCAGCTAAAGCGTGCCATACTGCTGAACCAGTTATTATTAAACAAACCCAACAGCCTTTGGGGGCGAGAGTGGTCAACTCCCTCTACTACTGCTGAGGCTATGTTTCTCGTCTTCTTATATACGCATTGCCGTCGATGTTGGTGATCATTCCTCTTACCATTACTGATTATTCATCCGATGCAGATGAACTAAACAAGCCGTTATCGGATCAATGGAGAGGATCGTGCTCGTCTGCGGCCATTCCGGTTGATGCGGTCGCTGGAGGCGGCAATGCGACCGTGGCCGCTGTAACAGCGAGCGGCAGCATCCGCGGATCGATTCGAAGGAAGGCGTCGGTCCGAAAAGGGCCCTACGAAGGCCTGCTCGTCTCCCAGCTGCTCGCAAAACAGCGAGACCGTCGTGTTACCAGGAAGACTGCCTATTCCAGCAGCCGAGCCGAAAGCCGCGTTTCCGAGAAGAAAGACAAAGAGCCGCAGCTACTCGTCCAGCAGGATGCGGTCTCCGTTGCCAACATACGCCAACAGGTTAATATTATGCTCCTAGTCACACGCTTATATATATATATATATTGTCTCCGCGTAAACGTGTGCTCACGGATATATAATATATAGCATCCCTGCTTTAATGCTACAACGTTTTTTTCTCACTGATATTAGAAAACACGTACATGGCCACCGATATTCCTCTTGTTAGTCTGGCTTAAACCAAGGGATGTGATCTTCCAATGGATTTTTGCAGCGCTGCTCGCCGTTGCCGACCGTCCTCGACAAAAGCAGCCTCGATACGCACGGGCGAGCCTTGTTACCTCAACCCGTCGTGGCTCGCGTTGAGGTCGCCAAGACAGAAATCGACATCGATACATCTTCCCTGCTCCCCTTCCGAGTGGAACCAGTACGACTGAGTGAAGATGACGATAGTGTCGTCGAATCGGCTCAGCAGGCAAGCTTCATCGAGAAGCATACCAGTCGGGTGTCCCCGTTGCATGTACATACCGATGTTGCTGGTGCCGATGATGTCCTTGTGCTTGCAAGTGAGGTTAGTCACCGTTTAATGTATTGCCTCTACCGATTCGTCAGGCAATTATAGATATGTATATATATATATATATATACATGTATGCGGGCAACAAGTATGATTTATGCTCATACCCAACGCAAATCCCTTTTGCTTGGAGTGTATGTCAGATTTGTGCTGCAGTGGTAAGGTAAATGTCTAGTTGGCGTGCTTACATACTTAACATACTTACGACCTATGTGTGACGTATTTATGTAACAATGTTACGTTTTGTCATATCTGTACACAGCTGCCGCAACAACAGCAACAACCGCAACAACAGCCGTTACTCGTGGCAACGATGGACACTTCACAGATCTATCAACAGCCCCTTCAGGTTAGTTAATAATTTAGGTGATTTATTACTGCGGTGATAAATATTATTATTTTCATGGTTATTTCTACTTGAATATTTTAGCTTGGTCTAAACTCGCTTGATCACAATTGAGAGTCTAAACGTATGCGCTTATTATAACACGATTGTTATGATTGATATTGGTACCTGTACATATTAATAATAACAAGCCCTTGTTAAAAAATATTATTAATATTTTTATTATAATTATAATAATGTGATACATGTACTTATTGATAAAATAAACCATTATAATAATAATTATTATAAGGGCTACTTATTTCTTACGCCCTATTTTCTAGGCGCCGAAAGGTCTATTCATGAAAGGTCTGAAGATCGATTCGTTGTTGATGCTACTGATTATCTTGCGTTGACAATACTACTACTACTACTATTACGACCCGCACAGCAGCAAGGGTGACAATGATCAGTCGTTCGGCAACTGTAACGCAACTAGGGACTAATAAGTTACTGTGAATCTATGTACGGTTGGTCCTCGTCCGTGCTGTCACGCTTGTGTCATCTTGTATGCTGATGTGACAGACAAGACCTCGCATTGTTGTCTGACCTCATCGTGACGTGAGTTGCATCTCACTCTCTCTCTCTCTCTATCTCTCTCTGTCTCTCTCTCTCTCTTTCTCTCTGATGTCGACACGACGCAGGTGTATTGCTCGTCAACAGGCGGGCCAACGGGCAGCCATCCTGCCGGCAGCATCCTGCTCAGCCCGCAGTCGAGCGCCGACCAGTTCGTTCTGCAGAACAACAACCTGGCCGGCAGCAGCATGAACAGTTTGGCGGCGGCGGTGAACAGTCTCACCGGTGGTGGTGCGTCGCTCGGCGGCACGCTCGGCGGCGCAGCGGCAGCAGCTGCCGCGATGAATGGTCTGGTTAACAGCCTCTCGGTGCAGCACGGTAGCCAGGCAGCCGTAGCGGCCGCAGTCGCCGCGGCGGCGGCGGCTGTCAACCTGAACAGTCTCAATGCGGCCGTGAACAATATCAGCAGTGCGCAGGTTAGTCACACACCTGCGCACACCTGTAGACGCACCGCCCTATCTTTTATCACATTGGATGACCTTACAGCCTAATGTAAGGCGAACACACCTGCTCCCTTCGCCTTCCACGCCCCCCGCCCCTCAACCGAGGCGCCACACCCACTATTGCCAGTGTAGCATCGGCGGTTGTACAGAGTCTTGTGTCACAGTTACGATAACGGAACTGCAGCTGCACCCGCAGCATTAGTGGCATCTAGCAGCTCCCACTTCCCTGCGCCCCTTTTCTTGGCACGAGCGGCATTGCAAAGAGGTCCAAACTCGGCGTTTTAGTTAGTCGATGGCAGCTCGAATGTAAGTGGCGGCGTGGTCTAGGGGACTAGTGCGCTAGTCATGGTTGTCATCTACCGGGGTGTCACCGGTTCGATCCCTGTTGTTGGTCAATTTTTTTGAGCGATGCTCATTGAGAGAATAGATGATAAACCATACCGCTGAGAGTCAACGGCTATGCTGCTACAAGGACTGTTAGGGAAACCCTAGATATCTTAACATGTCCGGCCCTCGGTGAATTGAAGATATACCTCAGGTTAAGTGCCAAGCCCGTAGGGGACGGAGGATAGTCTAGAATTAAAAACAACCTCCTTAAAAAATGTTTTTAATTCTTAGCTCGAATGTAAAGCGTGTTAAAACATTTGTGTGATGAACGCTATTGGGGATGGCAAACGCTGGGACATTAATGGGTATAGAGGGGCGGCTATGCGTCTATAGGTAAATTGTGCGGTGATACTCGTCGTTTTAATCTCGTCATTTCCCCGTCGGTTTTAAATTATGTGATAAACAATGCTGCACAAAGCGGTTGTTGAATTGCGGAACTATGATGGCTCAATATAGGGAACGTGCTCTACGATCTTGATTGTTTGGTGTACAAAAACAATAGTCGACTAATTGTGTGCTTCATTCCCATTGCATTGGGACATAAAGAGGAGTGTAGCTATATTAACCAACAATTGAGGTGAAAAGTATGAGTACCATTGTTTAAAAAAAACATTAGTTATGTAAAAAAATAAAAATTACGCATATTATGGGTTACACTTTGGAATCTATGGTGCTCGGCCGGTTGCTCAGCACATCTCTCGGAGATAGCCAACTACCTGGGCACAACCGTCAAGTTGGATACTGTACGACTGTCATATAATGGTGGTCATAGTAGAGCAAAACGAAATTATTTTTCGGGGCAAATTTAATAGCTCTGCGGAAACAAACTAAAACACATAAGAGACATAAAGTCCTATTCCAGTCATCTATTAGTTACTATCCGGTTCTCCGCCCTGACTGTTTCGATCCACAGTTGGCACCACTTTCGCCCTCTACCGAAACTAATCGCCCCATTTAATATATGTGGTTCTGCTAAACCGATTATATTTGTTGGAGATTTGAATCTTCCGATAATCGTCTGGCAAATGTGTCTTTTTTAGATTATCAAACCATGGCGGCAACTCTCTATAAATGCTTGAATAACCAAAGGTTTATATCAAGAAGTGACCGCCAGTGGGTGCAAGAGACTCAGTCGAGCAGGTTATGCCAGAATGTGGCATACACAAGTCATCTATCTAGTCATACAAACAGTAATCTGTCGGATGAAACAGATTCGACTGTTCCATCAATTTATCCGTAATTACGCCTGTACATTAAAATAGGTTTAAAGTTGAAGATTGATTATTATAGACCCGTGTCACACTTATTAAGGTGTATATATTATTTAAAAAATTGCTTATGGATCATATGTTTAGGTTTATGCAGGCTGAGGGAGTGCTTGGAAAGCAGCTTTATGGCTTTACTAAAGGCAAATCCACAGCAATGCAACTAGTTGAAAAATTCCAAGATTAGGCCAGTCATATTAACAGAAAGTTGTATCTATTTTTATTGTTCTTTAAGCTCTGACAGAGAACCAATTTTTCCCCAAAAATAATCGATCTAAATGTAGGCAAGCACGGTGTTCCCTGGATATAAAGTTACCTAAAGAATCGAGCGTTCTGTGTGCGAGCCAACAACATTTTTGTTGGTGTGGGGTGTGTCCCTTGGACGTGCCTCAAGTATCAAGTCTAGGCCATTCTTTTTCAGTATATTCATTTTCAATCTCAAAAGCGTTATACAGGAAACTAGGCATAAACTTTACGCAAATTATCTGGAACTTCTGGCAGATGATTGGTGCACCAAATTTGATATGATAATATCAGTCCCTATATCTGCGTCTGAAGGAAAACCACGTTTACACACTTGATAGAGAAAAGATATGTTAAAATGTAAGATAGCACGAAGGAAGCGGTATTGAATTAGTACCTATTTCAGAACGGCACTCGGGTGCAATTTTAAAATGTATGCGCGAATCTCTCGGTCTACTAGACTTTTCATCTTTTTTAACCTCAGCAACAACAATCTGCGCAGTACTCGGGTTATTTGCAGACATTTGCCTGATCTGACCGAATCAACAACACGTTTTCGTGGCGCATGGCAAGAATGCTGAGAACCATGAGCTCGTGATGTAATATTATAAACTGTACCATTCCATATGTCAAGAATTTCATTTAATGCTAGATGATCTCCTAGAACTCTTATATTGTGCATTGTATTTATTAAATTAGATATTTTTTGTGAATAACCATGTATTTAATGATCTACTATTTGAAAGCATTAAAGAATCACAGAATGGTATTGAACATTTTGCGCGCTGGTTATTAAGCTATCGTCTCGAATTTAGTGGGCGCCTCCCTGGTATACAGAGCGCTTGATGAGGCGTCGAAGTTGATTTGAAGGCGATGTTGTCTCCACTCAGGTCTGAAACATTTGTGGCATTTAGTGTGTTGTTTTTACTTTACTCTCTTGACCAGTACAAGTATATCATTTTAGCGATGAAGGTACTCCACAGAATGCTGTCGATGTTTAGACATTCTTTTCTCGAATGAATAATGGCGTTGCGCCTCAAGGAAGTACATGCTCTTGGACCAATTATGCGTTCTTCATTCATTCCTGCTGATTTTCCTGCGTTTTCATTAGGTGCTGCTGTCGGCGGGCGCGTCTCAGCTGCTAACGTACTCGTCAGTTCTCAACCCACTTCCGATGTCCACCTGTCCGGGCGGTGTACCTCCTATTGCGGTGTTGGGTGTCTCACCGGCGATACCGCCGATCAGCATCGTAGGAGTCGGACCACCTCAGCAATTGCCTCTGTCGCAGATGTCGCCGCAGATGCACGGGGCACTGCAACTACAGAATCATCACCACCCGCAGCTATTGAGCCCGCCACAGGCCGCAGGTGGACAACAGGGTTAGTATCGATCTGTGCAGTCTGTGTTAGGAGCGCTGCGCTTGCCGAAACGAATCGAGTAGCGGATCTAACTTCCAAAAGGAATGTGTTCACTTCGAATTTGTTGCTAATTAGGATCTTAGAGATTAAGAGCTGAATTGTTTGTATTTACGTCGTATAGCATTTTCTGGGCAGAACTTGGCGCGTATCGTCACGCGTGCTTCTCGTTAACGTGCAGCTCACATAGTTCATATGGACGATGGGTAAAGGGGGTAAATGTATAGCTTTAGAATTTAATATACATTTTGGGTTTAACCTTTGATTAAGGTGATTGATCTGCCTTGTGTTGGGGGCTGCCTACGCTTTTTGTTCACTCTCGTACAGTGACAGCCGGTGGAACAATTGTAATGAGCGCTGGGCCGTACTGTGGGCCTACTGTCAGGACGGCGGTAGCCCCGATGACGTTCGATACCTCTGTCCCTACAACTGTTAGCTTGAATCTCACATCTACGGGACAGCATCTGCAGCACCAGCACCAGCAGCAACAACAACCACAGCATAATGAAGCGCATTCAGGAATGTCCACGCAGCAGTCGCAAGTAAACGGTACGTTAATCTAAGTCAACTACCTTGTAATATATATATACAGGGTGTTGCAGAAATTTTTCATAATAGAATATACAAATTGTAGAGCTCGTTAAAGCAAATATTTTTTCCAATGGAACATGGTCTCTGAGAAGTCTTGTTTCGGAGTGAGAGCGAAATTACTACAATTTGTGACACTAGTGTTTTTGCCCGACATAGGAGCACAAAATGTGCTGTTGCGAGACAACCAGTCCTCCTATACAGAAACTAAACACACTGTCGGGTTCGAAAATGTGTGAGAAAATCTGCTTCTTCCGAAGAATATACAGGGCCGGTCAGAAGATGCGACACGGTCGTTTAGAAAATAATTCGTCAAAAATGAAGTTTTTTATTAGCTTTCACGCCAAATACTTCAGAATCATAACCCTACGACCACCCACGTGTTCAAAGCTAACATATTCAGCTAATGCGCAATTCATGGCGATCATTTTGGTACCAAACTTATGTCCATGCGAGCTGTGGTTGCGGAGTAATTACGATTTTTCGGCGGGATGTCCAGATTAAGGCATGAAAAATGACGCGCTGCGGCTGTCGCGCGACACGTCGGCGGTAGTGAACGTCGCCACACAGTCATTTTACATGCACTCAATCTCGACATGCCCGCCGAAAAATCGTAATTACTCCGCAACCACAGCTCGCATGGACATATGTTTGGTACCAAAATGATCGCCATGAATTGCGCATTGGTTGAATATGTCCGTTTTGAGCGCTGTGAGTGGTTGTAGGGTTATGATTCTAAAGTATTTGGCGTGAACGCTAATAAAGAACTTTAATTTTGGCGAATTCTCTTCTAAGCGACCATGTCGCATCTTCTGACCGGCCTTGCATATTCTTTAGATGGAGCAGAATTTTATCACGAACACGATTAGTTTCTGTCTAGGAAGACTGGTTGTCTCGCAACAGCACATTTTGTGCTCCTATGTCGGGCAAAAACACCAGTGTCACAAATTGTAGTAATTTCACTCTCACTCCGAAACAAGACTTCTCAGAGACCATGTTCCATTGGAAACAATATTTGCTTTAACGAGCTCTACAATTCTGTATATCGCGCTTCAAATATTCCTGCAACACCCTGTATATATATATATATATATATATATATATATATGAGGGGGCAAATTAGTTAAAAGCGAAAATAAATCATTTAAATTCTACTAAAAATATTTTCTTTTCATAACGTTCCTACTTAGAGAAATTTGGCACTGTGGGTCAACGACGTTGCAATTCATTAATTCATTTGAAACTGTAGGTAGTCTTAAGCGCTTATAAGTGGTCTAATCTAAGTTTACTTTTGATATCTCTGATTGTAGCCGTCATGTTCAGGAGTCTAAAAAGCGTGATTTGTAGCACCTGAAACATTCTGAAGAATGTTTTCTCAACGCCAAATTGGCTTTGGTTGTTTTATTCCAATTGGAACTATTATTGATAGGTGTTCCGACGTAAAGAGCTACAGTCTAAACGAGCGTGTACCTGTCATTGTCTTCACTAAAAGATTATGTTTTGTGGGGGCTTCAGTTGTACGCGTCCGCATTTCGTCGACATAATCTACTGCCTAATCTCTAATAATTTACTCTCTCTGTATATATATATATATATATATATATATACATAATATATAACCACTAATATTAATCTAACAATATATTGGTGATGCTTGTATGCATGTGTGATCTTGTAGGCGGTAACAATTGTGCCACCCTTTGTCCGGTCAGCCTTTCACTGGCAAGTGACACGAGCGATGGCGTCTGTTCGGGTAGAAACAGCAGCTGCAGCAGCAGCAGCAGCAGCGGGAATTATTCGGACGGTTGTGCTACGACCTTGACAGCAACAACATCGACTATGACAACGACAGCAGCTACGACCGGCCAGCTTCTACCGATGGTCGCCGACTGTATCAGTGGTTTCGGTAGCAGTTGCTGTAACAACAGCATCGTCAGTGGCTGCGGCGGAGGCGGCAGCGGTGGCATCAACAACAACAACAATAACCACCACAACAACAGTGATAATCATTATAGTAGTGGCAACGTGGGAGTTGGCAATGTCAACATCAACAGCAGCAACAACAACAATAATAACAGCAACAACAGCAATAACAACAGCAACAACAACAATAACAATAACGTTTCGTGTCCAGCCGCTCTCCAGCTGTATAACGTGACGGCGCTCGCCGAAAGCGGAATGGGACTTCTTCTGCAGGCGAGTCCGGCGCAAATGGCCACAACGACAGCCGTCACGACCGCGAGCAACGCAGCGTCGCAGCCAGGCCGAACTGTACCGCCGATCACTGGCTCGGCAGCAATCGCTGCTCTACAACCAACAACGGTGACAGGGTCTCGTCATGTGCACCTTGCTCCTCTTCCTCCTTGCTCCTCGCCGTCCAGCTATAGCTAACTGTCCCAACAAACACAACGACGACATCTTAATCGCGTGCCGTTGGTAGACAGCAACTAAAATCGACGAACTTACCAACCCATTGTCCACCAGTCATTAGTCAGTCATCACAGTCATCCAGTGGGTGATAAGGCAGAGGAAGCTGTCCGAAACGAAAAATAGATGACAAGAATGATTGGTCGATCCAGCAAGAGTGGCTTACCCGCGCAACAACGAACGGACAGAACATGCGGCGGGGAAAGGGAGACTTGGCCGACGACGAATCAACGATAACAGCCGCCAGCAGTCAACCCACTGGCGCTGACTGGACTGTGCAACATGCTAGAATCGAAACGAGGGCACCGCCGTCCGTCCCCTGTTCGGAGACGGATACACAGAGAGAGACCGACAGAGAGAGAGAGAGTTTACATTCTACTCTACTTTCTAGTCATGATGACGCAATCTGATCGAACGACATCGGCAGCCATAGAGCATAAGGCTAGAGCTGTGTCAGTCTCGAGAGTTGAGCGACATTCATTAAGGCTAATTACAACATCGACTCTCATCCATAATCATAGACACATACACTTTTGGTTTGATTGAACAAGGTTTCTCCGCAGTCGCCTATAGATATATAAGCGTATCTTTGGACAAAAATGTTTATATATATATACACTTTCGTTCAACGAAGGCATGTAATAACTCGCTTCTTTTAGTGAGAAAACACATTGCTTTCGCATTTGACAACATTATTTGTGTGTATATATACACGTAACATATGCACATGCACACACTATATATATATATATATATATATATATCAATGCCGCTTTGTTTTCAAGGTTGGCGGTATATCGGACACAGTACATCATTAAGTCAAATATTATCAACGACTTACGAATGCTAGCATTCAATGATACTCGATTCACTGGTTAATCACGTTAATTAGGCCACGCAAAATGCGGGAAGTGGCTGCGACTTCGTGAGGCTTTGACACATGTGTGTGTGCCCCGTAAGCGGCTTGGGGTGGCATGATAGCCACTCGCAGCGCAAACGGAGCTCGAAAATAGCAGTGAGATGTTGTATGCCCCGCTAGGTGTTGTATACGTAGGCCAGGGTGGAGGACTACAACTATAACAAGCGTATGCAATTGACGGACGTGCATGTCTGCCTTTCTTGCAGCTGTTGTTCTTGTTGTTGTTGTTGCTATTGTTGATGCTGCAGTGATGGCGGTGGTGGAGGCTGCAATAGTGCAGTTGTTGTTAATGTTGTTGCCTCGCGCAGCAAAAACCTGACCAGTGTAATTTCTAGCAAATTAACTAATTGACTGCTTAACGAAGAAGACACGACTTTCTCGAATTCAGTCCAAACAAGTGCAATGAGTAGACAAATTAACGTCCCAGAAACGGACAGTGTCATAACGTACGAAGGTGGATGCGCCTATATAGCGCCCGCCTCGATGTGAAGAATGAAGCATTTGAAGTACCCTATTTTAGTGTGTTTAGGGTATATATATATATATATATATATATATATATATATTTGGAATCGTTTCGAGAATCGCCCGTGGAGGGGGTGCTTTCTCTTCGTTCGTCGTGATGGTCACTCTTTCCAAAACGCTTTGAGCCGATACTGCAATGAACATGGCGGCTGACAGATAGTAGTTGTCTGATTCGTACTTCGAATTCGTGGAATAGCAAAGTGAGAGCATAACACCGTTGGGTCAGTCCTGTGGTACTTAATATCCTTGCTAACACCTCTTGCCGGTTGGTGTTTAGTAATACGAGCTAGATTGTTCAGTCTTGGCGAACCCAGGTCATTTCGCACTAGTACTAAAATTATTTATAGACTCTTACCCGCCTATTATTCATATCCTCTAGTGTTTATCTTATGTGTCCTCAATTTCCTCTTTTACTATTCTTGGGTCTCCCTAGTTAGTTTTTTTCATACTCTCAGTATTATTTTTCTCTCTTGTAATTTCCGGCGAGACTGTTCGAATATTTTGGTTACCCATGGCGATTGATTGGGTTCATGGTACTGACAGTTGCTACACGCTTGAAACAAGCCCTCACGCTGAGAAGCAAGGCGGGACAGATTGTGGCTCGTTCTGGGCAGTAACAACCGCTTACTAGCACGAACTTACGAGCGACGATTCTAGGCGAGTCTTGATGCTAGATAGTAGAGGACAACTAGGATGTTGCTTCGGTCCGCTCAACTAGTGTGGTGGGTCGATTTTCCGTGCTTGCACATCTCTACCTTACAGACACACAAGCATTCACCACGTACACAAATGCATACATAAAATATGAATCTGCTATTGCATAAATGCAGGTCAAAGACAAGACATGAAACAGGGTCACCATTAATAATTTATCTCAGCTGGGTCTCACGCCCAGTGCTGCAAACACAGTGGCCATCGGCCTTATTTAGTAGTGCATCCTAGGAGATTCGTGTCGGAGACGATATTAGGCACTGCATTTGCAAGTGGCGATGATCGCGATGATGGTAGTCCTTAACCTTTGGTCATATTGTCGCCCAGCTCGAGAGTATTTTTTCACTCTGCAGCTGATTATGCAGCTGGGCTGAGACTTCAAACAAAACTACTTGATTGAATGAGTAAATAGATGGACTAGCGATTACCACAGCATCCAGGAGAATGAGGCAGTCGCCATCGGTATTGAGCGGCTGCCGTATATATATATATATATATATCGGCAGAGGGAAAGAGAGCGAATAATTCAGCGTTGCTGTTGTGTTTATCGTGTGGCGTATCGCGCCACGTGAGTGAGACTTGGTAAGCATCAGCCACGCTCACATATCGTGCAATACATGACACCGCTACGGTCTCGTAGTTCGGCCCAACAGCTAAGGCAATGTCATTGTTGTGGATATTTTCCCATTTTTTGTTCGTTGGACGTCGAGAACGACGCTATACGGGCACCGGTTGTTAGCTACTATCGCTAAATCGAGGTGCGCAAGTGCACGTAGTCGTACTGGAAGCCGGAATCTGAAGCCTACCAGCTAACGCACGGTGTATGTCAGCACACACACTAGGGCACCATTGCATATCGGTCGGCGCGCACAGACTGTGAACGAACGCCGGCTGTCGTCATGTGCGCCGCCGTGGGTGCTAGTCCTTTCGCTCTACGTGTGCTGTCCATCCCGCCAAAACTTCTTGCTTCATGCCACCGCTTTTCCGTTGTTTTTGAGTTTGTTACTCAAACAGCGAAGGACGGACAAGCTTTTCGAAAGTCGAAGTCGGCGCCACGATGACGAACGATGAGGAAACTGTGACATAGCTATGTACAAAATGTATGTATCTGTGTACATGATATTTATACATTTAAGAAATGACACCCCTATATATATATATATATATATATATATATATCGGAGTTCATTATAATGCAAAACATGTAAATTATGAGCAATGTCAAGATAATGAATATAATATATATCCAGATAGAGAGTTATAATTTAGAACTAATTTAAACAGAATATATATATATATATATATATATATATATTGGAAATATGATTTGTGTAAGTGTGTTTAAGTTATTGATGTCTGCTGGAAGCTTTTTTGAGCCGAACTGATTGCCGTTCGTACACCGCGTTGCGGCGGTTACTACGGCAATGAAGAAGAACACTTCTTCGACATTTGTATTTTCATATCGTCTGTAGAATGTGCATGCAAGCTCTGGCTATCGGATTCGGTGTTCCTTTCTCGTACCCATCTTTACTTGATGTTTTTTGTCTGTGTTTTTGTTGTGTTAGAGCGCGCCTTATCGGTAACGCCACTGTCGCTTTCGATTCCAGAACGGATCATATGTTAGTCACTTGGGTGGTGTAGGCTTAACGTGTCAATCAAACTATCACATGTACATAGTAGAAGTCGTAGTATTAGTGCCCTGATAGCGTCTCGTTGACGATCAAATATTTCTGTGAGTACGATGAGCATTCATGTACACTGCGATAAGAAAAAAAATATTTAACAATAAAAAGAGGCAGAAATATATAACGGGGTTCTCGATATACGTGTGTGTATTCACTTTCCTGCGCTTATGCCCGACATCCACCCAAGACCAATATTGTTGACGCTAAATTCTGTTAGGATGTTTTGAATTACTAAACTTCTTTTACAATAAATGCTATCCAACTGTGCAAATGTTTTCCAGAATCCTTCTCCAGTACTTGACGTATTTCGTTGTTTGTCTATCAATTTATCATTGTGAACAAGTGAGAGCTTTAAGTCGCATGTTTCGTCGCTAATTGGAAGATTGTACAGTGCCGGGGCTGTTTAACACCTCTATAATTCACCCCGTACATACGCGAATAAGCGTCCCGCGTCGCGTGCGGCGATATCCAGCAAACTTATCAAAAACATTATTGCCACAGCCATATATGCAAACGCTAGCGACCAAGGTCTGATATCCAAGTCCTAGTTTGTCCCGCAAAGACTTAAGCACAACGCGGCAGCTCCTGAAAACTTAGAAAATTGACTGGCAAAGATTGTTGACGTTGCCCGTTTCGATTTTAAGTCAACGTTTGAGCCAGTCACGCACTCTAAACTGCTTTAAACTTTACCATACTTCGGAATAGGAGAACGCACAGTAAACTTCGTCTCTTCAAGACAGACTTTCCCAGGTCTAAAGTTTTCGGGCTGACCCTCAGCCAAGATTTAACGTCCACGGAACTGTTTTTCACATTGCTTCATAGACGGATTCCCATAAATACAAATGTGCAACGATGGGCTTGAACCCACGCACCTATGTATCTCCTCCGGTTGCGAAGCGCAGGCTTAATCCACCACTCCACCGGGCTCGACAGACTTTCCCGGGTCTGCGTTAATGGGCATCTGGTTGCCCACAATGACTAATCCTTGGACCACTGCTGTATATTCTATACACTGGCCTACAAGCATATAATTCCACAGGGAGTTGAAGTCAAAGTGTACGCACGTGATGTGAACCTTTGCTGTCGAACCTGCACCGTATAGATTAGATGCTGTCTTCAGACGACGTTGGGCGTCTTCAAGGCCTTAAAAAGTTTTTGGGGTTGACTCTCAACGCTCAATTGCTTTTCGCATTGCTTCGTTAATAAAATATAATTGTGCAAAGGCGGGATTCGAGACCGTGTACCTATTTGTCTCCTCCGGTCGCAAGGCACACACACGAATGCACTAGGCCACCGGGCTCGACAGAACTGAATTATAAATTAAATATTTGAACCTATGCAAGGGCTCAATTGCAAATGTGGAGTCCCGCACTTTACACATGGAAATGCAAGACACCACTACAACATAGGGGCTCAGAAGTAGAGTTCTAAAGGACCTTGGAGTCCTCACGGGCGACAAACTAAGGGACTCCGAACGTACAAATAATGCTGTCATGAAGGCCTCTCAACGTGCAAAATGGATCTTACGACCACCCATTGTACACTCGCCATGACACGTACTGCGTATGGTCCAACCATTTGGCCCACCGTATATCACACACGTATTTCCACTGCTGTCATACATGCTAGGACTATTCGAAACATGTTTAGAATGAAAACCAAGAAATTTCAAAATTAAAGAGACACAAACTCGCTATAATCCCAGAAAAGCTCAATATACTTTTCCACCAAGATTTCAGAGCATTTGCTGGAGTAGAATTCGGCGTTCGTGGACTGAGAAGAAGCACCAACAACAGCCTTAACCTTCTTATTGCTGGAAAAACAATTTCTACCGATAATTATTAAAAAAAGAATTCTTTAAATTTCCGAAAAAGATTGCCCTTGATCTAGCAAACGCGGCAGCCACTTTGCTCTGAGCTTTTTGTCTTCAAGGAATCGTGCAGAACAGAATGCGCACAACTCAGACTGACCTCCAAGGCAATTCCCTTAATTTTCAGTCGTCCAACGGTTTTTCGTACGTTCTGCACGTTTTCCTTATCAGTAGCCGTTTTTGGGCGTTTTAAATGTGGTTCATACTTGGTGCTCGTACCACCTCTTTTAAACTAATTTACCTAGTTGGAAATAATGGCACACAAATCATAATACACAGTCACTGAGAACCTGGTCTAACTTAAGTCGACACGAAACAACCTTTGAAAGAAAAGTGCTTGCTCTAAGTAGCTTATTCTAAGAACTTTTTGTACGCAACAGTGGTGCTTTCAGGTCTAATTATGGACAAGGCTCGCTTGGAATGATTGGAATGTTAATTCACGAAACAGGTTGCATTTTGCTGTTATGTTGACCGGCCTCATATTCCGGACAATCCCTACATACTTTATAAGATTAAGAAGGTAGATCAAAGGATGATACTCTAGCTAAAATATCCCAGAGTCGAATCCCGTGGGACCCCGGCACTAATCCTGCCCAAGTTTTATTTTTTGCCTTTACCTACCCTTGCCCCTCTGTAAGTAGACTTCGTTTCCCTATACAGGCAGGGTAAGATTATTTGGTTGACGTACGTAAATATTTCCTTAGTTTTCAGCTCCTCTAGCACAACGTTCCAGTTCACCGTGTTGAAAGCTGTATAAGAGGGCAAAAAGCACAGATGTCTTCGTTTTGGGAGTCTTTGCGATCTTTCGCTTGTCTGGATCTCGTGGACTAGAGCCAGAAGCGCCACAATATCGGCCGGGCAGGAGGAATGGGCGCAGGTAAGACCCAGTATGACTACAGGGAGCTGGACGAAACGTCTGATACTGAACCTCAGGGTATGATACACGGGATGCGACACGGGAAACTTTTCCACTGCACGACTCAGGATCTGATTGGACATGGTCAGTTTCAGAGCTACATGCTTCTCGCTCACGAGAGCTACTTCCAGCTTGACAGTACCTTTATTCGCAATTCTATGGAGGATTGATGAGATATCGATAAGGCGAAGCAACCCACCCGGCTGTTTGATTGCGATAAGGCGAACACCAAACAAAGTGGGGCGAATGGCCTTAGGCACCGTACCACCCACTTTTGATTATATCAATCACTCCCACTAGGGGACGGCTAGTGATGCTCGAATCAGTCCTGGCGAGGAGGTCTCTGAGATGACGTGGCCGTAGGCCATCTTTGCCTGCAGTAGGCCCTGCCGGGAGGGTTCGCATTGCCTTGCGGACTAGTCCTACGCCGGTGACAAGTAGCTCGGCATCGGGTGGTCTCTCATGGTAGCAGGTCGAGGTCGTCCGGCTCCCCTGGGCGTGTGTATATATATAGGTCCTTTTGTATGTGTAGATATATATATATATATATATATATAGAGAGAGAGAGACTTACGTGTACATAAGCTTTTAAGGCTTTCCTCTCTTATGAACAAATCTTTCAAACTGAGCGACTATAATATATATATATATATATATATATATATATATATATATGTTATTTTCTAGTCGCTCAGTTTGAAAGATTTGTCCATACGAGGGGAAAGCCTTAAAAACTTATGTACACGTAACTCTCTAAAACGAGTATGTCTAGTACAAACTGTCGACCTTTGGCGCTAATAGTGCTGTCACGCGTATACGTATACCTAATACCATAATCGCTGCTGTCATCTCATAACGAATCCATTTTATAATTTTTTCACCCTTAACGAGTTGCTTTGCATCATCGCATTTTCAATTACACATTGTAGGCGCAGTGAGCGTGATGCCTCCTTCCGAAACGTACCGACGAACGACCAGCCGAAGCAACTGTTCAGTACCATAAACGAATGTAAACGACTGGATGCCTGGCTGGCCTCACCAATTGTCATCTGTTCTTTTCCATATTGATTTGCCAATTATCATTCAGTTCACATCCGCTTTCGTGGCTCACGCTAGCTGTTTGCCCGACAACATTTGGACTTCGAATTATTGTTCGTAACTGTTGTTGTCGTCGTCGTCGTCGTTGGTGACTGTGCCACAGCAAGTATTGCGGTAGTACCCTACTTGCTATGGCTATTTGTTACTGCTTATCTGTAGATTTCTAGTTACGTGTAGTTTTGTTGATGTTCATTGCCACGACTAAATATTCGCTTGTGATCGTTGTCATTGTTCGATCTTTTTTAACTCGAGTCGTCAGCGGCGAGTCATACAAAGAGCTAGTTTCACTACTGTTTTTCGGGTGAAGAGAACTAGCCGCCTTGAGTTGGGTCAGGCAAAGCAATTTCCCTTCTTTGTACTCATTATGTAACAATGTATATATATATATATATACACCTCGCTTTGAGGCGTCGAGTTCGGAAGGCCCTTTACTGTACATTGGTTCTATAAGATCTATAAGTTTTATATTAGAATGTTTCTCTATATATCAGTCATAATCACTAGAGAAATGATCCATACCATTTAGCCTCGTCATCGTTACTATAGCGACACCCCGAATCCTACGGATGGCAACCTTTTATCTCCGTTGTCTCTATTATAATAGATTTCACATTCTTCGGTTCCTTGCTTAGGGTAGATCTGTCTGCCAGAAGGTAACGGATGCTGTTGTTATTGTTAGTTAGCGTGCTCTCAAATTTGTGTAGCGGTGTAGCTACCGCCTGGCGTGTCCACATTTACCGTACCTCTACTCTCATACAAATGTTTTGTCTTGTTTTTCTCTCATACACTGGTATACACACACCCATACACCGATCCAAGCCCGCAACTCTTACATGCCGCATAGAAACATTGAATAAATAACCGCATACGAGTCCGCACACAACGCGCATATCGTAATTGCCTTTCCGTTGAAAGCGCCGCCGGTTGCGCGGAATGTAGAGGCCATAGACAGATCAGAGTAGAGACTGGTGCAGAGCAGAGATGGGATACGCAGCCGGTGCAAAGGCATCTGGCGGACAGCAGCTGATCCATTGCAAAAGTGGCTAGGTGTCGGGGCGTCTTTATCCTCGACGAGGCCCTATCTTATTCGATGAGTAAGGGGCTACACGGTAAAAGGTCGGTGAATCGAGCTGAAGACGTTTTGGATTACCTAGCCTATCTGTAATAGTTTGCATTCCTTGCCTGCATGTATGCGGAACCTTCTGCACCATATTTTCTGTTACGTCTTACACAGCCTAAAAAAACGCTTGTTACCGTACTAATATATTAATTGTCTGCGAGTATCACTGCACTGCTAGTGGCCGCCGCTTGTTTGCCTTCTGGCGGCGCCACTCCATTATTTATTACCGGTTCGTTGCGACCATTGTTGTTACCGTGGCTGGAACGGCCAGTTGGCCCAAGTTCCGATCCGAGAAGCCTTGAAAGCCGAGAAAACATAAAGCAAGTTCTCACAAGCAAACTATGGACGTACATAACAACAAACAATGTTGCGCTTCATGACTTGAATACTACAAAGAATAATAATAATACTAACAATAATCATCATCATAAAACGGCATACAATTAGGATAACAATGATATTAGCACACATAGTCCTATCACAACAGATTGCTTATACGCTCCGACTGCGTAGCTGTGTCGTTGATCGACGCGTTTTCTGTGATGTCGTTGTCGGCGTGATCGAAATGATGATGACGATGATGATGATGAGCAGGACGAGAAGGAGGATGATGGTGGCCGTTCACCTTCGAGTTGACTGTATCTCCTGTGGGACCGCTATCGGCCGCTACAGGGCCGCCGTTCTTTGCGAGCGTCGCCGCGGGAATCGTCTGGCTATCAGGGCCGCTGATATCGCTGCCGCTGTTGGTGTTGGTACATTTGCTGTTTGTGCTCGTGTTCACTCGTGTGATGCCGAACGCCGACCCGCATCGGACAAAGAATCCCCGCAACGGTTGCACGAGCGCCGGCTTGAGGTCGGGCTGACCGATAAACTCGCACAGGTAGGGGTAGAGGAGCGTCGAATGACGCTGAAACTGACAGTCGTCGAGTCGGTTCACCCGCGAGATGAGCAGGAGAATGATGGTCGACCACGTCTTGCGATAGTGTTCCGCATCCAGCGACAGGAAGTACGAAAGCGATTCGCGCGACAGCTCCATCAGACGCGCCTCTACCAGTGCCCTGCGCCGAAAGAACACCGAACAGAACAAAGTTGTAGTCCTTGTACAGGTTTTTTGGCCTCTCGCCCTTCCCTCCTAGTATAACATTATCTAATCGTTCCTATTTGACAGTCTTGGATAGTGCTACTATAATATTTGCGTTAAGACTGCTTCTGCGTCATATGCCAGGTGAAAGTACCACGTAAAAGAAAAACACATCAAACGAGGGGCCCCCTGATAAAGTGTCGGCGAGCTATGTGATGTCTATGCGAAGATGTCTATGCGGTTGTGGAATTTACCTGGATTCCTGTCGAGTTGGGTCCGCGTACATTCGGAATAGAATTCGGAGCGCGCACGCAATAGCCGCGGTTTCCTGTGGTAATAGGTCCGGCTTGACGTTTCCCCGGAATGCCGCTTTCCATAATATGGAGCGCTGAGCGGAATTTCGATTAAACGATTTTGCTAGACGATGCGATCGTATCAAGCAATCGACAAGCAGAAGAAGATGCTCACACCGCAAATGCCTACAATAACGCCAACGACAGAAACAAGAGCACCATGTCAAAAGCGATAACGACGAAGAACATCCACTATAAAGTAGCGCTGGAAATATAGGTAAAATCACGTGTCTATAAATAGTGCGCCAGATATAGTTCGTATTGGCTACACTCATTGTCCATTGGCATGACACCAACGATATGGAAAGCCTTCAAATTTGTAAAGCCGGAATTTATTTCTCCACACAAACGCTACATGGGTCGCCTTATTATATTTCAAGTAGTTGATCCTTGTGTTTAACTGTGCACGCGATCAACAAAAGTTAGTACAAAAAAAGTCATTGAGTAAGTGTTACCTTCACCAACTCTCCTTTCGGCGACCCACCTTAAAACCAAGGCTAGACGCACATACTGCAAATGTATCAATGTAGCGTACGTACTTAAACATGCCGTGGTCATCTTCAGGTGCCGGATAGATGTTGGCGTTTGTCGTGGCCACAATTCCTTGGAGAAGCTCTTGTTCCTCCTTGCGTGAGGTGGCCGGAAAGAATACCACATTGTCGACGCTTTGTATTACTTCCATTTGCACCGTGCATTGAATGCGTAGTAGCGGAAACAGTCGCTCCTCGCCTGAACGAATGAGAGAGATAGTGTGTCACTACAATGTTTTGCCTTGCAGAACCACAACCGCAAATAAGTTGTTTAAAAATAGTGAATCACGTTTTCACTTCATAGCCGAATTGGTGTGCAGGTGGTACCAAGGCAGTATAGAGTATGCACAGAGTATAGTACAGTATAGAGTATGTATCTATCAAGTTTTACATTGCTGCACCATAGCGATTAGTCAAATGTAAAAAAAATACTGAATGATCAAAGTCACTCAGAAGACTCCTCGTTGAAATTACGGATTTGCACAGTAGTAAGGAATAATTGTTTTGCTATCAAATCTAAGAATTGAGTAAAAAGCATGAAGAAGACTGGTCATCAAACAAAGAGTACGATAAAACAAATATTTGAATCGGGCCGATCTTTAAAACATCGACCGGGATCTATGCAAAATGCTGCAAAGTTGCAAAAAAAGTACTAGGTCTGTCTGAGAAACTATCTCTATACGTTTACGAGAACTAAATACCAAAAAAACCTTTGTCGAAAATCTCGTTAGTGAAATCTTACGAGCAAACCAAACAAACATGCACGTAGATGTCTTAGGGGAAACGCATAAAATATATCCCCCGCATGTGCAATATGTAAAATATGTGTGAGTATTTCATCCTTTCGTAAGTCTAACATAAGCTATAAAGAGTCGAGCGCAAGGTATGTCGCCCGCGTACCCTCTTTCCATGTGAGTAGTTGCTGAGGCGCCGTGACATCGAACATCTTTACGATACAGTTGCACGTCTTCACCCAGATAGCCTCGCTGAAGCGAGCACCGTTGCTGACAACAAAGTTTTCCAAACAGTTAGTGCCGCTCTTGGCCAGCTGCTTATTGTCTTGCCGAGCGCAGTCAAGCAGCAGCGCGTAGAGGTCGTCCAGAAGCAAACCGGACAGCACCGAATAGTACTGTGTGAACACGTCGATGAGTGCGTAGAGGGCATGGTTGCACGTGGTTGTCATCCATTCCGACTTTTCCGGGCCGCTCTCCGGCAGCTTTATAATCATGTTGTCGAAGATGCGCAGAACAAGCTAAACACCGTATGACAACACAGGAACAGTACATACACAGATTATATTTTTCTTTTTCAATTCAATTATATTTATTTCGCTCAGATTGAGTATAATAGACAGTTTAAGATGTTTCTTCATAATACTCTATCTTCTTCACGCTTTCGGCGGAGAGAAGTAGTACAACGATTTTTTGTCCAGCGCTGTACATTCCACTGCATGGTACTTGGCACACCTCTGCAGGCAGAACCGGCAGCTTTTAGGTGCACAACTCGTACTCCTCGTGAAAGGCTGCGTTTGAACATACCAGGTAGTGATAACCATGCACTATGTACCTGGTGTATAATATATACACAATTTAATTAACATACACTTGTCTGCTGCCATAATAATAATAATAATAATAATAATAATATATATAATAATAATAATAATAATAATAATAATAATAATAATAATAATAATAATAATAATAATATGCATTTCGTAACGCGCATTGAAAAATTGCATGGCCTACACTACTCTAGCCTAATCTAGTGTCCAGCTTGCCTATCAGCCAGCCAGCCTTGCATAGCTTAGCTTAATCTACCTGACGGCACGACTTACCTGGAACAGATCGTGCCACCAGTGCGTGGCGAATGAGCTGCCGTAGCTCTTGACAACTTCGAAGAGGACGGTGAGAGCACGTGTCCGCACGTCAAGCTTGCATCGGGATACGATACACGATAACTCAAACAGGATTGGAATCCAGCCCCGCACCCAGAGACGGTCCTCCGAGCCCCCAATGACGACCGCGCTACTGCCAGCACCCGCACTCATCGTGGCCCCTGGCGTTGACGACAGGTCCTGTGTCGGGTGCTGGTGGTGCTGTGCTTGAGTACTAGCTGCACCTGTGGCAGGCCCAGCGCCGCTTGTTACGGCTGCGGCGGCGGCGGCCGGTACATCGACGGCGCTGACCTCGCGAAACAGGTCGGCCCTTTCTGCTACATACTTGGCGCAATGTCGGATCAAGCGGATCGCCTCCATCGACGTATCCGGAAAGTGTGCGTTGCACGCGAACTCTGAAAGACACTTGATGGCGTCCTGGAACGAGTCGACGAGGTGCGGAAACTGCGCCTCATACACCTGTGTGATAATTCGTAGCGTCGTTTGGAACGCCTTATCAACGAGCGTGTCGTCTTTTTCCGACGCCGCCAGATGAAACACCGAAAAGACATTCGTCCAGCCCGAACGGATGCTGGCCGCATGTGCGTGCACCATGCCGGCAACACAGTGCACCACAAGCTCCTTGATGTTCCGCGACGGCGTCTTCTTCATGATGTACTCGAACGGACGCAGAAACTCCTTCTGAAAGCGGAAGTTGGCAAACTCGCCCTTCTCGAGGAACTTGAACGAGAGCTGTCGAAGCGAGTCGATTGACGTGTAGGCGATATGCTCGTCGGGATACGTGCCGACCGTATTGAAGTGATCGCCTAACACCTCCCAGATACGCGACCACTGCAGACGAATTCGGGCCATATTGTAGTAGGAAATCTCGACGATTTTATGCATGGAGAAGAGCCGCTTATGAGCCAGCTCTTCCATACACACTTGGCAGAGAGCCTTAACAAAGTCGACGATCGCGTTACCGTCCAGATTCGCTGAGTTGGCAAAAATCCTGTCAACGGCCACAACCAGACCCTGTTGTTGAGCTTCAGCCACCTGAAAGAAACGAAATGCGTGTGGGTGTTTGCCTTTAAGTGTTCACATACGTGATAATAGGCATTTTAAGTATTTACATAAAGTACGTCTGGCTACGTATCTATATAAACGAACATTCACAGTATATATATATATATATATCAAACTTCAATGTAATTGACTGTTACCTGCTGCCCGCCAGCCGCCGACTGTTGTTTGCTGAGCGAACCAAATAGCTCGGTCATTTCTAGTTGGGAGACGCAGCGAAGGATGTCCAGCCACGAGGTCGCCAGCAGGTTTCCGTCATGTTGAGCAACAGATATCAGCGTCCGGATCGTGGCAACATTCTTTGCCTTCATGTCGGCCGCCGCTACAGCCGCTCCACCCTCAGCCGTTAGCAATGTGAAGCGCACCAATGCTGCCACGTACGCATTTCGCTCCAACTCCAGTCTGCATCATAATGAAGATACTTACGATTATAACTACTCTTTGCTTCTAAGTGCATCGTTTCCAGAAAAACCGATTGCCAATTAGACATGTGGTGTAGAAGTAAAAACGCCAGAAAAAGACGCTCTTATTCTGCATACTCCGCGTAGTACAGTGGTCTCTCACAACTTGTTAATTTCTACTCAATTTCTTGAGTTGTATGTAGTACGCTTCTTTCGAAAGACATTTTTTAGCAGGACATACTACATGTGAATTTAAGCGTTTTTTTTGTTTGTTAATTGCAATACCACAGGGGACGCTGGGCTATGGCCCCGCCGATATGTAATATATGTGACGTTACAGACGGTAAAACTCTTGCGTTTTGTTAAACCTTTAGGATATTATTCTCGTCAATTCCAAATAGTGAACTATTCTCATGATTGACACGCTTGTAGCGGGAAATAGAAAGCAAATCGAAGCATAGCAATCTTCGCCATGCTCCAGGAACAATGCTGATTTTTTGCCGTTCAGGGCAACTCAATCTGGATCTTTATTTATTAGGCCGCTAGGCCTCAAGGCGTGATTTTGAGAAAAAGTAATTTGACGTCATTTTTTAAAATAAATATATAGCAGTAAGAAGGGAACTGTAACATAAAAACATCTGAATAAGAACTAAAAAGAGATATTCAACACGCGTACAGGGTGTGCATATATATATATATTTTTTTTTCATTATTAAAAAATAAAATATTTCCGCTACAGAGATGCGTTCACTGTTTATAAAATTGCTGATTCTTATCGGCCTTAGTGCTGCAAGCACAAGTTGGCTGCTGCGAACAGCCGTTGAGCTAGCTCCCGATAATACATAATATTCATCTATTTTAAAAAGCAAAGCTTCAAGAGTTGCGCCAATTCAAAATAAAAATTCCTAGAGGAATATTATTTTATGTATTTTCTAGTGAATGTAAATAATGCGGCACACGTATGTAAACCCATAAAACAAAATGCACATGAAACAATATACAATGTAAACCACCCATGAAAAATTAAAGCTATCACTCTATAGCCAGACATAACCACGTTAAGACGGGCCAACTTACCTGAATATACAGGCAATTCGAATGGCAAGCCGAATACCATCCAGACAGAGAGCCGCAACCTCGGGCTCATCGCAGTCTTGTAGGCCGACGGAGAAAGCAGCTAAAAACGGCGTCCAGGCCAGACGAAACATTGGCACTACGTGTTCAACCTATTAAGTAAGCCAGATAAGCAAATAACCAAAACCCATAATGATATGATATGATATGACGTTTATTCATTCTTAATTGTAGTTTCTCATTTGTGTTACAACTTCATATAGCCACAGGCTAGTGCGAAGCATATGTACAAGTTACAGTAAGATTTTATACATTATCACCGTAATAATAACCATATTACTTTATTAATTATTTACCATATTACTTTATTAATTATTACTTATTAACCATTAATATAATAATAACCAAGCAGAACCTTTTATAGAAGCTGGTTATAACATACCATTTCATCAAGTAATAGCATGGGTTTCCTATGAGCTTAAGTAAATACCCTTAGTTTTACATTATATTTGTACCAAAGTATATATAACACTAAACTAATAATCAATAAGTATTAATAAATGTACATGAATACCTTAAACAGCGATAATGAAATAGTTTATCTTCTTGTGCCAAAAATATTGCAAAGTAAAGTTTTACCTGGCTGGCACATTGGAACTCAGCATTAACATGCGAGACAGACTCCATTAGCGCATTAGCGGTCGACGCGATCTGTTCAAGTTGCATATTGCTCAGGAGTCGACCTGATGAAGCCGACGGTTTCATCTTGATCTCGTTCTCGGCGATTTCGTCATAGATTCGCGATAGATACTCAGACGGCAAGTCAGCCTGATCATTGATGCCGCGATTCATTGCTATGTATTGTTCCTTCGTCATCTTGTGTTTGACCTGCAACATCAGAATCCACATCGTTTTTACTATAAAGCTATTACTTCTAAGAACGACTTCTGAATTAGTAATTAAAAAAGTATGCATTTTTATATTTAAAAAAAACGATCCATTTAATATCTAATACCGGCGCATATCATACCTGTTGACTGTGGAGGTCAGTGGTGAGCATAATAATCGAGTAAGCCAACACGTATGCTGTATCGGCGGATGCAAACACACCGCCCGGGTTGTTTTCAAAGTAGCGCGATGCAAACTTCTCCATGAGGCGATCGATCTTCTGCGCCTCACCCGGTAAACGGAAACCCTCCAGAAAACACCGCAATGCCGCTACGATGTCCTTGCCGGAGAAGTCCATCTGATCAATATAGGCGCTCATGATTGCTCTTCGAAAGGGGTCCGGATCGCCAAGCACCTAACAACGACAAGCGAACAACTTTAGACATTTACTGTATTTATATACATGTATATTTTACATACCCATTCACCTTGAAAATGTACTGTAACGACGAACGGATCAAAGCAAACAAAATATATGCCTCCATGACGCTCGCCAAAAAATTAAAGATTGGAACGTGTTTAGTATAGCCTCGAAGCTAGAATGCGACAGGCTACGACTAGGGCCTGTCTCAAAAAATTAGTGCTCTCAATTTGGTAATAGCGTTTTTTTTTTACCTCTCCAATTTGCATCTTGTCCAGTCGCGGCTCGGAATGAAAAAAACGAGCTACATCTTCCGGGGTGTCACCGACAATTTTCTGCTCTTGCAGAAATTGAAGCCCTCGGGTCGGTTTCCGTTTGAAGAGTTCAATCCCTTGCTCAATGATTTCCTTCTGCTGCTTCACCACCTAAAGAAATACGAGAACCACAAGAGTTAGTATATGGGAATCGTAAAATGCATTATAAGGAACAATATTTCATTCTTAATACCGCAAGCTAACGCTGTGTAACATAGACTTTATCTGCTATCACACCCACATGGACATTTAGTTTAATACAGTATTACAAAAGAACGTTCTTTGGTCGACCAGTACTAATAAGTTATTCATGCTTAATCATATGTTTTATGTTAAATTCGATACGTACCCGTCGTGATGTGGTTTGTGTCCCCCAAAATATAGTGTGTTTCAATTAAATTAAACTGAAAAAACGAGACACCCAAACGGTGCAATAACAGCGGTCCTAACATAAATTGTTATATTAGTGCAATTATAGTACAGTTTATATACAAGAACGATCGGAAGTGGAAATAGCCACTTACTTGCAATTGCTCTGCAGAGTTTCCTTCGATTTCCCGCCCACTATGAAGTCCTTGGCCCTCGTCCTTCTCCGCCTCACCATCGGGCCTGGGCGCTCCCCAGTCCACAATGCATCGGAGAAGCGACACGAGGCACTCCAGCGACTTCACCCGCATACTTCGTTCGGCGCCCTCGGAACCGCTCTGCGCCAACCGGGATAAGTCCATCACTAATCTAAAAAACAGATCAGCAGTGATAAACCGGCATAATTATTTTGTTTACGCGTCTACTATATATAGCAGCAGTTTCTAAACACGTTTTAATTTAGCTCTCAGAATCAGGCGTACCTTTCGAAGATGTTTGCAGCCATCAAGTCACAGTCATAATTAACGTATATGTCTACAATGGACTGAGGATCGGCACAAAGTCGAGCCAACACTTGCACGACCTTCCATTTATGACTGAATGAAGCCGAATGGCTCTCTAGGATTCCCAGCAGAATCTCCCGGAAGAAGACTTCCACCTGCATCTTCAAGTGCGTCTTGAACTTGTCCAGCAACGCCAAAAAGATTGTTACCTGACAAAAGACATTTTACAACAAAAGGAATGCCAATATTCAAATAACTGCTGTTATTATGATAATACGCACCCATATATGCAGACACGGAAGATATTCTTTTCTGCAAATACCCTTAATAGGCACAATTGTTTGAAATGTGTAACTATGGAAAATTCAAGCTCAATGAAGAATTAGTGAATTTAAATAAATTTGCCGTCCGGAGAAGAAGGTTCATAAAAAACAAAATAAATACATATTTTAAATTTCAAACGTGGTTTATCAACGGAACTACATTTTACAACGCTTAAGTTCTCGGTAAATCAAAAACGTTTATATATATATATATATAAACACGTATGTGGAAATTAGGCAATGACTTACCGAAAGCTGAAACACGTCTGGGAGCGGGGACACCCCGTTCTTAGACAGCGCTACGCAAAGGTACTGCTTAATGGCGTTGATAAAGACCGGATTTGACCGAAATACGGGGCCGGCATTCTGAATTACCGAGAGCAACAGCTGAAGGGACAAAATCTGCAATGAAAACACACCAAGTCGGCATACATTTGAGCATTCAAATACATTCGTGTCACAGATGAATCTAGTATTTTAGGTGGGTGCTTAGTACGTACTTTGCAAAATACAAATAGGCAGCAGTGGTAAAAAGATATGTGAATAAAATCTGTATGTATCTGAAAAGACCCGCAATCGGCAATACTTATCAAAGACTTGTCAAAGAGCCCCTCATCGTTCGCAAAAAAAAACAGAAAGTCTGGAAACCTGGAAAAAAGCTTAGGGTGTGATTCTTCGCTGCCAAATCAATATATAATATCTGCGAACGTAAATATTTCGCACGTATGATCTGTGGACTACAATGTATAATGATATTACGCTCTCTTCAAAAAGCTTCAAGACCGCCAGCCTACCTTCGACCTCATTTCGTGCGATTTCGGATCAAGTTGATGTTGTGCAGTTGCCGCCGAACTGTGGTTCGATGTTCCGTTAGCTTCGTGCGGTAACGGCTTCATTGAAAGCTTGCACAGCGACCGAAAAACAAGGAAGGCGTCCTTGTGCGTAATATGCGCGAAGTGAGTCGCTGGTGAAGGCTCGCCATCCTTCGCCACCTGGTATAAAGTGCAGTACAACCAACGAAAAGCAAATAAGAGAATACACAATTAGTATAAATTACTTCATTTAAGACGAGTACGGGTTCAGTGTGAGTCGTTTGAAGAAGAGTCCGTCCGACCAGCTTAGCCGAAGCATATGATCGCAAATGCATGCTCTACCACTTTGATTAACAGAACAGCCCATGTAAAGTGACAATTACTACTATTCGTATTCATAATATGAAATAAGATAACAATAAGATGTATAGGTTGCCTGTTTAACAAAAGCAAGTTAAGAGGGGTAATACATAAAACATAATTGTGCTAAACAGTGGCCTACAATAAGGACAAACGGGTAATAACGTCGTGGAGGATGGAATGCAGTAAATATGCATTGTCGTTGTTGCTACGTTGTGGCTCCGACCTGACTGACGATATCGTGCAGCACGGAGGCAACGATTGCCTCATCGTCCTGAGGTGCGCGTTCCATTCGAAGAAATATAGCCGACAACATTTGGGTGAGGGTAGCGATTGAAGTCGTTTGGTTGACAAGACTTCGCGATGCCAGATAGATGTTGTACGCCGTGCGAACAGCCTGAAGCACGGCACCCTCGTGAACCTGCGGGAAAAACACACAATTGTTACGAACAACGTTAAATGAACATAATGACCCAGACGACATCAAAGTGACAATATGATCGCAGCAAAAACAACAGTAGAAAGTAAATGCCGACAGAACGTAGTGAAGGAGATAGTTTCCGGCGTCTCTAGCTAAGCTAGGAGTCGTGGGTTCGGTCCCGGCACGACATATGCCTTTCTAAGCGTTCTTCCCTAATATTGCAGATATATGAAAAAATAATTAAAAAAAAAACACTTTTTACTCGGAGCTAAAGCTTCTTGGCCTCTGTCCCCATGTGATACAATAAAGCAGCAACATAACATGCCAAATCAAACCAAAATAGATCCTGTAACAATAATGAAGACAAACATAGCAGCAACAGCAACAACAACGAATTTGTTTCTATACTGTGATCCACCTGATCTATTTTCTGCAACTTATTTTCGCAGTTTCATCAGATATTATTATGTGCATAATTAAAGCAGAGGCGTGCACAAGAGATTGTAATTGTTCTGAAAGAAATCGGGAAAAGAGCGGCAAGTGAGAAGGATGAGAAGACGGCAGGAAATTTCTGCTGCAGTGAATATCAATTGAAGTGCAACGTGGAAATGCGGGTGCGGTGCTAGGTTCGCTGCCTTCAGGCAATGGTTTACCGGGTGTGATCTGATTATGTATTAAAATATGTTGTGTATAATGTACAACAAAATGCGCAAAAAAAAGTAAAGAACAAGATATTGTACTTTGTCTAGAAAAAGAAAACCAATGTCATTTTAGTAAAGACAACCAGATTTGGACAGCAAGGTTACCGATAATAAGTATAACTCTAAACTAAAAAAAAACAATTATGAATGGCTCTAACAGTAAATACCCAAAATTAGCCAGTGCCGTTTTTAAGATTAATATATTATTTATGACACCCATACAATCCAAGTGCTGCAAGGAAACGACGTAACCGAACGTCATTATATATATATATATATATATATATATATATGAGAGCTCGTTAGTAAATATTATTTCCAATGAAACAGGGTCTCTGAGAAATCTGATGATCTCTGAAGAAGTGATTTTACTAAAATCCGTGACACTAATGTTGCCCGACCTAGAAGCACAAAATGTGCAATTGCAAGACAATCAGTCCTCCCATACAGAAACTAAGCACATCGTCGTGTTCGTGAGAAATATTCCTATACTTTTCTTCAAATCTTCCTGGGAATTCCTATATATATATATATATATATATATATATATATGTGTGTGTGTGTACGCCGCTTCATAAAGGGGGTAAGATTTGCCTTGCTGCCTACATTAGACTCATCTCTATTACAACTGTCTTTGGCAAAATTCTCGAACAAATATTAAGTTCTCAACGAATTGATCTCACGATTTAGGGAATGGCAAAGTACTGAAGATGCAATGGTTGAAAGTCGAAACTCCATTAGAACAATGATAGAAAAGAGAAACGATTTTCTCTGGTCCTTCTTAATTGACAGAAATCATTCGATTGTGTAGACCGGATAAGATTCGAAAATAAATTGAAGACTTTTAAGCTATGCAAAACAAAATTCGACACATTTGAAGACTACTTTTCTGACAAGTAACAGATTTAAATCAGCAAAATGCCCTTAAGTGTTACAATTGTTGAAAATGTGTAATTATAAACAGAAAGTTAGATAGTATGAAGCTCAATGAGGAGTTACTGAATTTAAATCAAACAATCCTATAAAACAATATATATATATATATATATATATAGTAAAGCGGCCCTTATATATATATATATATATATATATAGTGAGCAAGAAGATACTACTTGGAAACGATCCTAGGACGAAAGCAATATGTTGCAACGTCCAAGGCAAGCTAGCAGCTTGTTGTTCACGCTTGTGCTACGCTTTGTGCTTCTCATCGACAATAACATAAGCGAGCTGGGTGGCTTAGCTCAGCTCGTGGTCTGAAGCCATGCTGTCCTATATATGTATATATAAATATAAATATATATATATATATATATATATATATATATATATATATATATATATATATATATCTACGTACCTCACAGCAGGCGCAGGTGAGGAGCGTAAGCAACGCTTTGAGTATCTGAAGTTGAACCTTTTCGTCGGTCTGCGGCCCAAAGAAGCAGCCGCAGATCACCTCGACGATTCGGTCCTGACCCGATAGCAGGTAACCGTACGCCACCAGCTTCTGGACACAGTCGAGCGCGATCACAGTTAACCTGTCACAGGCAGGCAAATGCGCACAGCTTGTTTACTATGCTCATTTATTTAGACAAAAACACGCACGTATGTCTATACTGGGAAAATAAGTGGTCAACCTTCAGCGCCAGGGGAAAAGGCTTGTTTTGCTGGTTGTATGTCGTTTGATGTGAGTCGATCTATGGGACATCGCTAAGACGAATATTTCGAACGCTAAGCGTAAACGCTTATTTGCTAACACACCACAAACAGTAATCTGGCTTTTCGTATGAACCAGCAATACAGCCACCAACCTGCAAGAAAAAGTTAAATTGCCACGGGAAAGCGCTTCACCCTGAAGACGTTTCTAGGGAGTGTCCACCTCGTCATTTGATACGGTCACACAAACCAGACCGTCATAGAAACAATCGCCGTTGCACATGCACACAACAGATGCCTGCAGTTCCTGAACACTAAGGCATTTTCTTTCTTTGATCAGTGAAGTGCTATGTCCACTGACATACGTGACAGCCAAATCATAATAACATAACTGAATATCTTCATACCTGGGCGATTTACTTTGGCAGGCCAACTCGAAAGGCGTCATGAAAATGTGAGCCGCGTTGTTCTGCTGCTCCAGGGCCTTACACGGCCCCGGCAGGGCCCCCCGGCCCGGACCTTGCGGCTCATCCGGGTCGGAAGGAAGCTCCTTGAGCGACTCCTGACATAACTGCAAATCAAAAACGCAAAAACGGTGAAATCACTACAAGCTCATTACAGGGTGTGCAAAAACACTCAAGAGAAAACAAGGTGACAACAGAAGTTTACCAAAATTGGCGAATTAATTTACCAGCATTGGAATTCGTCGAACGAGCGCAGTATTTCAGTGACAGCCAGAAGATTTATTCTAAGAAAGGTTCTGTTCTAACAAAATTGCGAAGAACGCACTGGGTTATTCGCCGAGGCGCTCAAGCGCCGCTATTACATGAAGAGTACAAAAATAATGCAGTATTCGCATCTTTGCCCCTTAGAGAAAAACCTATTCGTGTGTCTGTGTGTGAGTATATATATATATATATATATATATAACAATCCACTAAGCAAACCTTCTTTCTGCACATAAACATGATTTTATTCGAAGCGTGTTCTTTCTCTCTTTGGTCGTGTGAGATTCCCACCCAGCGGTTGGATGTCAGTCCCCTGAGACAAACCCACTGAAAACACATCCGTCCTTAAGCTTCACTCTCTAATGACTTAGCTATCCATAGAACAGCACTATGGGATTATTTTTAGGAATTCCGCCACTAGGAGAAGTGGTGAGTGCCTAATGGAGCATGTGGCCGAGGTCACTATCGGGTTCCTGGTTGGTATGTGCTTGCCACAATACCTTCTGGAAACCCGTTTGATTATAAGCCCCGTCCATCTGTTCATGTCGTACGGGAAATCCGTCCTCTTCTGCGCTAGCCGGGCTCGGCTTTCTCTTTTATCGCTGCAGTTGCCAGTTCCTAGCTCAGCTGACGCTGTGCCGCATATCTACTCCACCAACACCCTCGGGTACTTCTCAGAGGGTCTGCTGTCCCGACTCCTCGTTCTTCTTCGTCTTCTTCTCGGGCCCATCTGGATCTTGGCAGCGCTATGGCAGTTGTATTTGCTTGTTCTAGTTCCTTACATTTCAGGAAAGCATTATGAGAAATGAATGAACTATAAAGATTTACTCAATTTGAGTAAAGGAAACAAAATTGAAAAAAACATCATCTAACTCCTCTTGTTATGTCCGGTACGAGCAGGCGAAGTGAAAGACGCGGTGATCCTGTGGGGATGGCATTTCATTCTTCCTGGCACGACCTTATGGTTCTTTCCCTCCTCGCTTCCTTGTTGAAACTTCGGTCCTCCTTCCCACACCATTCTCTTCTCGTTCTTTTAGGTCCCAAGATGGGGAAGCAGCCAGTACCAAGGCTGCATTCCTGCTAGCCACGTGGTAGGCTTGTGCTCCGAAGAGTGCGACTGATATTGTGACCGACATTAATAGTCGTCGCCGGCACCCTCTCGGCCCGTACTTTCCGTATATCCGGCCAGCGCCCCTGAGTATCTTATTTAGAAGAACGCCAACGTGCCTAGCCTCTGCTACTTGCTTGATCTCCTGGCCCGCCAACATCAGTTTCATGTCGCTCACATTTTGACTTCCCTGTCAAGAGGATGATCTCGCTCTTTTCGTGGGCCGTGTTTGTCTTTAGTTCGAGTTCGTCCTCTGTTTTTGCTTGACTTATGACGGCCAGGTCATCAGCGTACGCAATGATCTCCACTCCCTGTGGGAGATTTTTCTGTCATCATATGTTATGTTCCAGACCGTCATGGCTATCCCCTCTGTGCCGTTAAAACACCTTTTGCCCTCTAGGCGTTCTGCTATTTTTCGTTTTCAAAGCGACTTACATCTTCAATAGTTGTTTAAGGGGAGGGTCTCAGCGTCCTGAGTCCTACGGCATTTTCAGCTCTATTATGGCTCGGTTACAATCCGCTTGTTGCTGCGCATGACTTTGCTCCCCAGTATTTTGGTTGACAGATAGCCCTTCTTGGGTGCTAAGAGGGCTTAGTAGCCGTGGTGCGGCGCCGTATCAATTGTCATCCAGGTAAGTAGGCCACACTCATTCAACAGCCACAATGCAGTGCCATTAATACTTTCATTGCTAATCTCACTGGATCAAGCCTCGTTCTGAGTAACAAAACTATTTTACTGTCACTTCCAAGTAGCGGTATTAATATCAGCAAAGAATGGAAAGATGACAGAGTGGCACTGCGTGCTATTCTCTACGTGAGAATGACAACAACCTGAGCAGTTTTCGATAAGTAATGGTCTATGCATACGCATGGAAGGCTGCTAAATGCCCTTAACAAGGAACATGTGCCGGTATTGCATAAAGCAGTTTTACAAACTAATGTTATAGCGAATGCGCAAATTTAGAACACAATGTCAAAACGCATGAATCAGCTACAGTCCTAGCGAATGCTCAAATTAAGATAGCAACTAATGCCATAATGAATGTCCTAGCCGTTGCTCTAACTAGTGCGTTAACGAATTGACAAGCTCAGGTTTTAGCTAAGGTGCTAAAATGAAAAACATTTTTTTGGGAGGTTGTTTTTGATTCTAGACAATCCTACGGCCCTTACGGGCTTGGAGTCGCCATGAAGCATATGCATCTTCAATGGGGTAACGAGGGCCGGACATGTTCAGATATCTAGAGCTTCCCCAACAACCCTTGTGGCAGCAGCATGGCCGCTGACTCTCAGATGTATGGTTAATCATTTAGTCTCAATCAACGTCGCTCGAAGAAATTTCAATTAACAAGTAGCGTCTTAACAACTTAATCTACTACCCAAACCAACATCAAAAGCAGTAGCAACGTGCACCAAAATAACAGTCAAGCGATGTAAACAATGACGATATGGTATATGGAATGGATCCAGAATAATCAACAAATGACAGAAACGAGAGCAGCAAGTATTACAAAAATAACAACAAAAACGATAACAGCACGCAAGGCAACCAAGACAATTCCTGTAATAACCGTTTAAATCAATGTGTAGAGAAAACAATAAAAACAACACAGTAAGGTGTATATAATTAACTGCAGTCTCTTGCCGAAAACGTCTTTCGGAAGCGGTTGTTCGTGTCGATTTTGGAAGACACCCCAGATTATTCATATGCATACGAGAGCGTTAATAATATCACTACTAATGTTAAGCATAGATTGTGTCCACTAGCAACAGATTATAAAGACACCCAGGATTATTCACATTATCAGCAGATTATAAAGACACCCCAGATTGTTCATATGCGTACGAGAGCGCTAATAATATTACTACTAATGTTAAGCATAGATTGTGTCCACTAGCAGCAGATTATAAAGAAGGATAAATATATCACTGAGTAATAATCTACGGATATACTATAAATATGACCCGTAGAGCGTCATTCTGAATGGTTTTAGCTTATTGAGTAGTCCTCCCATAGCCGCTTATATTTATTTAGATTGAAGTTGTTTATCATGACTGGAAAAACAAGTTTCTTGTACAACGTTTTGAGAACCACTTCAATCGGCGCTAAGTAAGCTAAAACACTTAACAGTTTGGAATGAGTTGATCGTCTTTCGACAGAGCAAAAACAAGAGGTTGTCTGATCCGTATCCAAAATAAGCGGAAATATGTTGAAAATGTCAATAGTTCACTGAACATGAGCTACTGATTTGTGACTTTTGGACTTTAGTGGAGATCTATGCGCAACGGTAATGTAATGCCATCCACATAGACAGTCGCTATACTGATGACTGGATTTTAGAGAAATGAGAAATTCAGAAAGATAAGGAACATGTAGGGTCCGAGGACGGATTTCTAGACTTTCAGTATTGGCCTATCGCCTGATTCAGTCTGTGTAAACACGGGAAAATGCCTTCCTGTATAAACAATTGTTTTCTCTCTGAACAAACCTAATTTGGTACAGGATATATACATATATAGTACTAACTATAATGCTCAATATAACAATGGTTCAATAATGATAAAAAAACTCGAAATTTGTTAGGGACGGTCCCTTGAGAAACCAGTAAGCTGTCACAGGCCCATAGCGGAGAAGCGTAAGCACTTGGAAAAATACAATAGAGTGACGCAAGCAGCTAAATAGCCGCTATGACAACAAGAGAGGCACCAATATGAGATTACGGATGTATTAGAAGGATATTGTGCGCGACCATTCCCTCCTCAATTATTATTATTATTATTATTGAAGAGCTTAACTGGTCTACAAACACCAAAAAGATCAACCTAACGATAATGCTAGCTTGTTAATTCTAGACCATCCTCCGTCCCTACAGGCTTGAAATCACCATGAGGCATATCCTCCATGCATCGAGGGCCGGACATTGAGGATATTCCTCACGATCAAGCTGGCAGAAGCTTTACATTAGGAGGACACAGTTGGCGAGGTACCAATATACGTTGCGGTCGTTTCCGTATCACATAACCAGTAAATGGCAAAAATGTGCTTGCTACGACCAAGTAAAGAACTCAGAGCAACCATGATCCGTCGGTAGCGCGTGCCCCCATGTCTCGTAGGCGCAAGTCGCTATATAACATCGCTCCTCACTCTCTACGCCGCCCGCCTTTACAGAAACAACTGATAAATGACGTAAATCAGGGTGAAACACTAGCGGATTTGGGCATCCTCATTATGAGCTGAACGGAAAAGCTTATCATCAGAGCAAGCCCGGATCTGCACGAGCAGCGAAAGCACGGGAGCCAGCTATTATAAATTGTTATCCATCGATATCGTTGGCGACATGGCGGCGCCGTTGATTGCCGGATCTTTTACGACCTCAGCTACTCCTCCTTCAACTGCCTTTGTATGCGTGAATATATATATATATATATATATATATATATCTATACATACATATATTTATATATATACATACATATATTTATATATATATATATATATATATGTGTCAAGATATAAGAGACGGAGTGATGGCCGGCGACTCTGACAGTAAAGGGTCATGGGTTCGGTCGACGATGCATACCCGTTTGAAGCAATCTGTTTTAAGATTTCCAGATTTGAGGTTATTAATAAGATTAGAAAAAAAAATTCCAGAATTGGCCAAGCAACGTTTTCATTATTTCCAATGGAAGGAAGGGCGGAAAGACCTCCAAAAATTAGTTAGTGAGCGCGAAAGTTCAAATAGTAAAATTGCAAAGAGTTTTATTTCTTGAGAATTATCTTCAATGCAACATTTTTTTTGCCTTAGGCTAACGCTGAACGCTGCAACTCAACAAATGCAAAAGTTTCTTCTAAACACGCAGATGTGATCAGTTTGCTGACAGAATGACTAAAACTCTTGCAATCCCAGATTTAGTAAAGATATGTCAGGATAACAAGCTCGATACGACCATTTTTGGCGACTCTGCTCTCACTTCATATGTATGTATGTATATATATATATATATATATATATAATTTTTTATTTATGTATGTATATATATATATAAAAATTGTTTTATAGTCCTTAATGTAGTCTACAATCTAGGCAGCATACAAATATTGCTTCAAACGGGTATGCGTCCTGCCAGGACAAAGCCACGACTCTTACTGCCAGAGTCGCCGGCAATATATATATATATATATATATGTATATATATAAATCATGGGACCCCAGGGCGGCTCTAGTATTTTATAACGTTATCCGGTGTCGGGCTCGTGGCCAATTTTAGATCTCCACTGGGTACACCAATGATCGGCCGAGGGCCGATAGACACGCCGCCTGCAATGTATGTGACAACCTTGATAAATAAGCAGGCTGGCACGTCTTCTTCCGAATACCCAATCTACCTATCATCTTTTCGAGTATGCTGTTTTGGTCGTCACAACGAACAGTCGTCGTCCGTCCATCCTTCCTATGAGCACAAAGCTCTCATTAAACAATATTAGTAAGCGTGTTTCTATCAGGAATTACTGGGATATACAAAAACAAGCCTCCGATATCTACTATCCGTTATGCACTGTGTCGGGATCTAACATCCGATTCATGTGAATTATTTCAACAAAATTGCTTTATATATTTCCAATAAATACTTTATATCAGCGTAGCCTACTACACCACCGATTCTCATTAATATAATCAAACTTATACTCAAGCTGAGTGCACCTGCTGCTCGGATGAACAAGCATACAATACTGGTAATACTAGACCAGCCAGCGCAAAAATTTGCCATCAAAATCGTCTAGCGCTGATATTACTCGATCATACAATAAATTATTCCACAGACCGGCAAAAGCATCGATCTGTCCTTGGGCACAATAGCCAGAATGGATATGCCTAAAGGCGCATCATCTGTTTTTCTAGTGACGCCTATGTAACCGGCTAGGTGATCCTCATGTCCAGTGTTCGATATACAGTCGTGTAATAATTAACACACGTGATGTACGCATTAAATAAATATCTTAGTGTTAACTGACAGCTTGTAATTAGTATCAGATGGGTCGTCGACAAGTCGACGGTAGTTCTCTTTGCCGCCAGTGTGGCTCAAAATGCATTCAAAAAATCTCCGCCACTCCGTTTCTAATTATACATGCGGCTACGTGCGTCGTCACTAGCTAACTTCATTCAATAACATTCAAATCGTTACAGTAAATCTGTACATAATAAAAAAATATTCATAATAAATTCTCTTTTTTTCTCGTAATCACTAGTAAATTATAGCATGCAAAAATCATAAAAATAAAGAAGAAGTTGAGTGCAGAGTTAGACGTGACCCCGGTCCTTTGCAAAAACACCTGTATTAGTATAAATTAAACCGTACCATCTCCACAACTAGGCACCATGCTAGACCCAATCAATTTCCGCATGGCTACCGCTATGAGGATAGAAGGCCCACTATGAGAACCCTTCCCCTGTGAGCCAGGCGGAGATAAGGTTGACACCGACGGCCTGTATCCACTTAGCTATCCGAACAGCCCCAGTAGAGATTTAAGACATACAAGTTGAACAAAATTATAAACGAGACCCAAGAAGGAACCCAAGACTACCTGCAACGCTGGAATCTCGTGGCCTCAGACTAAACAACGACGACAAGATACCCGATGGCGTGGCCATCCTGTCGCGGTCGCATGGTCTGGCATGGGATGCTACACTTAGCTGCACAGTGGCTCCCTCCTAGATACGTCATAGCTCTCTAAACACGGGATGGGTAACAAAGCATGCTAAAAAAGAGAAAACGTAAATGCGCGGATCTGGAGAACAGCTGTCATTTAGTGCCAATAGCTATGAAGATACAAGAGCCCATGAGCGGTGGAATTGCAAAATTTATCCAAGATCTGGTTGGCGTGTAGAATAGAGGCAGTGACGGGGGACCAGCGCTAAGGAGATGATTTGAGACAACTATTGTCTCTCGCAGTGTGTAGAGGCAATGCCGCTTCTATAACTGGCACCATGGGAAATTAGCTACTATAAGTCAAAGCGATAAACTACGTTCAAACCTCGCAATTGTAACACTGTTATAATAATAATAAGAATCTAGGCAGAGTCTACACGAGCAACTGAGCCGGGTCCCCCAGAGCGTTCCGGCCCAAACGTGATACCTGAGCCCGGCTCTGCGACAGTACCGAATTCACAGGGGACCAACAGGGTTACTTGTAATCTTTGTCGCCAGATCTTTACTCGGCGAGGTCTCCGTAGACACGTCACCGTAAAACATGGGGGCGCGGACACCACACATACCCGTGACGAAGTCATGAACGAGTCCAACCCAGACCTCACGGAGCTCATTCAATCCTTCATGAAAAGTGGGAAGCTGGTACGAATCCTACCGAAAGCAGTAAGGAAATCGATGGCTGACGCTTTATCGGAGGTGTGCTCAAGAGCAGCCCTGGACAACGACGACGCCGCCTGACTTGGGCTGTTCTCGTCCGCCCCAGTCGTGTTGAGGTTACCAGTAGGCCGCAGGGATACACGCTCCCTGACAGTTATCATCAGAAAGAACCTGGTGGAATTTCAACGTGGATTCCGGCTGACTCACCAGGCTTCCTCGTCTGTTACAGACGAGTCAGGCCCCAGTGTTGAGCGATTCGTCCAAACGCGCGAGCCGTGCTGGCCAAACTATCCGACAGGGACGCTGCAGGGGCAGCCCGCCTCCTCCTATCTGATGACGTTATGGTTGATGAGCCAGCTGCCATAGCATCGTTACGGGCGAAGCACCCCGTCGGACAGTCGGACCTGGTTTGGCCGTCCCCCCCTCTCAACAGCTCATGCCTTCTTCCACCTCGACTGAGGATGTGCGCTACGCGGTGGGTTCATTTTCAAAGAGCTCGAGTGCCAACCTAGATTTCATTCGGCCCCGTCTGCTGCAAGACCTTCTTTCACCGAGTCTTGGCAGCTCGTCCGAGAGACTTGGCAAAGCGCTGGCAAAGCTGATTGATGTACTGCGCTGGGGAGTCCCACATCCTGGGTGGCGTCCTCTCATTTTCGGGGCGAGGCTGTTCGCACTGAAGAAGAATGACAGCTCATATAGACCCATCGCCTGTTCATCGGTGATACGCAGGGTCGCGGCAAAACTGGCAGTGAAAGACTCCAGAGATGTCATCTGCCGGGTTATAGGGCGTCACCAGTTGGGTTTCTCTACCAAGCGGGGTGCAGAAATAATGGTCCACGCTACCAGGGCATTCATCGACTCTCGGCAGGAGTCCTCCGTACTAGTCAAACTGGATTTTAAGAACGCGTTCAACACCGTGAAAAGAGATCACTTGCTAAAAACAGTTGCAGAAGAGGCTCCCGCCATATACGATCAAATCAAACTGGCCTACGGTGATCCATCACACCTGGTCTTACCCTCGGCATTGCTTACCTCGGCTGTGGGTGTCCAGCAGGGAGACCCCTCGCTCTCCCTTTGTTCTGCCTTGCCGTGAAAGATCTGGTCAACTCTCTCGAAAGTCCACTTAACCTGTGGTATTTGGACGATGGTGTCATAGGAGGTAGCGCCAGTACAGTATGTAAAGACATAAAGAAAATACTAAGCTTCGCTAGATGCAGCGGCCTAGAATTGAACCCGACCAAGTGTGGGGTCCATATAAAAGGAATGGTCGCAAATGATACCCCTGTCATCCTGGAGTTACTTCCGGGGTGCCGCGTAACTGGCGACGACCTAGACCTTCTTGGGGTGCCTTTATCCTCTGACAACCTCACCTCGACGATCGAGCGATGGAGAGAAAAACTCCAGGTCGGTCTCAACCGCCTCCCTCAGCTTGGCGCTCATAGGGGATTGTACCTTCTACGCTCGTGCTTCTCCGCTTCGAATCTGAACTACCTGTTCAGAGGTGTCAACTGTATAGCCTTTTCATCTCACTTGGAAGAACTAAATGTGAAGCAAGGCGACGCGTTGGAATCTCTACTTAGCCTGCGGCTACGGGGCGACCCCTTAACCCAAGCATCACTACCGGTCGCAAGAGGCGGGTTGGGACTCCCCGAGGCAGTTTCCCTTTCAGTTGCGGCGCATATAACCTCCCTGCACTCAGCGAGCAGTGACATCGAGGCTATCCTAGACCCCCAGGCTGTAGCGCATTTCCGATCTACGTTGGAGAAGACTTAAGGTGAAGCCATCGCATTCTGTGGGGCTCTCCCGGAGACCCCTTCTCTTCAGTCTGCGTGGTCAGATTTGGTACACGACCATCGATGGAGCGACCTGTGGAGCCGAGCAACTTCCGACGCCGACAAAGCGAGGTTACAAGCCGCGTCCTCGCCGGGTGCAAGCGTATGGCTACACGCCCTCCCGAGTCCTCAACTGGGTACCCTTTTAGACGATGAGTCTACACGAATATTGGTCGGTTTGAGAGTGGGAGCAGAACTGGTTTCCCCCCATCGCTGTGGTTGTGGTGACGAAGTCGACTCCCTAGGCCACCACGGTCTTTCTTGCGTCCAGAGTTCAGGCAGGATCGCACGCCACTCGGCCCTGAACGAGACGTTCTGCAAAGGATTACGGCTGGCAGGCTACCCATGTGTGCTGGAGCCCCCCGGTTTAGTCAGAGATGACGGAAAAAGGCCTGACGGAATGACTCTGACCCCATTCGATCGGGGCCAGATGCTGGTGTGGGATGCGACTGTTACCGACTCTTTAGCCCCTTCAATGGTCGGTACTGGCGCAGCCCGCCCTGGGCATGCGGTTGCCTTAGCGGAAACAGCCAAGTGCAGGAAGTACTCAAGCCTGAACTATCCCCACTTGTTCTCACCTCTAGCTTTTGAGACGTTGGGGGGACCAGAGTTGCTAATCAAAAAATTACTCAGAGACGTCGGGAGAAGATTAGTGGTTGCTACAGGAGACAAAAGAGCGGGGGAGTACTTACTGCAGCGCTTGTCGTTGGACGTTCAGAGGGGGAACGCTGCGTCGGTGAGAGGAACTTTGGCCAGGTGGACCAGCCCTAGCTTGGACCTCGAGCCTTGAGTTGTTTATTTTCTGTTCGTTAAGTGACACATTGTGATAACAGACAACATGGACAAATAAATTTGCCGGCGGGCTATGTCGGTCCATACCAAAAAAAAAATAATAATAATAATAATAATAATAATAATAATAATAATAATAGCTCTCCTCACCAGAAACCTCAACAAAAGGATAAAGATGACTCAATCCCCCGCGGAGTATCTGCAACATCTCAGTATCTGGCTAGCGCCATAGGGATTTGTCTATCCTACTCAATTGCGCGTGACATCGACACTTTATCGACACTTCGTGTGCCGACCTTACAGTTGTAAGGTTTTACACTGCGTGTGCACACGCAGAAAGAGGTCTCTGGAGCCTTGTTTTGGGGTCTTCGGGGGCAAGCCAGCCGCACGTCACTACCGAATTGTGACAAATCACAGCTCAGGAAAGGAAGCTCCCTCTGGCATTCGTAAAGCTGCATGGCGAGTATAGTATATAACCCTTGAGAGGAGCAAACAACGCCAACACCAAGAACCACAATGGAGACAATAACGCCAGCTGCTGATTACAAATGACCTTACGGGGGTAGCTTGCTGAGAAAGGAACATATTCTAAAGCTGCTTGAGCAGTTCCAGTATTTGTTCTACTGCTACGAAAAGTTATAAAGTGGCAGCAGAAAACTTGTCTAAATGCATAAATAAGTTAAAAGCTGTTGTCTTTATGGCCTCAATGTAATGATAAGTATATATATATATATATTTTTTTTTACTGCAATGCCGTGCTTTAGTGAGTTAGAAGTATCTTTTAGCACTACCGACAGAGACAGTAGCAGGGCTAGTAACCAGCCGTGGTTATGACTAATCATAAATTAACAATTAAGTACGGGTACCAGCTGCCAGTGCACTCACTCTATAAACGCGAACTCGTTGGTCAGCACGAAGAAAGCACGTGACATTTGCAAAACTCGTGAGCGGTGAACTCGGTTTGACTCCTGCGGGCAACGAACTCGTCAACAGGTAACCACTTGCCCACCCTCATAAACGACTCAGTATTAACACCGCCTTTATCTTTTCATTTGCTACAATTGTCTGATAATACATGGCGCGACAATGGCACAGCCTAGTTAAGCTGTACATGTTCGGAAGCCAAGTAAACTCGCTCTAAAGGGAGCAACAAATGCGAAAAAAACTGACCACATGCTACCACCACTACCACTAGCACGCAGGCTACAGATAATGATGAGAAAGAGGCAAAAACTAACGACATAGTGTTGTGACAAAGCCACTACTTTACATTCAGGAAATCCAATTGTGTTCATATAGAGCAAGCCGGTGTTTTGTAGGATTTGATTTTACGTAGGGTGTGCAATGGCGGAGTATAATCGGTCATGACCAGAAGAGAAGGCAAGCACAGCTGCCTGAATATATATATATATATATATATATATATATATATATATATATATACATATATTAAGGCCAGCACTGCCGAGTGTGCAAACGTATTGTAAATGATTAATAAATCATCACAATATATATATATATATATATATATACGTGGAAACGCTGCCTCCGTTCGGGGCACACTCCTGAAGTGGTCTCGCCCTGGCCTCATCGAAACGGACACGTGACAGTCACAATGCGCATTGGCTTAGCTAGTTGATGTGTGTAACATATACCTAATGTATTATACGAAAAAGAAACTTTAACCTATATATATATATACATATAAACGAAATACCAGAGAGACAACCTTACACCTTTATTTGCTCGATGCCTGTGGAACTATTTCAAAGTCGGCACATAGCACACATACAGGCCGACAACAAGGAAGGAAGAGCTAGCGAAATCATGGCAGCGGCTCCGTGGCAACAGTGGTAAGGAGGCAGGCATATGCAGCAACTCTGCCTACTTGAGGAAGGACAACAAACTTCGCATTGCTTTATATAGGACAATGCCAACCGTCCTAGGCGACGGTTCACCGTGACACACAGCGATGTTGAAGCCCGCTGAACGGCACGACAGTCGACGATTTATGGACAGACCAATTTCTGCTGCTGCGGAGGGCTAGTTTGCTAGTCATAACGTCGTGTCACTGATTCGATCCCCGTTTTTCCTGGGGCCATTCGAATTGAAAATAGATGATAAACCACACCGACCACTGAGAGTCAGCGACCATGTTGGGAAACCCTAGATACCTCAACATATCCGGCCCTCGGTGCGCCATTCATTAAAGATATACCAAGCCCATATTTTGGACGGGGGCTAGTTAAGAAAAAAAACTAAACATGTTTTTAATTCATGTAGTAGAAAATTCGTCTTTAGAATATTACTGATAAACAATAACTGTAACGGTTACGATTATAAAATGGTATTGATTGTTTTAATTAATAAAATACTACACCTTTTTGCTACTACTAATACTAGTTTCAAGTGAACACGAATATCTATATACATATATATATATATATATATATATATATATATATATATATATAAGCTTAGAGGAACCACATCTCCCTATTTTAACATAGAGAGATATGACGTATGGGAGGATAATTTGCTAAGTACTTTATTTTTCACATTGAGACTTTCTATAGTTTTGAAGGAATCAAAACATTGAAACACCGCGGAACTACGCTAAAAAGCAATGGGAATTGTATCTCTCTCTCTATGCCATAATATTAATGTAATTACAGCAATTTGTATGGAAGCATTAGTATAGAAAGATATTTATGATACTATATCTATATATATATATATATATATATATATATATATATGGATCCATAAATATCTTTGTTACTAGAAATCTCTGAAAATATAGTTATCGGAACGAAAAAGCATATACTTAGCATTAGTATATGACACTATATATGAATCCATAAATATCTTAGGCACTAGAAATCTCTAAAATATAGTTATCGGAGCACAAAAGCATTAAATGTTAAGCTTCTAAAAAAGCTACTAAATGCTAGAAGTGCCAAACTGTGTTATTCCGCCTTTAAACACATGGCACCGCATACTCAGTAACTCAACACCAACTTGCTTACAAGTTGGGTTACTTTATTTTTCAGAGAAAACGTGCAGAGAAACACTCTTTAAGTAACAATGTAACTAGTCTTCATAAAGCGTTATTATAATATATATATATATATATATATATATATATATATATATATATATACGGGTCAGTGTTCTTTTAAATGATCCGGTATTAGATCTTTATCAAGAAATACAGATTAGAACGTGCTGTTGATAATTGATAATAAATATCGTTGATAAATTTTGCCCAAATCTTCCCTCTTCAACACCAGTACTCAGCTAGCAAACCCAGACTCTAGTCTGCCATGGGCTTATCGCACTGAAGTGCCATATTGGCAGCATTGTCCTAATCGGGGATGGTAAATGAATGAATGCACAAAAAATATCTAGATCTATCCAAGGCTACAGACATCCGTTTTATGAGTTGTAATCATGGTATTATGATGAGATCGATGATGATGATGATGATAATAATACTCGCCTATTTGGCGATTAGTTACGTTGTTCTTTCAGAAGTACGTATCTTGCAAACAATACATGTATGAGCATGATATTGTACCACACACCCTTTTATGTGTCAATAAAGGTGATTTTAGGTTTGTATATATATATATATATATATATATATATATGACCCTTGATTTGATAATCAACCGATCGATTAAGCTGCTATATATATATATATATGATATATATATATATATATATATATATATATATATATATATATGATATATAATCGATAAAAGCATATATATATATATATATATCAGGCTGAGCAATCATATGTTCGAGTGTCACGTGAGTGACTGCGATAACGAACCTGTCGGAGCTGGGTGCATTTTTTCGAGTCTTTCTCGGCGAGTAGCCGTTCGAGTGCCCGCCGCACGAATGGCTGCCAGCTTTCGGCTCCGCTATTCGCCGACGACATCTCCGTCGATTACCGCCGCCACCACCACCACCACCAAAGCAGCTGCCACGGTCAGCTGTTGCAGCTGCAGCTGCTAATGGTGGTGTCGCTGCAGCAAAGTTGTCAGCTAGCTCGTCGTTGAAGTTCAGCTGAACTTGTTGATGATGAATGACGCCAACCACGCAGGTTCGACGGCGACTGTTGTGAGCAATATACTGGCCCACCCATCCACCACCACCACCACCACCGGTCTCCACAAAGCCACAACGAGCGTATCCAGTTTCTGTTCTGTTTGTAATAGCAGTACTAATAATGACTACTATGATTACTATTATTATTATTATTATTATTACGTTGACGTTTAGCAATGACACACGTGAAGACACTAAGTGCTAAGTTTGCTTTACGTTTGTGAAAATATATGTCCACGCGCCGGAACCACCAAGACCACTAAGACAGCAATAACAACCATAACAACACCAACACCAACAACAACAACCACAACTCCCTCGAGGAAGAGGAGAACGCCGTCTGTGGTAACACGAAAAAGACTCAGCGTCTTTCTTGCTTAGACGGCCTCCGCAGTTATGGCACCAACTTTGTTGTTGTTTTGTTGTTATTGTTGTTGCACTTGTTGTTATTGTTGTTGCACTTGTTGTTGTTGTTATTGCACTTCTTGTTGTTGTAGCTGTTATCCTTGTTACTGTTGCTCCGGTTCTTAATGTTGTCCTTCGTTCGTTCGTAGGGGTCCTCACTTCACCAAGTGTGATGGCACCAACAACAGCTGGACGTAGTTTAGTTAGTTACACTAGTTAATGAAGTGGGCCAATTTGCGAGGCAATACCGCCCCACCGTCCACTTGCACACCGACCGATGCTATGCTATGCTATGCTAGAAGAAGAACATACGTCACATCAACAGTAGTTTCTGTTCCTCCTACTCGATATTGCTGTCACCGTCAGCGTGAAGGTCGTTGTAGCTGTTGCTGCAGTTCTCGGATACGTCCCAGTTCCAGTCACTTGCGCACTTTTTACACAGACACGTATTTTGCTGTTGCTGTTGCTGCTGCTGCACTTCTAGCTCGGCCAGCATTACTGCCGACTGTCTGACCGTACGACGACCGAGATATAAACGGAGCAGAAACTGCCCTGCTACAACACTGCGATGATCTACACTGCGTATGATGGTGGTCCCTACGAGAGCCAAGAGCGTCAACAAGCACAACACCAACACACCCAGAACAACAACGACAACAACAACGACAACAATAACAGCAATTAGTAGTTGTAACAGAAACAACAACAACAACAATAAAAACAGCAGAGTAATATATCGTGTTCTTTATATATATATATATATATATATATATATATCTTTATATTCGTACGAAGATATCCATATATTGATACATTGCCTTTCGTATGTCATATGGCAATGTATCAATATATGGATATCTTCGTACACCGTATGGCAACGTATCGATCGATGTATTCGTATACCGTATGGGAACGTAGCGATATATCAATGCTTTCGAATATCTCAATCAATCAGTTCAGTGTCGAGCTGCTAATAAAAATAATATTAGACGAGTTGTGGTCATCGTAGTAGTAGTAGTAGTAGTAGTAGTACACTCACTCATCATGCATAAGGAGAACAAAGATAAACACACAGTGCACACCATGACGCGATGCACAGCAATAAACTGGCATTGGCTGCACGAAAGACGGAAACAGGTATCAATCACATTTCAATCAGCAGCAGGTATGTATGAAGGAGTACGCCGCCTTCTTCATCTTATGCCATTGCATTTTTCTTCTTTCTTTAGGAGGTGATTATCCTCCGTCCCTTACGGGCTTGGAACCGCTGTGAGCCATAACGTCAATGCTTATATGCCATTGCGCGCCACTTCAACACCTTCACCAGAACACCCGACTAACCATCGCCAACCAGTACAAGTAATGGTCATATCTTGGTGGTGGTGTTGATGATGATGATGTTTGTTGTTGTTGTTGTTGTCGTCGTCGTCGTCGATGTTGTTGTCGTTGTTTTTTTGCTGTTGTTGTTGTTGTTGTTATTGTCGTAGTTTTTGTTGACGTTGTTGTTACTGTCGTGGTTTTAGTTGCTGTTGTGGTCGTTTTTATTGTTGTTGCAGCTATTATTGTTGCTGCTGCGGGGGTAATTGACAATATTCATTCACATCACGCTAGCCGCCATCGCCGGCGGCCCCTCCGCTCTCTGTCGTCAAATCATTCAGACACAGTTAGTTGAAAGCTGTCGTTTCCACGTCAGATCCACGTCACACATCTCCGGTGACTGTTGAGACTGATTGATCATTACTGACTGCTTACCGATTGTCGGTTTGTCTGTGCGGCTTGTCTACCTTGGTTGGTGTGTGACTGACTAACTGTATCTGTCTGGAATTAAAAACATTTTTGCATGGGATCATCTGTCGTGACCGACCTCGTGAATCTCTCGAATTCGATATTATGATGGCAAACTTTAATTCGATAATATCACGATGGTGTTGATGATGGTGGTGGTGGTGGTGGTGGTGATGATGATAATGACACTGTGACCACTCGACAGCGCTTGTCGTCCTGACTGCATGACAGGACACAGCCTTTCCCCCAGAGTCCCAAGATGCTAGCCGGCCGTCTGGTGATGATGAGTGACGGTGGTATGGGATGGATATTATTTTTACTATTATTATCATTATTATTATTATTATTATTATTATTATTATTATTATTATTATTATTGATTCTGTTATAATTATTGTGGCGACGACGATTATGATGTTGATTGTGATATTCATATTGATGATGATGAGTCTTCTTCTTCCAATTATTATCATTATTATACCGACTGCTTGCAGATAGAAAATTTTGCGAGCTTTGTAGAGTTCCACGAACTCTACAAAGCTCGCTAGGTCGGCCTTAACCAGCCAGCCAGCGTGTAGTCAATCCAAAGGATTGAACCTATCAAGTCCACTACTAATTTGGAAACACACGCATCACTAGAAGTCTATGTTTTTTTTTCACATTATCCCTTTCTTACTTTGTTAGTTTGTTTTTTCTTGTTTGTTTGTTTGTGTAAGCTGCCTGCTGTCTCTGGCCTGGCGCACAACGACAATGAGGACTCTGATGACTTTGACGACGAGAGATGTTGCAACGTGGCAGCAGTGCCAACTCACCACCTCCGACTCAATAACACCAATATCATCAACATCAACAACAACAACAACAACACGGTGGTGATGGTAGTCAAGTCATCTGGCAGGTAGAATGTCGTTGTTGTCGCCGTTCTCCTTGATGTAGCGCTCCTTCTGGTGCCTCAACCTGGTGTTGTCGACTAATTCGATTCGATTCGTAATCTAAATAATGCAAACAATACTAACGCGTGCGATACGTAGACAAAGTCAATCCACTCGTCGATGACCAGTGATATATGTGTATTTGTGTGTGTGTGTGTGTGTGTGTGAATGGGCGCGTCGACTGTAATTGTTCGAATATAGAACGTCTGTGATATATGCTACTACTCATATACTAGTAATAATAGTTAATAATAAAGCTTCATAAACAAAACATAAATAAAATAACTCTAAATAAAATAGCTACTGCTGCTGGCGCTGCGCCGCCATCTCTGACTGTTTTTCTTATGCTGCTGATTTCTATATTAGAAGAAGCAATTTCTATAGCAGAATCAGCAGCACCAGCAGCAGCAGCAACAACAACAGCAACGATAAGCAGTGTATTTGCATTGGCATTATTACATCATCATGTTGCGATTAACTGTCGTGACGATGACGACGTTGATGATGACGACGACGATGATGATCGCGATCGTGACGAGACATTACTGTTGCTACTGTGGCTGTTGCGGCTTCTGCTGTTGCTGCTGCAGAAGTGTTGGGTAGGTTGACGTGGGTGGGTAGATCGCCTTCAGCGTGCCGTGCTTATCCGTGCGCCGTGATCGGTAAGCGATATACTCTCGAACGATGTATTCTCGGAGAACTAACTCTCCTGCCGTCGCAGCTGTCGTCACCAGCACCAGCACCGAACGACACGACAAACACTATAACACCACCGTAGTAATAACACCACCACCACCACCAACACCAACACCAACAACCAGAACAATAACAAAACAGCTCAACAACCAGATGTTGCTGACACTGGCCAGGCCAGGCCAGTCCAGTCCAGACTCGATCTTCGATATCAATTGTCACGTCTGTGGGTCTGACACGGCACGTCTTGACTCTACGACTACAATAACAACATCAACAATAGCAGCAGCAGCAGGCAGTAGGAAAGAGCGCCGTCTGCTACGAACTCGACACGCTCTGATAGACGTGTGCGTGTGTGGGGTATCCATTGCTTTGCGTATATATATGTATAAAATAGATAATATATATATATATATATATATATTATAGAATATAGAATATATATATCAATATATATATATAAATATAATATATATAATCTGTTATAGAATAAATATATATAATATATATCTATATTATATATATATATATGTCTAGCATTATATATATTATATTCTCTATATGATGAATATCTCCTATGTATCTATATCTATCTATATTTTTTCGTTTATATTATTATCTCTCTTATATTTATCTACATTTTATATGTGCCCGACATGCACATTATCACCCATTTATATATATTTTTGTGTGTTTAGTCTTGTTTATCCATTTGTGCCATTCTTGTTGTTAATAAGTTGCTGTCGCCGTTGTTGTTATTTCTGTAGGAATTATTATTATTATTATTCACTGATATACTTATCTGCTTCTACTGCAAACCAACAGTGCTGATGCGACCGACCGCTGCGCTAGTGATGTCAGTCAATCAGTTCGTTCTCAAGCAGTGCTGCAAGCAGGTTATCTGTTGTTGTTATTCGTCTGTAACTATTACATGATGCTAGTATGAAAAAGAACGTCATCTCATTTCGCAGCTTTGTGCTTCGTAGCTTCGTATATATATATATATATATATATATATATATATATATATATATATATATATGCAGTAAATCAGTCATTAATTGTTGAAGCCCACACAACATTTGAGCTATATGACAGATGCTCGTGTGGGCCTGCATTTGAACTGCACAGTTGAGTCAAATTGCGTGCGCGGTTCATACTCGAGCGGTCGGCCGAACGGGCACCCCAAAGGGTCGACACAAGATCGACACGCGTTAACTGGATGGCCCGTGTGTGGGATTGCGTGGCCGTGCTTGATGGAAAGAAGACCACCACCACCAACTGCCCGCAACGTCAAGTGATGGGTAGGTAGGTATTATTGTTGATGCCACAGTTTCATCTTTCTGGTTCGGAACTTGCTGGTGAATATTCACAAGAAAGAGGAGAATAGTAATAATACGAATGATAGTAATACTACTCATATAGAAGAATAAGACCTGGAAGAGGTTTTATAGACAAAGAAGAAGAAGAACAGCAACAATTTTATTGATATTCTCACTCGTAGTATAGATGAATGGTGAATGAGTGAACAAACTCCGGCAGCCACCGTGCATACAGCGCTGCCGGCTTGTCGGTGAAGTTGGTGCCAAGGTTCTTCCTCTTCTCTTCCATCTCTTTCTCTCGTTCTGTATCTCTTCCTCTGTCGAACAGTGTCGTGGTGTGAGTGGTCGCTGCGAATACCTGCCGTCCATAGCTATTGTGTTCATGGTGAGCAGCGGATAAGAGGAAATAATATTGCTTGCCTACGCGACTACCGCGAGCCACCACACTACCGATCACCAGAAATCATACTGTTAGAGCGTAGACATTAAGTAGATAACTACAACACAGTGGGAGAGAATTAGTTAACGAGTAAGACAGTTTGTTAACGAATGAGTGAGTGAGTGAGTACATTTGTTAGTGGGTGAGTTATTTAGTTAGTGAGTGAGTTAATTGGGCAGTTCAACAGCTGCAGAGTCGGAACCGCGCTTTTACGACCGGTAGATCGTCGCCACCGTGAAACGACGATTTATTGATTTACTGCGTTTCATTGCTGTTTCTGCTTATGTATTTATTAGTCGGTGCATCGGTGTGAGTCGGCCGCTAGCCTCAACTTGGAAACTTCAAAACTTCAAGTAAATCAATCAACACCGCGTAGTGCGATAGTGATGCAGTGATTGTTACTGCGGTAGCGGTAGCTGCTGTTGTTGGTGTTTTTGTTGTTCTTGTGCTTGTTGTTGGTGTTACGGTGTTCCCATTCTAATTAGTCTCACTTGTTCTCATGGTCCCATTGGTGTTTTTACGGTTCTTGTTTTTTTTTTATTGCAAGAAATCTCAAATCAGTGCATCGTTTTAGACCGATAGATACGATGCAGGCTCCGATTTGCCTCCTGCCGGCATTGGCGGCTGTGTTGGCGGCGGTGGCCGTCCGTTCGACGCACGCCAGCGTTGAACTACCCACGTACCGCATTCAACAGTACGAGCTACTCGGCATTTCCAGGTAGGTTTGCTGCAATACCACAATTTTGCTATGTATTCAGCTCTTAATTGTTGTTCAGTTAGTACAATTATGAGGGGTGCACGCCCGGTTAACCCGCTGTTCATGAGCTCAGCCGGTGGCGCCCACAATAGACGCATCTTGGCCTGCCTGAATCAGCTGTGATACAAATAGGCTCCGTCGGAGCTGCCAAGCTTCTTGGCTCGGGTGTGGATAGACTGAGACAACTCAGTAGGTGTAGGTCATTAGAATCACCTTCATAAAAAAATGTTTTAATTATCAACGGCCTCTCTGCATAATTTGCACATAACTCACAGACCGAGGCACCTATCCTCGGCGGACAAGCTGCGCGGAAATAGTTAAGATTCCGTTTCTGAAACTTCTCCGGTCGTTTTTCTGCTTATGTATTTATCCAGCGCATATGGGACGTTCTTCCCGGTTTTACCCGGATAAAACACCCAGCCCCTGATTGCATGAGCTGCTTTGGTAGTCTCGTTCTTAAGTTCTAACTGCGTAGTTTTCGTAAGCAGTAAACTGAAGCGGCGTAGCAAGTGAGGGCCAAGTCAGTAGCCCTTCTAAGCCCGAGCTACTCTCGCTTATAGGAGTGGGGCCTCTCTATGACTCTGTCACACCATGGGCAGGGGCCCAGGCTTGATGAGCTGAAACCGCCACCAGAATGTTTATTTTATAGTTTACTAGTAAATAACCCGCTCTTACCCGTGGGTCAATCCGCATGAAGGTATGGCTCCGTTTAATCACACTTTACTCATGAAAATGCTTAGTTCGTTCATAAGACGTTCTGATGAAGGAATTCGTTTTTTGGTTAAGCACATCACGCAAGTGGCGTGGCCGAAGACCGTCCGAACCGGCTCCAGTTGCGAATGGAAATGGTGATGATCAGCCAAGTTGATTGAACATTCCTGTAGCTCCCAACGGTATGCTGCTGAGAGAGTTCTAATCGCTCCCGGTAGATGCTCCCTAGTTCACGTTAGGCGCCGGAGTCACAAGGTGCCGATGTGTTTGATACCCGGATGGGTATGCAGGCAATTCTCTAGGGTATTCTGTTCGAGTTTAGCGACGTGATCCTTGATTATCCTGCTGAGGGTAGTTTCTGTGACCTTTTGCATTCTTTTTTCATAAGTCTGTTGCACTGGAATCAAAATCACTTAACGTCCTAGCATAGGCTGCGGCGCAGGCTTCTTCGGAATTATCCTCGCAAGTCTGAGGCTCTAAGGAGCATTCGATAGGGTCGAATCGAATTATGTAGCGGATCTACTGACCTTTTCTCCAATTCACACGCCTAGTTGTAATCGCTGAATGTTGAAGAGCCTTGTGTACACTCAACACCGATCACGGCACCGTATTTTCAATAGCAATCACGCAATCATATTTAGTACCTAGATCCGGACGGGACCAGTCCTAACCGGCAATCGCAGACGAGCAGGCGATTTTTATTTAATATTTATTTAAATGAGCTTTCTTTTTAAGAGGGGAAAATGAGTCTAGTCCCCCGAGTCTCTTCCTGTCGCGTCTTTTCCCTCATGACAGAGTCGAAATATTGGATTCCGTTCCGGCGATGTCGGGACAGCTAGGGACAGCCGGCGACAGTGTGGACCACCGTATCCGGGAGACCGGAGTTGCATAGGACGCAGGTGCCCGTCAGGGATTTCCCTATTCTCTGTGTGGCGAAGTACGTGAGTGGTCCCGGTGTCGGGCTCCCTTACTAGATTTGTAAGTCCGGGATGAGACTGCGGGTCCACATTCCCCGCGTATCGCCATGAGGGGGATTGAACCACGTGGCGGCCCAGTTGTGGAGGGTCGAATCTTTCGCGGTCGAGTCCAGGTAAGAGCCCATTCCAGCCTCTGCTTGGCACGCTCACCCGCGAGTAGGTCCCACGGTAGCTGATGCGATAGCACCAACCGGACGTCGGTACTAAACGTCCTGTAGGCTCTGCAGACGCGCATAGCCGTGATGCGCTGGACGGCACGGATAGCTCGGCGGTTACGTTACGTCCGTAGGGCTAGGTCGGCCCAGAAATGTGAGCATCTGCTAGACCGTCACTGTTCACTAGATCAGCTTATGGCGTCCTCAGTGGACGTTGCATTCCCCAACAGACAGCTAAGCACAGTATCTGTCTCAGAAGCTGTGCCTCGCATCGATCTGCTGTGATATCTTCAATGGCTTTAGCTAAGTGCTTGAGGAGCAGGTCGGTTCCCTTACTGACGGGTCGTAGGGTCTCTATTGCGTTGGATAAGAAATCGTTGGAGTTGAGACCTGAAAAAGAAGTTCGGAATATTTACTCCTTTTTGCTCGGCGGTTTCCGCATGATTTGTTACCCATCCTGACTCGACTGAGCTGTGGTGCAAGTAGGATACGGCTGCCGTGCATGGGACCGTCACGTCCCACGCTAAACATTGTCCATAAGGGCATAGCTAAGCCCTAAATAATAATAATAATAATTGCCATGGGATGAATAGATATAATGAACGAATAGATATATGGTCTATGCTCGTGGTTTTTTAAACTGTTACCATATAGAAATAATTCGAATGCAGTCGACCGGTTAGAGCAAATACACAGACATTTGTTATGTAGTCCTGCGCGTTGTTTGGCGGAAGCGTCCGCGTTAGGGGGAAGGGAGGCGCACTTCCTTGTTGTACTAAAGCGGGAATAAGAAAAGTTCATTTGTAGCCAGTACCGTACAGTCTCTTCGTACAGTTGCAGTATCCGCATTTTTGGGTGTTTGTTATATATATATATATATATAAATTGGACCCTTCGTAAAGGTGCTGGGACGTTTGCTGGGACCCAATTGTCATGTTGGATCCGTCCACCATGACAATTGGGCCCAATGGTGATTGATTACAATGCATCTTATATAAACAGTTAGTTCATTTTCGTGCCGCTAGTATTCGAGACACTCGGGGGGCCCGGCCCTGAGGCATGGTCGCTTTTACAGAAGATTGGCAAACAAATTGAACTGGCGACAGGGGAAAAAAGAGCACTTGAGTTTCTACTTCAGCGACTATCGCTGGCAGTTCAACGCGGCAATGCGGCAGCAATAATGGGCACAATGAGGGGCTGCCTCGAGGATAAGCTCGACTGGTAGCGCTCCCCACAAGCCCTAGTGTTGATAGTTAATTACATCTCGCTGTAACACTTAAATGCCATTTTAATAAAACAGTTAGAGCCGATTACTGGTGGCTCCTCCCTACGGGCACATTTCCTTTTGTTCTATTTATGGATACATCTATCCAATATGATCGACGCAGTTTGAGTTCAAGACTACTTTCTGCTATGTTTAATTTTTCGGCCGACTAGTAAGCCACATATTGGAGGGCGAAACATCTTGCGATAAGTTAATTATTGCCAATCGTCTATTTGCATGGGGAACGGTGATATATTGAGTCTACAAAAAGTTTTTTCGTTTTTTTTAATGACTCTCTACGGACAAAACCGAAAAAAAGTTTGTAGCCTTATAGTTAGTACTATGTAGGCCACCGTACACTCCGGTTTTGTAGGTTTAAATATAATGCTTCGTAACTTTGGCCATGGGAGGCAAGGCAAACAATATAGATCATATGACAACGAGTTTGTATTGTCATATTGTCGTGGTTCACTCGAGGACTGTCAAGGCTAATAAGATAAGGGGATAGTGTCTGCCCACTGAATCCTGACCAATCGGTCAAAGCCCTGAGCCTAGTCAACCTAGGGGTATCGATCGGAGTGCCCGCTGTCTTGGCTTAATAGGCAAAATGAGACGAGAGTACTACTACATGAAGCAGAGACCCACTCTCAACATTTCGGTCGGAGTTACGCCTTGTTCGATGTGGGTCCACGTACATCTAATGATGCTATAAAGCTAATCGTAAATGCAAAAAATCTGTAAATGCAGCAAATTCTCAAGTGGAACCCTGTATGTATACACATTTGTTCCGTCTTGTAGGGTGCGCAAGTACATAGCACCTCTCGCCGAGGCTGTTTAGGATACATTTGAAGTGTACTTATCAGGTAAGGATGTGTTTTTTTATAAATAAAAATCTTGCGTCTAGCTAGAAATACGTGCCTAAATAATAAATTAGCATGAGAAATAGATATCGGCTAGTGTGATCACCGAATTTAACTTTGAGCCTTAAATGAGAACTTTACTTTTTAGTGAGTGTGACAGTGGGTCAAATACCTTATTATGTGGAATGGGGCCATTTATCTACGTCGATTTTTATTCACAGATTTATTCGAGATGTTATTGTTACTTAATTCCTAACCAAAATTGAACCGGCATGAGAGATGCCCCCTCTCATGCCGACGCGATATCGCTAGGACATAACGCGTCATGGACTTTATTCACGGTTTTACTAATTTGGCTAATGAGAGCTTTTTCTTGTTCGTCGTCGTCGTATAACCGATGTTTGTTTTTTTGTTAACAGAGGAAGCCGGGCTACGTCTCTCAGTGGCGAGGCGGTCAGCTGGAGCGTCCTTTCACAGCTGCGTAACGGTGCAGGTCGAGTGGTTGTTCTTCGTTGGGACGAGATCTACCACTTGAAGGAGGCCATCGGGAAGGGTGTTGCCGGGGCGGTCCTTGTGCTTCCCTCGGAGGAGCAGACCGGTGACGCCGTCCCTACTGACAAACAGGCCACAACGCCAGATAATGATGATGGCGAAAAAATGGCTCTCGAACACGAAATTTTCCAGGTATGCCGGCCAAGCTCGTCTGAGCCCACCTAATCTTGGGGGAGCTCGGGCAAAAGGCCCAGAAGTGATGAGGTTGAATTAAGTGACATACTCAGCATTATCGACGCCCAAGGTGAACTGTGCGGGTTTCTTCGTTTTTTTGTCGCTATGACAGCTTGACTGAGATCGAATCTACATATATGACATGTATGTCATGCCATGCTCATATGCTATATATGGCTGATTGCTTATGTTAGGACTCTTCTGAATGAATCGCGTAGCGCTAAAAACAGAGAGGGCGCGCATTATATATTATTGTGTGCGTCTAGTCTGCAGCACAGTTGCTTCTGCGCTTCTGTGCTTTAATGGTGTTTTTTACACATAAAAGCGTTTTTATTATTTCCAAACAACACTTTCCGCTGTAGTGAATCTAATGGTGACATATGCGCACCGGGTTCTATATAAGTCATCAAGGTGATTGAGGCTGCTTTAACAATTGCCCAATAGCCCGTGCCAGGTCTATCAGGCTTACACGCCCTCTGGCGGGTAGTGTGAGTGGCGTGAACTAGTAAAGATAACTAGTCGAAAAGATCTAACGAGTAGGAAGCATGTCTGGCCAAGACAAAGGTCCTAGAATGAGAGCTAGAAGACGAAAAATAAGGAAAGGAGAAGGACATATGTACGCTCCTCAAACTCTATTGCCTATTTACGTAAGCTAACGTAAATTGTTTGAATGTTTACGATTGTGACGCTTGTGATCTAGGAGGCCTACCCGGTGGCGATTTATTTGGTAAAGGATGCACCCGAAATTTCGTCGGTTCTTGCGCGCGCGGCGGCCTATTCGTCGGCAACGTTCGATCTGAACGCCTTATGGACGGGTACCGCTACGCAGCTGAGCATCCAGGCTAGCGCTTCGAAGCAGATTCGCAATCCACGTCTGCCCACCCTCTGGGCAAAACTTGTAGGCTTTGGGCTCGAAGAGCAGGTGAGAGAAACACAAGGGGAATTCATGCAAGTTTTTTAATTTTGTTTTTTTGTTTTCTAAGAGTTTCCGTAAGGCAATTGCCCGTGTACCGTTTTTCATGTCACGGCTAAGTTTAATCCACTCCGGCATTTACCTTGTCTAAATTGGAAACTATGCAAACCAATTTAAGAGTGGCCGGTCTGAGTCTCGAACCCAGTCCTCCCGAATGCAAGGCAAAGGCTTTGCCACTAAGCCATCTTGCTCGGTATCTGCGGCATTCTGCGAGCACCAGCGTGTGCTGTGGATCCACCAGGTCGCCTGTGGATTTCGTGGGGGGCGAAGGCCATTTTGAGTGATGATGGGCGGTGCCGTCACAGGGAGGGTTCAGCCAGACGTTTTGTGTTGTACAGATTTACACCGAAAGCAGCTCGGACGACGACACAGTTTGCGCCCTAAGCGCCCCATGAATTAGCTTGTTTGCTCGGTCCGAGTCTAATCTAGTATAAGTTCAGTATAAGTGGTTCTTGTTAGCTCCGTTTGATGGTTTACACAAATGACTCCGCACAGGTGTAGTATTGCTAAGTTAGGATGTAGCTTCGCGCCATCCACTTGAGTTGTACGCGGCAATGTGTTGCGCAATTGAACCACGGTGTGCCTTACGTTACCGTCGGGAATGCTAATAGCAACAGAATACACCTTTTATTCTATAAAAACAGTATTTTGTTTTCAACTTAGATATTACCGTGTGCACGGCGCTCTTGCGCCGTATTCATTTGCGTAATGCACATGCCTTTCCATATGTACTTATCATGCATGTCTGTGTGCTCGTTTTCGCTGCAGCTACCCACCATAACAATTGTAGCCCACTACGATTCGTTCGGAGCATCACCTCAGCTGGCGAAGGGCGCGAACTCGAACGCGTCCGGCGTGGCCGCTCTACTTGAATTGATGCGGCTCTTCTCCCGTCTCTACAGCCAGAACAAGACTCATCCGAGGGCCAATCTCATCTTTGTTCTCACCGCTGGTGGAAAGCTAAACTATCTAGGCACCAAAAAACTTCTCGACGACGTCATCGAGGGTATGCACATATATATATATATGTACATAGAGGGTGTGTATATATATATATATATATATATATATATATTTAAGTACTTGATAGTCACCATATACGCGCGCTAGGCACATTGGCTTAAATAATCCTTCGTAGTATGTGCCACATATACATAATGTATTATACAGAAAATAAATCATGCATTTTTGGGGTATGCTTAGATCGGCGACAACCGGGTGGACAGAAAGTTAGTCGCGACAGTATTCGATACAAGACTATATTTAGTTCTCTATTAAGGAAATCTGTCTTCGGGTTGTTTGGTAGCCTTAGGTAATCCTTCGTTTACTTGTTATCCAGTTTTCCATTGCAACATCGCTAACCAACGTTTTTGTCGTTAAGTTAGATCGGTGTGCAAAGTCGGATGCACGAAAGGCTGCTTATTGCTTTTAATTCAGGTCAATGATTTTTACATTCAATAGTGTAAACCGACAATAAACGAAACAATATATATGAATTATGATGTATGGTATATAAACCGTACATCATATGTATGTATATCCGATTATAAGTACACTGGTGTTTTTAGTTTTCGAGCGTTTGTCCTGGAGCGGCAAAGCTAAAGCCTTGTTAACTTTTAAATATGTATATATATATATTTTTTTTATATATATACTGTGGGTCTGTGTATATAGTGTTGGAGTCGTGAATAATATACACGTATGTGAATTTTTGTTTCCTCTCTCTCTCTCTCTCTCTCTATATATATATATATATATATATATATATATATGCTCTCATGCTCTCGCGTACACCCTGCCGACTATCTGAACCGAATTTCCCAAAGAAATTCGTGTACTCACCTCAGATTATTTAAACGTGAAGTGAAAAAATGGGTAACGAGTAAAAACTCTAGTCAAAACTACTTACCTGTCAAAAGGTTGAAGAAAGCGTGTGCACGGGAGAAGTTTTTAGCGACTTCAATTGTTAGTTTCGTATTGAGTAAGACATGTTGAAGTATGAACTAGATTATGTTGCTGCTAATACAATTTTAAAGATGTTTTTATACGAGAACTTAAGCATTGTGATTTTGCGGTTCCGGGAATAAGCCTTAATTTTTTTTTTATTTTTCGTAAGGCTATTGCCTGGGTACGGTTTTTTTTTATGTCATGGCTAATTTTAATCCACTTCGGCATTTACTGTGTCTAAATTGAAAACTATGCAAACCAATTTAAGAGTAGGCCGGTCTGGGTCTCGAACCCAGTTTCTCCGAATGCAAGGCAAAGGCTTTGCCACTAAGCCATCTTGCTCGGTTTGAAATTTGAAAAAACTGAAAACATATATATATATATATATATATATATATATATATAATTGGAATACTATACTTTTCGTTGATGATTGCAGGATCGAACGCCGACATGAGCCTTCTAGCCGACGCACAGTTCTCTATGTGTTTGGAAGCGCTCGGAGGATCTCGTGGACTTTTTGCGCATGTGTCGAAACCCCCTCGACGCGAGCACGCGATGGGCCGCTTTTTTGAGCTGCTGAACGGCAGCCGCGTTGACGGCCACGGCGACAGCCAGCAGCTGACGCGAATGGTCCACAAGAAGATCAACCTCGCCGAAGAGATGCGCGTCTGGGAACACGAGAGATTTTCGCTGAGCAAGTTGCCCGCTTTCACCCTGTCGGCGCATTCGACGCACAACGTTCGAAGCCGGTCAGTAACCATGAAGACTGCGAACGCTATAACTGCTTCTATACTTATCGCTGCTCCGATTATTATTAATTATTATTATTATTATTATTATTAACTTATACTACTACGATTTATAAAGATATTGTTTGTAGTTGTTGTTTACCGAGCAATTTACACACCGACACTGCTGTCCGTTGCCTTTTTTTCTTAGTTATCGAGTCGGCGTCTCAGCGCTAGGTCGTAAATGTACTCAGGCACTTTTTATACTCGATCGAGCTACGGTAGAATCTGTCGGATGTTGGTCAGACCTTTCAGGATTCAAACGCTCCGGTGCCGTCTGTTTGGACTGTCAAGGACTCTGGAAGAAGCTTCTTGTCGTTTCTATTCGGTATTCAGTACGATCACTAATTGCATCGAATCGAATCCGTCCGGTTGTTATTCCGTCGTTCATTCATGTCTGACACGACGACGTGATGGTCATCCTTTTTTGAGGACTGGCCCCAGGAATTGGCATGTGTATACGTTTGAAATTGAGCTGACTTCAGCTATCGTGGCTAACGTGTTATTATTATTATAATACGCCGATATTAGGGGACGCCCTTCACGTCACATCGATGAACCTTATGTTTATCTACTGTCGTCTATAAGTCGCATAGTTAAATCTGGTCGAGAGGTAAATGTCTCAGCCAGAATTAACTAAGGCAATATATAATATATCTTGCCGACTAATGCCTTGCTCCTGTCCTTTATGTCTATGCAAAATCTCAGGTATTCAATTTTCGACCGATATTACGACTTAGAGGCTCTCGAGGGCAACGTTCGGGACATCGGCGCCTCTCTAGCAGCGTTCATATATGGAAAACCTCGTGAGGTCGCTGATGAACTATTAGCCGAGTCTCTCGCCATTGATCGTGAACACCTCAAGGTACCATTCAGGCTAAGTTAAAGCTAACGTTTAACAACAGAATAAAGGATAAACAATATGAGTTAGGCATACAAATATATACTGTTGCGTAGCATACATAGACATACATGCTGTTACATAGCAACGTTATATAAATATTATATAATAAATAATCGGTTAGACTAGAGAATTATCGGTTATATATATATATATATATATATATATATATATATATATATATATATATATATATTGACCCTATTGTATCGTTCAAGTGTTTGTTTTCGTGTTTTTCAACCGTAATAATAAACAGGCCGTGATGGACTATCTGGCATCCGAGCCTCGCTCGGCTGTCTTGCACGCATCACATTCCGGCCTGAGCCCACTTGTGTCGACGTTGAAGGACATGATGGCACGCTTCCTGCCGGGAGCCGCCGTGGGCGGAGGCCAACGCACCTCCAGCCAGGCACAAACGGGCAGTGCCGGGTCAGGCTCAGGACAGGTTCGAGTTTCGTTCTACGAGCCTGATCGCCGAGAGCCTGAGCTTGTTGTCTACGACCAATCGGAGTCTACTTTTCTCAGCATTAACGAGGTACCGATGCGGCTGTTTTCGAGGACTTAATTATTTTGATGCTTTATATGTGCTATAGTGTATGTAGAATATATAACTTTATGGCGCGAGTTCAGTAAGGTAATGTCGCGGTATACGATATTCTAGGTGAAACCTGTGGCCTTCGACTTGGTGCTGCTTGTGTGCATCGCTTTGTATTTGCTCGTCGTCTACGGGCTGCTGTCGAAATTCGGAATAATTCTCATGCTTCTTCACCCGTCACCCAGCAAGAAAGTGGATTAGAAATTGCGTCGGCGTCGAAAATGAACATCTGTCGAGGACTGCGCTCCTCCTGCAATAGAGGATGTATACGAAGACAATGCACAGACATTTAGCGCCTTAGGAGGGAAACTAACACTAAATTGATGACTGTTGTCGATGGCGCCGATACAGGAAGCCTCTACAAATATAATATGAGGCGCGCCATCGGGGATATATATTCAGTATTTTTTAAATGTATGCGAATTGAAACTACTATAACGAGGGCAGGTTGGGGAGCTGCCCCGCTTAGGCGAAAAGAGGTAGTGCAAACGACGATACAGAGGGAGCAGTGTGAGAGAGACACCAGGGAGACACCGACTCAACCTTGCAAATTGCCCAACTTGTCCATCGGCGCGGTATGCGCTTTTTAAGAAAATAATAGAAAACGCGAAGTCCGAAAACAAGTTTTTGGGCCGGCGATCCGTCGGTTACGGCTATCGCCGAAGTAGTGGCCATTCTTGTTTTCAGTATTTTTCCGGAACTCCCCTGAAGTTAAAAGTGTAGAGGCTACTCCATGTGTCTTCTGTTATCCACTGTAAAGCTATTTACAATGCATATTTATTTATATTTTATATGTACACAAGAAGAAACTGCGCATTTCTTCTCTAAGTGAGATTCCTCAGCTACTGTAACACCCCATATATATAATATTTTTAAGAATCATATTTTTGCAGTAAGTTTATTTCGGGAGCGAGGACTCCGATAAACCTTGCCGATCTTAGGGGACGCCCCTCACATTATATCGATCAACCTTATGTTTATCTACTGTCGTCTATAAGTCACAGCATACTCTAGTGGGTCGCACGGACCATGATGACAACAGTAGGTTTGTTGTTATTCTTGTAATTTATAGGTTGAACGTTTGCTTGCTGTGTGGGTGTTTGTCGATGGAACTATGTGTATGCGTGTCGAATAAAAGGATAGAATATGAGTAAAAGTGCAAGAAAGATAGGGTGCAAGTGAGGCACATGGGCAAGAACGAACAACATACAGTTCATTGTTGAATATGAGTGAAAACACTTGTTTGGAGTATATATATACAAAACATGGGATCTTCCACATCATGTCCACCAGACTAGTATATATATATATATATGTTTCACACTGTCACAGTGTTAACGTCGTTTCTCGACAAGTACCGCACTAAAGGCAGGAGATGACCGCATTCGGGATTATTGAGACACAGCACCATCCCGCGGGCGTGGATGCCATAATTTTGTTAGTTTGTCAGCGGACGAAGTACAGACCTGGGAAGGCGACGCGTTGTCGACACAAAATCTAGTAAGCACATCGCCATAAGTCACCATCCATGCCAGCTACCGAAGATCAGCCAAGCCTCACCTTAGCTGCTCAGATGGCGAACATTCGTAGGTTAGATGAACAAATACAAAGGACTTTTTATACGGCAGATTGGCGCATATTGGCGTATGTTCTCATTCATGCGGCTCTGCGAGGGCTCGTATATACTCGTAAATACATAGGGACCTGGCAATTGTTTTTTTTGATAGAATGCAAATATGGTGTTTTTTCTGAAAATTTATTTTTGATTTCAACATACTTTCCAACAATTATAAATATGTTCATTCTTTGAGGCGATGACTCCATGTATCGAACCACACCTCCAAATCGCGCTTTTCGACATTTTCTAGTTCCTACCTCGATAGCTTCAAACATAGACGAGACAAGCTTCAGTGTTTCAGCGCGCTGGGTTTGCGCGCTGTTTTGGTATAGAAATCATCGCCCAATGGCGATTCCCTAGAAGAAAGAAAATTGGCCGTCATCGAATTGTGTCAGAAATTCTCGAGCCGAGAGACTTGGCATTCGAACCAAAACTTTCCTCTAGCGATACATAGGTTTTGTTTTAGTTTTTATCAATCGCAGTCTTTAGACGAAATCTATGTTCGTCATCCGTTACTCTTTTTGGACATCCCTCACGAGGTTTGTCGTACAGATTGAAATGTCCAGTACAAAATTTTGCGCATTACCTGTACGCACTTCTTGGGGATGGGGCTTCATCCCCAATAGCCGATCGAAGCTCTTCCTCCGCTCATCCTTGCTGGAAGTTGTACAAAATAACAGTACGCCGAGCTAGCCAGATATCGCAGAAATGTGTGATTGCGAGAGAACAAGAGTGGATAGAGACATTGGACATATCGGTTACTAAAAGTATCCTCATAAAATATACATTTCCGTATGTTTATGAGCGTCGACATGGCAGATATTTAAGGCACTTAACGCAAAAGCTTAAACATTCGAGATATCGCAAGATCTAAATTTTTAGGAACTTGTTTAATACGACTGTTTGTGTTCTGCTAGCCAATCGTCTTTCAGGCACGCCCGTGTGTTCAGTTTCTCCGTCGAACAACCCGTTTCTCGAAACCAGACATTTTGCGAAGTCTGGAAAGCGACATTAGTATAACAGATTTGTTATCATCACTAATATTCTAATATTTTAGTTCTCTTTACCGTATACAAGGTTACTAATCAGCGTAGACTAGTCGTAGTCTAGTAATAAATGTCATTCGACGTGGAAACTTATTTATACTTACGTTTGTGGTCTTGCGTTTCGATCGGCGTACATTTTCGTTCGACAAATATTACAACGAGTACAACGGATAGTCGATTATCGTCCCTGAATTAGATATCAGTTACTTAGACAACTTTGATAGCACCTTCATTGGCATTCCGAAAAAACTCGATAGCATCAACATACTCACGTTATCGCATTTTCGCACTGACCCTATTTACGAGCTTTCTTCGCTAAATGCATACAACAGCACGATTATACTTAAATTTATTTGGAACAACTCTAGCAAAGCCAATTAATATAAAAATAATAGGCCATAAATAATAAACTATGATACCTCGGCTTCTTGTTGCATCTCTAGGGCATAAAAAAAAATATATAGGATTAGTAAGCGTCAGATATTTGTGCGAAGATTACCTCAATTGAAACACATCTATACTGATGTTAAAGCTAAAATTCAAAGGTGTCAGTTGTGCTTATACTTGTATAATTCTGTTCCATATATATATGTTCATATATTTCATTGATACTTAGAATTCGTCGCATGCGAAGGGCATACTCGTAAAACTTAATTTTGATATTTGCGCAATCGTTGCAAAGCAAGATAAAAATGACACAATGTAAGCATCTTATAAGGGAGTTTCGTGAACATAGATATTTGGACCTTTAGGTCAGGTCGCTATGCAGTGAGTGAGGATGATCACCTAACGCTCGCCTGTCTTCTTCTTGTTCATTTGTATGCTGCAACAAGTACTTTGTCTTTGAACATATTTGATTATTGCCACGTGCCTCCTTAACAGGGATACCAGATTGAGATAGGAATGCCATTAGCGTGTGGTAATATTTTCATCGAGATGGCAAGCTCTATATGACTCGATTAATAATACATCCTCTCAGAATGAGGAGTGCTTTTATTATCATTGGGTTACGGTTCAGTCTTGTTAAAAAAAGCCAAGTCCTGACTTTTTTTGGCCGCATACAGAAGCTGGGACAAATGTCTATCGTTTGGAATGATGTGGGCCTCTATCTCTTTTTTTAATTGTGGTAGAGAAAGCAACGTTGGCGATATCAACCTTTGATTGAGATTTGATGAGATATTGCATCTAAATACACAGAAAATAAAAGGAAGATTTCACTATTCCAACAGTGCGTCTCCTGTCAAGAATTGGTATCTGGATGCGATACACTTCTTCCCTTCTGACGTCAAAAGGGATGACCCCAAGCACCTAGAATACGCAGATACTGCAGCAGGCCGGAATCAGTCGGCAAAATCCTGAAAATTTTCGATAACGATGGGTCTCTAGTCAACTTGGACTTTGACCCCAGTCAGCTTGGTCAAATGGCCGTAGTCACCGGCAAAGATGCGCCAAAGTAACGCTTCACTTCTTCATCTAAATAATCCCCTGGATTGTCTAGCTTTGATAATAGACGCTAAAAGCTTGCCTGAGTTTTCTGAAGTTCAAGACAGCCAGACATCGCCGAGAGGTGGTGGTTGGACGTACGAACGAGCAGTTTATAGAAAAAAATCCGTAGACGGAGAACGCAAATAACAAGCCTTTCGATTTATTTGTATTAGGCCTTCACGTAGTTCCTACATCGAGGGGCGTTTGCGCAAGGCCTGGGTGATCTCTAATGTTAAGATAGGATCTGCCTATCAGATTATAAAGATGAAAACTGTTTTATATGAAGTTATATCCAGTTATTAGTTATTAGACAGATCTACTTGTGATCTGTGGAACATGGCTACCGGCTTCATTGTACAAAATTAAAGCATGGCGTTACTGACTGCCAATTATATTATTGGGTAATGTATTGGTTGCATGAAGTATACAAATTTACTGTAAAACAGAATGTGTCTGTTAATTGGAAGTATATATATATATATGTAAATATATATATATATATATATGTGTGAGAGGTGCATGTCAGTGGGAATCTGACTGAAAAGCCAGCAGAAAACTTCACTTTCAGACTCTGTCAATAACGGTAAAAACAACACGTTCTGGGCGAAATAGAGAGCATTTGTACGCGTTCACACACCCACACAAATATTATATGCAACGGTCGGAGATGATAAGTTCAGAAGGCGGATGGATATAGTGTCAACTGTATCTTATTTTTATCAGACTCGTACAGTTTATGTTTACATTGGCAAACATAGTTTATTGTAGTTCATTAATTGACTTAAAAACACAATGTACGAATTTATTCGACCGACTCTCTCCCTAGAAGCTCTAGTGGGAGGATTAAGCTTTGGTCCCACTTTCTGAAGCAATTCAGGGTCTTCTGCTCTCGTCTTAAGGTTCAATTCGCACATTTCCTGACGGGCGTTCATTTCCTCTGGACTGTTACAACTAGTCTAAAGATATTTTCAATCTTTCTAAAGCTAGCTCTCTGATAAGAACTCGGCGATTGTTGAGTGCGAAACTACAAACTGCTTCAACGTTTTCTTCTGCTATTGACGTCAACGGCCTTTCCAAGCGGAGGTCATTTCCGGCGATACCACGTACACACAGTGTTTCAGCTTGGAACACAGCTTGATCACTATGAACAAGCAGTTCGTAACATTTCTACCACTTAAGAACATACGATTTGTTTTTTGACAATGAACTTCATACAGATTCGTTGCTCTTCTACTTCTGGCTTCTTAACAATCGCAGAAGATCGAAATTTCTTCACTTCTTTGAACCAAACTCAAATAATAAACTTGGTCACCGATTGGCGCGAAATTCCGCCTGTGCCTAGCTGATGAATGATTCTCCTAAGCAAAACAAACCGGAAGAACTTGGTGGTGTCGGTTCAATTTTTAAAACTCGAAGCCGGATATATCTGGATATTTTGCTTATTTGAGAATATTGCACCTTAATAACAACACTAGTGATGCACTAAAATAGTTAAATGCTACATGTTTTATTTTTCTTGTCATGCTTATGTGTGCATTCGTAATATATTATTGTACATCATGTTCTCTATCAAAATATGTTCAAAGGGCATGCCTTACTATTATGCAATGCTGAGCTGTACAATAACAAACATTTTGAGCATTTGCGCATCGTTTCGAAGGCTGTTATTAGAGAGAAGTTGATCCATTCACCTCTTTTACTTCATCTTACACATTACTTTTAAAATATTGCAAGACTAGCTTACAACCATAATTGTCGCACTGCTTATTGGTAATGCAGCATTTCCTCTTAGAGAAGAAACCTCCTTGTAGTACTGCGATGCATTCATGCGGACCCGATCTGCTAAGGTGATAGGACCCTGCCAGGACGAGGGAACAATCCTGCAAAAAACACATAAAACAAGCAGTCTGCTCTCTAGCTTAAGGCGCCCCCTGCTTGATGTCCGGTCTCGGCGGAATTCTGGTCGTCCGTTCCCGTCCCTACGTCTTTCGTGCTCGTGTCGAACATTAACACCTGAAGATCCATCACATTCGTTCCGGTGTGGCCGATTTTGACGTGAGCGTCATGCTTGCCCTCGAAAAAATGGTAGGAGTCGTTGTTCGATAGGAATGAAGCCGCGTCCCTGCCAGCGGAACCTTGCTCTTGCCTAGACGCATCAGAGGGGCAACACCACACTAGACTAACTGAGTGTTTTGCTTTGTGTTTAAGCAGAACTTGCGATAATGTTTGTAATGCCTCCATCATAATAGGCGGTACCAGTGCCAGCATTTAGCGACAGCTTTGGAGGCTCCGGGAGGTCGTAGGAGGATCCCTGCAGCTCCCTGCAGACCCACTTCTGTGTCTGGCGAAGCATGGTGCCTCTTTTCAAGAGCGCACGACACGCAGATAGATATAGTAATAAACAAACTCGATTGTTTGCCTGTTTCGTTCCGAGATCATAGGGCATCGTCATTCACATGTATGAGAGCCTCTACTGAGAGGTGTCGAACTTGAATTTGGCCAGGGAAGTTGCTCACGACTCTGAGAATAAGATCGGGCTCAAAATATCAACCTGAGCCGCCGCGGTTGTCTGCAAAATCAGGCCATGCTTTCTCTGCACACATTTGTCAATGACAGCTTGTTCGCCGTGAAGAATTGGTCTCAGAAACCTTAGGGTATTCGCATGAACCCCTCTTATTACCCATTTGTACCAGGATATGTATCCGGACATGCGTGTCGAATGCCGCTCGTAAGTCGACAAAAGCGGCGAAGTTGTGTGTTTTGTTTAAAAAAAGCAACGCCCGGTAGGTCCAGTTAAGGAGCGCACAGCGCGCACCGTCGTCGATGACCGTCTTCTTCTAAAGCTGTGCTCTGTCTGCTTCAGAAAACGTCGTAGTTGTTGCTCAAAAAATGGCTCTAAAAATATTGCTCAATTGCGCTCATCTTGGCTATGCTCCGATAGGACAATACTCCGCGGAGAGCCGGCATGTTTTTAGTGCTTCAACAAATGTCGGAGTAAGGCAGGATACTCGAGGAGCTGCTTAGTCATTAATAGTTTAATTAAAAGCTCTAAAGCTCGATCCTAAATTTTACGAGCTTCGGTAACGTGCTCTCTCTCTCTCTCTCTCTCTCTCTCTCTCTCTCTATATATATATATATATATATATATATGTATATATATATTGTGAATTTATTGATGCTGTACTAGTGGACTACTTCATTTGTCTGTTTTATTTGCAAGTTTGTTGCCTCATGTGGTGTTCGGCGTTCTAACAAACGCACCAATTGCTGCTTTGAAGTTCTAGTGATAATCATTAACCACTGTAATACCATTGTGTGTAAAGTGCTCATACAAAGCACCCTTGGATTTTGTCGAGAGTAATTATCTGCTTTGTTATTTGATTCATCTTTTTTTAACAATTTTTATTTACCGAGAACTTAAGCGTTGTGAAATGCAGAAGAATCCATGAATAAACCGCGTTTGAAATTTAAAAAATTAAAATATATATATATATATATATATATATATATGTGTGTGTGTAGCAGTGGTTTTTCTCGGGCGTGGTCTTGTTTTCTATTTGCTTATTTTCTTTTTCTCCGACTTACCTGTGTTCAGCGATTGTGCGAGGATCTACAGCGGCTCCAGCAGCGTCTGTGGGTCCGTCTATGCCGTCTGTGCCAGCCGACAGCAGAACCACGTCCTTTGGGTGGCCTTCAAGTTCGAAGGCCGCCGCTAAAGCCAACTCCTGGTTCCGGCCGCCAAGGCCCGATCCTGTTAGCCAGGCCAGACAGCGAAAAACATCGATATAGACCAAATTATATATATACATCGATATAAACAGGCTGTTCTATGGGGAGGTTTGAATGCAAACTTTGGTCGATAGTCGACCGAACCGAATTACATGCCGCTTGCTATGCAGATGCACTAAGCCCACGTAACTTTAAGCGGAACCTGTCCCTCTGCTAAGCTGCTCAAGGCTTGATATTCCTATGATATGCCATAACTAAATAACTAAGTTTAACTCAATCGGAATAGTTCAACAAGTAAATCCATTGTAGACATTCTAAATGAATAGATAAACTAGTACGCAGTATTGCCATCAGTTATTGCAATTTTCTTGCGTTATGGGTAAGTTTAAAAAAATTAAACAAATTCCGCTCCGCCAGATATTCGTACTCGATATGGTTATACAACGTCAATCTTAATTGTGGCTTCCCAGCGTGTCGTAGTAATTGGGAAATTCAACTGCAAAAGTCCTTCCCCTTTGTCGAATGTGTTCGTAGTTGCCGAAATTTGCCAGTAACTACCGATTGTACACTCCACGCGCGCACTCACCCGTAACCGTGACGGTGGTTTCGCCGCCAAACAGAACACAGACCTTGGACTCAGCAGGAATTGAGTCCAGTTGGGTTCGTACTTCAGGCGAGAGGTCCAAGTTCGAGCTGTCACGCTGCGTAGCTAGTCTGATATCAGCAGGCCGCATCATATAATAGGCAACGTTAACAGTGGTACTATATGATGACGGTGATAATGTATAAAATCTTACTGTAACTTGTACATATGCTTCGCACTAGCCTGTGGCTATACGAAGTTGTAACACAAATGAGAAACTACAATTAAGAATGAATAAACGTCATATCATATCATATCATATATATATATATATATATATATATATATATATCTTACTATAACCCTTGACCCAAGTCTGCATGCTTCCAGAATTTCTTGTTTTTCGATGCGAAAAGTTATTAAGATGCTTTTTGATACGCTCAGAGAGTTCTGGGGTGGGCGGAACAGATGATAATTTGAAGGGACAAGGTCAGAAAGATAAAGGTGGGTTAGGTAGAAAATCGCATGCAAGCATCTAGTAACTTGGAGCAGGTTGCCACAGATGTATGCGGGGATGGAATACGACGAATATGGTGGAATACGATGCCTCTGCGATTATTTGTCAGCACTTTTCGCTCTTATTCGTTTCGCTGCTCTGCCGAAGCTCACAAACTCCACGTATTTCCAGTTCTACCAGACACACAACATGGTTTTCATAGCCTAGACTACTTTTCGATAGCCTGCGCGCCACCCACACATAACGGCACGCTTCTCGTACTACGGGTAGTTTGAAGCGGACTGACTAATTCAGACGCATTCACCATGTGTGCAAACTCGTCGAGTCTTAAATATGCACGAAAGCTATTAAACCACCTCTTTGTGGTACGATCTCACCCAGTTTGAGGCCCGTATGCGGCACAAATCCAGGGACTGCTAAGTAGAATGAGCCTTCCTAAACCATAGTTATTGTCAAGTCATTTTAGAGTGTTGAAAAACCAACACAATGACTTAAATTTCAATATAAAAACTTTAAAATTGATTTCAATATTCAAATAAATATGTTAGTGAACCGTTCTGGTATTGTTTCGTGTGGGGTAATCGATTGATCGAGTAAAACCGCAGCATGTTTAGCAGTTTAGTCAATAGCCGAACTAGCAAGAGTACAGAAGATCCCCCAGCGATGTACAGGTAGTTCAATAAGTTCTTAGAATGAGCTTTTTAGAATTCGAATTTTGGCGCGCTTCCACCGCTATTAGGAACTGCAACTTTTCTGCTGTTAGCACTCAAAATATTATGGTGATTGGCCGTTGCGATTTCGTTTGATAGCTTTTCCCGTGCAACGTATCGGCGTGATTTTTAAAAATGAAGAAAAAAGAGTTTCGAGTGGTTATCAAGCATTTTTATTTCAAAGGTTGGAATGCGACCCAAGTAAAAATTGGGTTGAACGAGACGTACGGTGACTCTGCGCCATGTTTTGCCACTGTTTCCAACTGGATTAATGTGTTAAAAAGAGGTCGCAGGAGCACCGAGAATGAACTACGTCCAGGAGGCCAAACAACGGCAACTGATGAGGAAAACATAGAGAAAGTGCGAAACATCGTTGGCACAGATAAGCGAATGAACATTAAGGAGATAGCGGAGGCATTAGGAATTAGTTTAGGTAGTGTGCATTTTATCCTATACAAAAACTTGAAGATGAAAGAGCTCAGAGAAAAATGGCTGCCGCATTTGCTCAACCAAGGCCAAAAAAACGCGCCTGTTTTCGCTTCACAGCGAAATTTGGCCAAGATGTCGAACAATCCGTCGGATTTTTGGCGCAGATTCATGACCGTCGATGAAAGCTGGGTCCATCACTACACTCCCGAGACCCAAGAAGCATCTTGCCAATGGTGTGCACCTGATGAAGGACCTCCGAAGAGGGTGCGGACAACGGCATTGACCGGAAAGGTGATGGCTACAGTTTTTTAAGACCAACGTAGAATAATGCTGGTCGACTACCTTGAGAGCGGTAAAACGATCACAGAAGAATATTATGCAAGACTGTTGGACTGCCTTTAGCAAGAATTCATCGTGAAACGGCCCGCTTTGCAGAAGAAGGTTGTCCTGTTTCACCAGGACAATGCTCCTGCACACAAGTCCCGGCAAGCATCGGCAAAACTGGCCCAACTGAGGCTCGAACTTATTGAACAACCTTCCTATTCTCCAGACCTGGCCCCTCTGATTATTTCCTCTTCGAACATTTGAAGAATAGTCTCGGTGGAAAGCGCTTTTCCAGCAATGAAGAGGTTAAGGCTGCTGTCAATGCCTATTTTCAGTCTAAAGACGCGGAATTCTACTTAAGAGGTATAAAAGCTCTGAAATCTTGGTGGGGAAAGTGTATTGAGCATCTCGGGGAGTATATCGAATAAGATAAATTTAAAAACATGATTTGGAAAATTCTTGGTTTTCATTCTAAGAACTTATTGAACTGCCTGTAATAGAAACAGGAGTTGTGTCAAATCTGTATATATATATATATATATATATATAATCTACCCGACCACGGTTCAGTGGTCAATAACTCAAAATTTGTCGCGATTCGAGCTCTCGGCTTACATAAATACACATTCAGCGTCTTAAGCACACATTTCTGCCCACGGTATATGCCGTCGAACACGTTTCCGTCGTCTTCATCTGTGCGTATGCCAGACAAACCTTGCGATGTGTCGGCCAACCTCTCGGGCTTCACCTCGGAGCCGATCGCTGGCGACGATCGCGTGGTAGCCGTTAACTTCAGCGGCCATCCTAGCCGCCTCCAGCGCGATCAAGTTCGATCCGATGAGGTAGTTGTGCACACTAGCTGCTCTACTCTCGCCGCCCGGGTGCAGATGTTGCTGTCCAAGCACTTCGGCCAACTTATCCGTCATCGGCACGCCGTACCTAAACCACAACGACATCGACGACGATGTTACCGCGGGCTAGCAAATATATATATATATATATATATATATTTCTTCCGAGAAGATTGACGTTGATGTTAATATAAAGATCAGAAAAGCTCCATCATTCGTCTCATACAGGGAGTGAATAATAATCAAGGCACGGTGTTACTTATATTCGTGTATGTCCGCTGAAGTGGAAGTAAACGCCGGTGAATAGGCACTGGGTTAACCATTAAATGTAATACTGTGTTGGACACTGTGCACTTGGCCATTCGGTTACATGCCATGCAAACAGGCCATTGATACGTCCAGTGCGTGTCCAGAACGCTCCTGCCTCAAACTCTTGTGACTAACTAAGTACCTAGGTCGTTTGGGCTAATTTCAAAGAATTGTCCCATTAAGCCATACTGTTTAGTTTGACGTAGTGCGGATTCGTTGCGCTGTTAATTAACGTTTAATAAAAGAGTCAATTGACACAAACAATCGAATATCTCTCGCAAATATATTCTTTAACTAAACTGTAACGTTAAAAACGCAACATATTTAGCAGGTTTGGCACACCGCCGAGCTTCTCCATCGACAGCTAAATGGAATACGGCCTATTGCAAAATATTTACGTGTAGCTCACTTGAGTAAACTGGAAAATGAATCTTCAAGTAATCAGTGTACTCAATGTTTTGTGACAGTTGGCGGCAGGTACCTAAAAACGAATATCGTGTATAAAAATCGGAAGAAGTGTTCATCCGCCCTTCGCTTAAAAATGCTTCGACTCGTAATGCACAGGGGTGGTATACCGAGACTCTCAATACTTAAGAACCGTGGAGTGTGATCTTACAAAGAAATGTGAAGCCATCTGAATGTCTATTCGAATTATTTAATACACCATTACACATACACGCGCTGCTATACACGTGTGGAAACTGGAAATCACAAACGAAAGCGCTTGTATATTTTTGTTGCTGTCAGTCAATGCTTGCCCATATATATATATATATATATATATATATATACTCGTATATATATATATATATATCGACACATGAAACAGACACGTAGCGTTTTGCGCAAAGGTGTTCCTCAAGACAACAACAACAACAACAACAACTAGTAGAACGCCTGCATCCGATAGTCTCAGATGGAAACAGCGCCCCAATGATATGATCGTAGCACAGACTCATGCTGGCTCACGCACAAAGAATGTTCATGTGTGCTAATGCTGCCCAATTACGACCTGCCGCGCGTGTGGCTTACCTGCCGAGAATTTTGATGGGATCGTCGAGATCGCCCGATTTGCCCGGCTGGACTACAGTTGGACCGCTGGCGATGAGATGCAGTGGCGACCCGACAATATCCGACAGAATCAACGAGATTACCTGAGCTCGGGTACGCCCCAGCAGCTGTCCGCCTTTAAGTGCCGACAGGCGGGTACGAACTGCGTTCAGTTCCTCGATTGAGGCCCCGGCTCTTGACAGCGTCCGTACGATGTGCTGCTTTTCGGCGAGGCTCATCGGTGGCTTTGGTAGGGGCGCCAGTGCTGATCCACCGCCGGAAAGCAGCACAAACAAGATGTCACTCTTTGTGAGTGACTCGGCCATCTCCACGATCTTCTGTGCTGCTCGCATGCTGTTCTCGTCAGGCATGTTATCCTTGGCGCCTTCCATAACCTTGGCCGTGGCCGCATTGAATGCAGATAACATGTAATCTCTCGTAAGTTCGATGTCATGGTTGTTGGTATTGGTAACCATTCTCTACGACGTCGTTATTAGGATCTGTTTCGCAAACTTTGACTAAGCCATTGTAAATCTTCCAGCTTAGCAGAGAGAAAGAGAGAGACTAGGGTAGAAAAGTTCGTAGATTATTCGTAGATTAGTTAGTGATACATCATGTGGCGGCAAACCCGACCAACCGACGCAAAACTGTAGCATCGCATACAATAAAATAACTTGTCTTCTGAGTGCAAACAGTGTGTGTTTGTGTGATGTAACCACAAAGCGTTCAAAGTTGTGTAAAGTGCTAGGCAGTTTAGTTTGGTCAACTCACCTCAATAGGTGGTCGCGGTAACCAGGTTTTGTCGAGCGATTTTGACAAATGAGTAAATCCATCTGGAACGCTGATGATACCTTTCTGGATATGAGGCCAGAGAAGCTCCTGAAGCTGTCTTGCCATTGGTGCTACAGCCTTACCCATTCCACAAACGTAAACGTTGTGATGCGGCTCGAAAACGGTTTGCAGCGTCGGAGCAGCCCACCTTCAAATTCGTACAGCATTTCATGGCAAATTACACGAATCAAAAGGACACTAGCAGGCTTGGACAATAGTCAACGTACCGAAACATTAGCCTAGTGATTTCGGACCTTTCCACCGTCATTAAACTTGTCCATTAGAAATATCTAAATACGCTCCACGTGCCAGTTTTCTCTCTCTCTATATATATATACAAGATCACGATGAATTTGCTGCATATAGGTTATTACAACCCAAACTAAAGCAGCGCTCGTGGTTTTTGTGCCACTTTATCAGTTGTTTAGTAATACGTTGTCAATAGATAAGTTCCAAAAGCCCAGAAAGGCGGTTTCAATCTGCAATGAATAGCGACCGGTTTGCGCGTATCCTCCGGAGCTGTGTCCAGACCAAGACTGTTTTCCAATTCCAGAGCAAGCGACAGCCAACCAGGCCCTCCGTGGGGTGTCGACCCCCGGCTCATGAAATAGGTTTATCGACAGATTAATAAGCAGAGCATAGCACGAGACGCCTTCCTTATGGTCTAGAAGAAGTGCGACACAGTTCCGAACTAGGCGGGGCCTCGAAGGAACGCGTGTTTCAGTGGGTGACAATCTCACACTAGGAGCTGATTGTAGGATAGCAGTGTCCGTTAAGAGGCGCGGGCATAGACAGTGTCGGTTGGCGGCAATGCCGAACAAGCTAAATACATGGCGCCAAATAGAAGATGCCGCCACCCTACTAGCGACGACGCGGGTAGTCACTAATTGCGCGGGCAATCGGTGAGTATATAAGGAGGCATGAGAATAAATGAGTCAGTAGTCGTTGGTGCGAGCCATCGCGTGTGTTGCTTGAGCTAAACTAATGATATAATATGATATGACGTTTATTCATTCTTAATTGTAGTTTCTCATTTGTGTTACAACTTCATATAGCCACAGGCTAGTGCGAAGCATATGTACAAGTTACAGTAAGATTTTATACATTATCACCGTAGTATCTCGTGTTATTGCAATTATTTTTCTATAGATTGTGTACATGATTACATAAATATGGTTTATTCAGACGCAAGTAAGGTAAGATAGTGCGTTCTAGCAGTGTTTTTGAATTGACTAAGCGATATTAGTGTCCTAATGCCACTAGGTAACTTGTTCCACAAGGTAACACCTGAATTACATAGTGCAAACCTTGATTGCGTACTTGTGGCCGGGGAGACAATAAGCAAGTGAGATGCCGAGCCTCGGGTGTTTTGGGTCCTTGCAGATTCGATAAGGCCAACCAGGTTGGGATGATGGCCAAGAAGAATACGCTTTATTTCGACAACTATGGTAAATTTAATAAGATGTGGTAACGGGAGCACCGGGAGTTCCTTATATTGTTCTATCGTTATTGAGACGCGATGTGGGAGGCCTAAGACAAGACGAAGTGCTCTTTTCTGAAGCAAATGAAGCGGAGTTATATTAGATGCATAAGAAAGACCGTACACCTCCAGACCGTATGTTAGGTGGCTCTGTACATACGCGTGGTACATTGCCGTAAGGCATTGGCGGGGAAGGATTTTGCGTGTGCGGTATATGGCGGCTACGCCACTGACAATTTTTTTTAATAGTAATAGCAGTAATAGCGACCTTGTAACGGTTGCCGGCCGGTCATGGGGGTGGTGGACGTTACACTGATGTGGCCAGTTCTGTATTTGCATAATGTTTCCTGAAACCTCGATAAGCCCTCAAGAGAACAAAAAAAAAACAAGCCGCAGAGACTCTAATAGATGGTCAATAGACAATGGCACAAAGCCCCCTGGATGTTCACCGTACGCCAAAGCGAAGTTCTGTAGTGGGCCTATATTTCTGAGCCTATGTCGTCGCAATGACTATCGAATCAAATAGTCTAGCAAAGTACTACTTTTTGTACTAAACTTATGTTGAGCGACAACGTTCAGAGCCACTTTTTCTAATCGAACGATTTCTACGACATCACCTATATTCTAATCGCACATGGTGCATCAAACTTCGCCGTAAAGAGCTTAGTGCTTACTTGTTAAGTCAGATAATAATAAAACTGTGCATGTGTCAGACTCACCTTGAAGTGACATTGATCGTTGATAACGTGTAGGTTTTTTCGCATCAACACGTCTGGCTGGACGGCATGCACTGCCGAAAGAAAGATTAACCGTGCATCGCGTTTAAACGTGGCTAACTGTGGTATTGTCATTTGTAGGGCGTTCGCTGAGGCTAAAGCAGCACTTTTGGCCGCCATCGCGCCGGCCGCCTGCAATAAAGACGAAAGAAAGCCGAGATTTGACTTTGCAACTCGTATTTGTAATTTACCGCGTATTCAGCATCTGTGGCGCAAGACGGTATGCGTCTTTGTCAGTTACCAATGCCAGAACCTCTTATCTGTTGCAACTGTTGCAGGAAAGCATTCTCTTCACCAACCCGCGTTCGGTCGGGCGATGCGCGTTGACCTTGATTTTATGATGAATTTAATGACATACAATCGATTGCAAACCATTTAACAATTAATATGCTAAAATTTAACAATTTAATTGTCTGATTAACTTCAGCTCTAAATGCTTAGGCATGCATATGCATATATACAGGGTGTTCCTATTTGTGTGTCCAAAACGCTAGGGTATGGTCAAACTCGGTGAGAAAATCATTTTTGCCAATGGGTGGAAGCCGGGAAAACGTTTTGTTTAGGAGTGAGGATAAAATTTATAAAAGCAGTTATTCTGTCTTTTTTCTCCTACATAGTTGTGCAAAATCTACGTTTGCGGGAGAACCAGTCAGCGCACAAAGGAACCGATCATACCGGCGTGTTTGGCGGAAAATTCTGCACAATAATGTATACATTACTAGCTTGCGTAGCAAAAAGCGAATAGCCAGATTAAGGAAAGTCATAAAAAGTCAAAATGTTACGCTAACGCTTTTTTGTGCAACATCGTAATTTTTTCCATTACGACCAAAAATGCACGTCTAAAAGACTACTCTCAGGCAATAGCAGATTTAATGCCCACTACATTCGTACCAAAGTGATGGTACTGCGTTACGTAGTTGCCAAGTAACTAAGCTTTTTCGACAGTCATATCGAAAGCTAAGGCATGCATACTTGCATAGGGTGTCTGAGAAAGTTAGGTACATATTTTGAGGTTTGGTAGAACTCAGCAAGAGAATATTTTTTTCTAATGGAAAGAGGGGGCGGAAATGTCTTGGCAAAATGCTACGGTTCTAGACGTGAAAACTTCAACGTGAAACATAACAACTATGACTGTCGAAAAAGCTTAGTCACTTGGCAACTACGTAACGCAGCACCATCACTTTGGTACGAATGTAGTGGGCATTAAATCTGCTGTTGCCTGAGAGTAGTCTTTTGGACGTGCATTTTTGGTCGTAATGGAAAAAATTACGATGTTGCACAAAAAAGCGTTAACGTAACATTTTGACTTTTTATGACTTTCCTTAATCTGGCTATTCGCTTTTTGTTACGCAAGCTAGTAATGTATACTTTATTGTGCAGAATTTTCCGCCAAACACGCCGGTATGATCGGTTCCTTTGTGCGCTGACTGATTCTCCCGCAAACGTAGATTTTGCACAACTATGTAGGAGAAAAAAGACAGAATAGCTGCTTTTATAAATTTCATCCTCACTCCTAAACAAAACGTTTTCCCGGCTTCCACCCATTGGCAAAAATGATTTTCTCACCGAGTTTGACCATACCCTAGCGTTTTGGACACATAAATAGGAACACCCTGTATATATATGTATATATATATATATATATATATATATATATATATATATATATATATATATATATATATATATATATATATATATATATATATATATATATATATACTACGTTGCACTTTAATTTATTTAACTCATAATGGTGTGTTAACAATTGTCCCCTAGTGAAAGTTACGACAAGCTACATCAGCCCTGGGCCCAGACCACCTGGACAAGGTGAAATCACTCTCTCAGTAATTTTAGGTGGTTTGCAAACGGATCATGTTGTGAAAAGAAGATAATATACAGATTTCAAGCTTTAAATGTACCGCGTAACTTCACACGAGAACCGTTGTCAAAAGATGAAATCTTTCGTGCAGCGTTGACAATGTCTCACAACCCCTTGATTTATTTTAACAAGTCACCGCATGTAACTATGCCTCACTACATTGCAATAAGTTTAGCTTAGGTGTATATGCGGATGGTCAATATGTGCGAGCTTTAGAAGTGCCATGCCAAATTAAAAACGCATTCTAGTAACTAACAATGCATTTGTTGCTAGAATGAGCATTACATACCCCTTTGTAGAGATAATTGCATTACGATTATAATCAATAATGCCAGATATATAATCTACCACCGTAATTCGAAGAAAATAAAAGAGAGTATGTTTTATTTTAGAGTATTGTAGTTTATGTAACGAATTGCATACAATATAACCGATTTTAGAGTTTCCTTCTTAACTGATTTGATTTAAATAATGCTTTTGCGCAACCAGTTATTTGCTGTCGAACCCGGATTCCGACCACTTAGACAAATTGGAAGCAAATTTATTCTAAACATTATTGTGCTAAAAAGTAAATTATTACTCCGTTTTCTATTGGGCCGCCGTAACAACGTCCGTTACAATGGGAATGTACAATGCAAACGATTTCTCTCTCTCTATTTGTATACATATAAATCAAACTGAGCGAAGGCTAGGAAACTGGCATAGATTGTAAAGAGCCATGAGGAAACACCCCCTAAGCAAATTATTGTGATAATTGAGAAGTGATAACCTGACTATTGTCATAATCCAATTATTAGTATATAAATGCCCTACAGATCAAGAAGTTTGTGAACAATACAGCTGTGTGACATGCTCCACAGTGATCGGATTTATGGTATTGTATATATATATTTATATTTTTTTTTATTTTCCCGTAAGGCAATTGCCCGTGTACGGATTTTTCATGTCATGGCTAAGTTTATTCCACTCCGGCATTTACCTTGTCTAAATTGGAAACCATGCAAACCAAATTAAGAGTGGCCGGTCTGGGTCTCGAACCCAGTCCTCCCGAATGCAAGGCAAAGGCTTTGCCACTAAGCCACCTTGCTCGGTTATATATATATATATATATATATATATGTAAAGCTTTAAGGCTAGAGGCACTTATAATACAAGCCGTTTTTAGCTCAGGCTAGAGCTTTGCATAATTGTTTTTAGTAAAAGTACAATCGCTCTACGCTATCCGAGTGTTCCGCGCCCTAGCGCGACATCAACACTAGAAACGCATCCAACTCGTTGAGCAAAAACAATGCTGACACGTAGATATGACTTCGCGAACGGAACCACCACTAAGATAATGAAATCAAACTACATTTATCTCTCTCTATCCCTACCTCCGCTGTTCAAGAACAAACGAAAGTAGTAGAGAAACAATAATTCTGAACGTATACATAAGCATTTGTATATATATATATATATATATATATATACCATATGTTACCTATTCGTAAACACAATGTACCTTAGTCAACAAGAAGCAGTCAACGAGAATAGTGGAGAGAAACTTCTACAACTCGCGCGGAATACGGTCGCCCATCACTGCGGCGTCAGATTGGCGAATCGAACGCATGGCGGCTGCCATGCTCAAATGGACGCATTCGCGCGCGCATCCCATCACCACACGTCGCGGCCTATAACGTCCCAACAGCTTTCATAATAACAAAATAATAGTACACACCGCATCGCACATAATATCATAATGATACACACAGCATCAGTTCAATAACTGACAGGCATATTTTGGTTACTACATATTTTGGTTAGACAGACAGCAGACGTCCATGAATACGCATTTCGGCTGGGCATTACAATGCAACTACAACATTGTGTGTGTGTGAGGAATATAATAACGAGGAATATTCTATTATATTTAATAGAAGTAATTGTCATCATTCATTGGCGACTCATTCATTACCATATAATTGGTGTAATGCAAAAGCTTGCATTACAACGTGGTCTTCAAAAAGATGCGCGTATAGGCGGCATTTGCCGATGATGACAATAGTGTGTGATCGAAGTTTTATTAAAATGTAAAAAAAAAAAAAAATATATATATATATATATATATATATATATATGCTCATTCAGATTCCAAACGTGGTTTATTTGCGAAATTGCATTACAAATGCTTACGTTTTCGAGGTTGAGAATGAATTTACACAGTCATACCGGTCATACAGCTCTTCGGTGTGATACAGCATCGCAACTCTTCACTTCGCAACGCCTGCCAATATCCTCATCGGTCTGTGATACCAGAGCCGGAAGCAAGATACTTTTTTTTACTTCTCGCACAAAAATTATCACAGAGGAAGGAGATCTTATGCGTCCTGGTAGCGCGCTCCAAATATGCAACAGCCGAGACCATAGAAAATGGGATTTAAGTTTATTTTTGGTCCGCGGTATCACAAATACTGTTGCTCTACGCAGCCGCCTTCTCCGCCTAGGCACCAAGGAAAATACCATATCCGCCAGTAGTAAACCACGAGAGGTTTTGTAGGCAAGCTTGGCCATTCTAAGAATATATATTTTCGAGACTGGTAAAACGTCATGAGCAGCAAACAGATCACTGATTGACTTGTAGCGCCGTCGGGCACGACGTGCGTCATTTTGAATCACCTGAACCCTTCGAAGAATGCCTTTGTACCTACCACCCCACAACAGAATTCCATAGCATAAATAGATAAAAACAGCGTCTTGTAGACAGTTAAAAGTCTTTCAATTGGAACCCCTACCAGCTTTAGATAGATACAGGTAGAAAGGTTTTATTATTCTCATGAGTGGCTTACATTTGTACATAGGTTCACAGCTCCTCAAAGCCATCAAAGGCTAGTATGGAGTGTTTATATTGCATATTTTCTTTTAATTTTACTTATTGTCATTATGATTATATTATTATCGTGTTCGGCTTATATTAGAGTAAGGTACCTAAATAGTATTGCTTAGCACTTTGTTTGAATATTGTCAAAGAAGAGGTTGCGTGCACATCTGGGGGAGCTTGTTCCAATATGTGGCACCGAGATTTGATATTGAGAAACGAGATTGGTTACATGCAGCTGCAGATAAGATGAGAAGTTGTGTGTGTGTGATCCCCTTGTGTTCATGGTGGATGTCGAATGGGAAAGATTAAGCAGGTTGGGATGAAGTCCCATTAAGATTCGTTTGATCTCAGTTACGACACACATCTTTATTTGCAGAGGGTAAGGCAGAATCGGCATATACGTCTTTATAACGCATGGATTCCCATGGTGGATATCCCAATAATACGCGCAAGGCTCTTTTTTTTGCAGGCGATGTAACGGTTATAAAAAAACGCATAAAGCCACCTTTACCGAGCAAGGTGGCTTAGTGGCAAAGCCTTTGCCTTGTATTCGGGAGGACTGGGTTCGAGACCCAGACCGGCCACTCCTAAACTGGTTTGCATGGTTTCCAATTTAGACAAGGTAAATGCCGGAGTGGAGTAAACTTAGCCATGACATGAAAAATCCGTACACGGGCAATTGCCTTACGAGAAAATCTAAAAAAAGTCATTCCAAATATTTCAACTGCGAGGTCAGATAACTATGAACGTAGGCGTAGTACATGGCGAGTAGACAGTCACGGGGCAGAATATTACGGCTCTTGAACAGGACAGCGATGCTCCCTACAACTTTTTACGAATGTGATCTGTATGAGCTTCAAATGATAATCTCGAATCCAAGACAACGCCTAAGAATTTTGTCTTATTGATCATGCTAAGAGTGTGGTTTCCGCATTTAAATGTCTCATGGTTCATACTTAGGACACCTCTAGGCGATAAGAACTGGATAACATCAGTCTTCGACCAATTCACGGACAAGCCTTTGGCTCTAAACCAATCTAAGAGTCGCTTAAGGTCTTCTTTAATTAACTGCTCTACCTTTTGTGGGGAATCGCCCACAAAGAGTGCTGTGACCTTATTTGCTGATGATAATCAGCAAATAAGGTCAGTCGGCCGTGTTTTGGTACTTCAAATATATCGTTGATAAATATATTAAACAGCAGTGGGCCGCCGATACGCCCTTGAGCCACTCCAACTGATATGCTCTCGACATCTGAAAACTTCTGCCCAATCTGCACCATTTGTTGTCTCTCTGACATAAATGAACGTACCCACGATTGAACACGTTCGTCAGCTCCATAAGCTCTTAGTTTGGTAATCAGAATATTGATGTCAACGGTATCAAACGCCTTTCTCAAGTCAACAAAAAGAGCAGTAACCGTTTTCTTTTTCTCAAGACTTTGACGGACGTCATCTACAAAGCTCATAACAGGGACGGTGGTGGACATTTGAGGGCGGAATCCAAACTGTCAGCGATTGAGTACATTATGTTGTTCAAGATGGTCCCTGAGTTGTTCGAATGCGCATTTCTCAAATACCTCAGAAATTGGGGCCGGTATGCTGACTGGACGGTAGTTTTCTTTTGCGAGTCTGTCACCAGATTTAAGAAGCGGGATGACGCGATATAATTTCATCGCTTTGAGGTATTTACCGGCCGCAATTGACAAATTAATCAGATATGATACGGGGTCAACAAGAACTTCGGCTGCTCTTCGCAATACCTGGGATGGAATTTGCTCAGGTACAACTGAGCATATCTTTGTTTTGCGTAAAAAGTATGGACCGGCTGAAATGAGATCTCTGTTGCTCCACGAGGAAAATTCTCAGGTATTACATACCTATCAGAGCATTCCGTGTCGGCAGTCACACACGTTGAGTAATACTGATTAAACACGTTTGCCACTGTAGTCTCATCGGACACCATATTATCTCCTACTTTGAGTTTCACACACTTTTTTTCCGGTATGCCACCTGGAACAGATCTAATGGCATTCCAGGGATTTTACCTATACTGAATGTTCTTCTGTACCAGTTCTCCATTAAATTTAAGCCTACACTTTCTCGAAACAGCGGTTACTTTGTTCCTTAACTTCCTAAATACAACTCGCTTCACAGCATCATCTGGATTAGCTTTAAACTCTTTAAATGCCGCATTTTTTTCATTTATCAGTGCCAGCAATTCCCGAGTGACCCAGGCTTTCCTTGGTACCCCAAGATTACTTTTAATTCTTAGTTCCTGCTTGTTGCTGTTAACGGACGTCATTACTCGTGCATTGAAGCACTCAAATGCTTCATCGATGTCATCTACAGCGTACACGTTGGACCAATCAGTCTTATTGAGCTGTAGCACTATCCGATCATAGTTATATTTCGATTTCCGTGTGATGTTGGTGACCGATCGAGTGGTCGGTAGTGAGATGAATGTGGTCTGGTGGTCGGTAGTGAGACGAACGTGGCCTGGTGGTCGGAGAATGTTGTTGTGATTGATCCGCTTTGAATGACAACTTCGGGACTTATATTGGAGTATATGTGATCGATACAATTGGCGCTGTAGGTGAAGCGGTCTCCCCTCCTCTCCACTACGGCAACTCGCGTCGGCACACCGACAAACTCGTTAAAGTTAAATGAGCACAGTATTTCTTGGAGATCACGAGAGTTTTGGTCATTGCAAGTAGTATCGATATTAGCATCTCTAAGAAGAAGCATATTTTGGCTGTTAATCTTTAAAATTATATTTTCTTATCAATTTATGAAATCGGAGGCTTTGCTAGACGGCTGGCGAGAGAATGCGCCAATCAGAAGAGATTTTCCGTCCACCACACCACTCACCTCCACTACTAAGCTCTCGCAGAAAAAGGTAGCTGAAGTTACACAAGTCAGCTCCTTTCGTACTTTAACGTCGTGGTCACATCGTATATACAAAGCTACTCCACCTCCGCGAGAGCCTGACCTACAGCTGTAGTAACTATTATAATTGCGCAATTTAAATGAACAAGTTTCGGCTTCCTGGAGCCTGGTTTCTGATATGGCTATCACAGAGGGTTCGCACGGCAGACTTGCAAGGAACGTTTCGAGGTCATGCCAATGTGACTTGAGCCCGTTCACATTACAGTGTATTGCCAGAAACAATGAAGAGTCACATGTAAAAGAAGTTATATCTATAGTCCTATTCATGTGGTGGTATTTGTGATTCGGCCGGTCCAGCTAAAGTCTTCAGCTCCGTCTGCAGCGTCACCATCCGCTAGGGCGATTTGGCTGTAGACTTGATCTGAAGCCGACAGTCTATAGACCTTTCATCGCCAATCAATTTTTGTCGTTTCATTTGACGCAGTTTATACAACAGCGTCGAGTTGGAGGCTGTGAGATGATCATTGGTGTACACAGGAATGTTCTTGCCGGCATGAACCCAAACCAACGACGCCTTCGGCTTTTTCGCACGAAACGCACACTGAACGTTTTATATTGATCCGCAAATCGCATCTGCGTTTCGATGGTACTACTTCCTCCGATACCAGAAGAAGTAGTCATCCTCATGGTGCCTCTGCCCCCGAGTGCAATCGCCCTCGCCTCCTCAGCCATACGTTTCGTTTCCGCGACTTCTTCTGAATAGAATTGCATCGCCGAGTCAACATCGTTCAAACGCAATTTGAGCGTCGCAACCTCAGCCTGTACCTGAACAATTGCCCTCGACGCCGCTATACATTCAGAAACTTTGTTCTCAAGGTCGCCAAGCCTGACCGTCAGCGACTGTAGGCCACGAGGGATCTCTTGATCCCACACTGGCACATCGCCGCCAAGAGAACTCTCACCAGCTGCTGCTGTTACTGCAGCTGATGCCGAACTCGCCTTAGTCGGTGCCATAGGAACACCGGCAACGGCCCTTTGTGCCAGTTGTACGCTCGATGGCGGTTGATGGTGATCTTTAACACAGGAGCTACACTGCCAAAAAAATGACGCGTCGTCAAGCTTTGCTTTCCTAATACCGGCCGCACTGACTTTCGCACAGTGGCCGTGGTAGCACAGCTGTTGCAAATGACAGGGGTAGCACGAACCGCAGTTGAGCACTTTTTACACACGATTTTATGTGTACTATTCCGACTCACCGGGGTCTCGTTAATTGGGCTGGTTTGTGGCTTTGGGTGTCTTGGAGGTGGAGGACATGATACTATCGATGGAGGCAGGTGTCTCTTGACGTAGAGCGTTTCGCTACCTAATACTTGTACGATCACACGCCTTGCAGATAATCCTCTTTTTCTTTGTCTGCCTGGCGGTGTGTGGCCCCGTTTGAATCGACCGTTGTAGCCAAACGCGCCTTACTGTACTCACAAGTGGTCCTTTTCCACAGAAACTTCTGAAAACGACACTTGCACACTAATATTTGTGCTCTGGGGACTACGATGCGTCCGTTGCACCGCGGGTCGACGAGTTTTTCAAACTAAAACTTGCGTTTTTCCGTTTTTTTCTCATGAGCTCTGCTTGCGTACGACCGGTCAGATCGAAACGGAAACCACTTTAATCTCCGTAAAGTTGCAATAACTTCATAACATATATCAATTGATTTATGTGAGAATGCCAGGATAAATGTTCATGCAATACCAAACCGAGACACCTCACCGCCTGAGAACGATCTACCGTATTGGCACCCAGCCGAAAACTACCGGGCAATTGAAGCAGCCTTCTAGGGGTTGAAACACTTAGATATTGGTTTTGCTCGTGTTCACAACCAATCCGTATTCATTGAAAACCTTAACAACTTTTCAACCAACTCAAGCGAAGTGTTAATACCACTAGAAACGTTAGCCGGGTCGAGCCGAAACAAGATTGTGGTGTCGTCGGCAAAAGCTATTGCCTTTCCCAGGTTATTGTGTTTGATCCTCAAGAGTATGAAGTTCAGTAATATAAGAAACATAAACGGACCAAGAACAGATCTCTGTGAAGTCCCCAAGCCAACAAACTGTTAAGTAGATTGAATAGATCTAACTCCTACAGACTGAGATCTATCCTCAAGATAGAATCCAAACCAGCTAACTGTAGAAAGCATGCAACCTAATTGGGTCAACACCTGGGTAAACAATCCATGGTCAAGGCAACTGAAGGCAGACTCCCTCAGTAATAATAATAATAACAATAATAATAGTTTTTTTTGTGAGCAAGGGTTTATTTGATCAATATGTACATGTATCACAATTACTTACATATCACTTAAATAACATCTACAATATTGCATATAATATTCTTATTGCTTGAGTGTCGGTGACCACTCAGCATCATCTTAGCGTTGCCTCTCTGTAATTCTAATGACACTCTCTGTCGGAGGAACGCGGTCGATCTTGGCTCCGCTGTGGCCTCAAATAGCTTCTTTCCAAGCTCTTTTGCCAGTTTGAGTGCATCCTTGCCCCAAACGCCAGATGACTCGAGGCCGAACGCCATTACAACGTGGTCTTTAAGAAGATGCGCGTATAGGCGCCGTTTGTGCATCTCCCGTTGGTGGATAATGTGGCCGACGCCCGCGTTGGCTAGTGCACGGTAGCCGAGGGCGTACGTGTCTGAAACAGTCACGTCCCACGCCAGCGGCCGATTATGGTCCCAGTCTCGGCTGGTAAGGCCATCCGGTCGACGCTTGTTGTCCCTTTGCAGTCCACCAGGCTTAAGCGTGACGCGGTAGCCGGCTTGCCTGAAAGCGCGCCCGAGGATGTCATTGATGGCATCGTGGCGGCCCTGCGTGAGCCCGGCCAGCTTAGTGCAACTAAGCCAGTGCAAGCCGCGTTCATCCACCTTTCCACCACACAAACATTCCTCTCTCTCAAACATGGCAATGCCAAGTCTGAGGCCACTGACGGCACGGAACTGGTCATCGGTCAGCTTACTGCCGACTAGCTCGGACGGAAACACGTCGAGCCACGCTCCAGCGGCGTCGCATGAAACCGCTTTCAGTCTAATGCCGTCTACATCTGACTTGGAGGCCGACAGAAGAGTTAAGTGGGTAGCCTGAGTGGCGATTTGGTCCCACCCCTTCTGCCTAGTGACCTGTTCCTCAGATGGACGACCAGACTGACGCGCATCCCAGATCCGAGCGGCGTCTTGTTGGTGGCTGATGAGTCCGCAGGCAGTAGCGGCCACTACAGAGGCGCAGCTGTGCGATGAAGCAAGGAAAGCGGAATAAGGCAAGGTCCGTGGCCGAACGAATGCCCATTCCATCCAGCCGGACCGATAAGCTTGCCTGCGTTCCATGCCTTATCATCAAGCGTTAGGTCAAGGATGTTTTCCAAGGCTCTCCTCACCTGGTCGTCGAGGTTCAGAGTTTCTGACGGTAGAAGGAGGACAGGTGAGGTTCGTAGTACATACAGGACCTTTTGCACTCCCACTGCGTGCCGGAGCAGGAAGTAGGCTTGATGTTTACCGAGATGGCCCAGCCTCTGGTAAAGCCGGGAAAGTTGTTCTCCCTTCTCGGCTAGTACCGGACCGATCATGTCGGGAAACACCGCCGTACCCAGCAGGTCTAAATCACATCGATCCTTTACAAGGATGCCCGGGAGGTTGCTGTTAAATTCAGCGATCACCTGCTGTCTCTCTTCGTCGTCAAAACCCTGTAGAAATAGCTCGCATTTAGATGGGTTAAGCTGCAGCCCGTTCCATTGCTCGAACGCTCTGAGGTCCTTGATGTCTTTGAGTAACACCAAAGAATCGTTGTCCAGAAGGGTCCCATCGTCGAGGTAAAACAAAGGGACCTTGGATGTCACCTGCTTGACGTACTGATGCAGAAGTAGGCTAAATGCAAGAGAAGCCGCTACGCCTTCCTGCTGACAACCGGCTGATGACCTAATTTCAACCTCACCAAACATTAGGGGAGTCGGTTTGCTATATGCCTGGTGCATCATTGGATAGAGGGCCGGGGTGTGCTTGGAAACCTCTGTCAAGAGGTGTCCTCGTTGGTTTAAGTTAAACGCATTTTTAAAATCTAATTTTAGGAGGCAGCATTTTTCGTTGTGTTCGAGAAAGGTGCGAGCTGTGTGAGCAATTATTTCTGCACCATTTTGAGTGGCGTACCCCATCTGCCGTGGCTGCAGGTAGCTTTTCACATTTACCTGGGGAAGCAGGGTCTTTGTGGCCAATCTTCGCAGAGTGCAGCCGACGGCTATGGGTCGGTATCCTCCGGTTTTCTTTTTTAGAGCGATAAGCCACCCTCCATACATCACGTTTCTCACAGCCTCCGGAACTTGCCCGTAACGTATGATGTCGCATACTTTGGCGAGTGTTTCTAGTACATCGTTGTGGTCAGGATGTTTTGCTACCATCTCATTAATCGACTCCTCTGTTACGGGCGCAATCGTGTCATCGGAAGACAAGATCCTAATGGCGCTCCGCACATTAAAATCCATGGAAAGCTTGTGAGCAGCGATCTGAGCGCGAGCTTTATCCGTCAATATACGTTTGCCTCGACCCTCAGCTTCCACGCAAGTGAGAGCGGCACCCACGAAAAGGGCCACCTTTTCTTTGACTACGCTGGCCAAGCCATGGCCTCCCTGGGTTTCTTTTTCGACGTGGAGGACTTTTGGGGCGAGGGTGAGCAGCGCGGTCCAGCTCGCTTCGTTATTCTTTTTCACGACGTCTTTAAGCAGACGGTGGAAGAGTCCGCGCAAGGTAATTAGTTTTATATATAGCTTACGGCTATTTTAGCGGTCATTCTCCGCAAGGTCAATCCACAGACTATTTGCAGACTAGAGCTATACTTTTTTTTTGTGTGGACGGTGAGAGCTGCGTCGTAAAATATTAGTACACAGACTGGATGCATGGCTCTGTTTAATAATACATTACTTATGAAAATGCTTAGTTCGCCCATGGAGACGTTCTGCTTCAAGCTTGTCATAAAAGTGACGTGGATACAGACCGTCCGCATTGGCTCAATTTGCGAAAGGAAATGAGCACACTTCTGTCAAGATTAGCGAAGTTGAAACATTCTCGTAGTTCGTAAGTATAGGTTGCTGAAAGAGTTCTAAGCATTCTCGGCAACTGATTGAGGCCAGGGGGTTTCTACTATTCCTAAATTCACGTTCGGCGTCGGGATTACGGGGTGCCAATGTGTTTGATAATAACGTGCGGCAGAATGAACGTCACCTTCGGCTAATTTCCTCTCAGTTAGACTTCACACGCGGGCGATATTCGTTTGATTGGACGTAGTTTTCCACAAGAAATGGTGTAGTTGTATGCAGACATCTCTCTTTCGCTCGAGTTCGGCGACATGGTCTGCTGAGCACAATAATTGGTAGAGCCATAAGCCTGTTCCAAACTATGGTGGTTTAGCCTGGAACTGAAGAGACCTTCTTTAGCATAATCTGCGGCGCAGGCTTCCCTTGTTCTTTGAGGAGTTGCCCTAGCGACTTCCGAGATTCTGGCGTGCGTGCAATTGATGGATCGCCATCAGGAGGTGTGCTTGCTCTGCTGACCTATTATTTTGTGCTAATCGGCTGCGTGCGAACGCTGTGAAGTGTAGCTCACAGGCCCTGCGAGGTTTTTAGTGCACGATTACAGTTTATGCAAAGGTACAAGGTTTGATACGAGTGGAAGTTGGCCTGAAGTCACTTTACTCATCGATACTCTATTGTTTGTAGGCGATTGACTGATCATTTATGCTAATTTAATTTTGCTCTTGATTCGGTTCAGCTTCATAACGGATCAAATGTTGCAGACTGAGGCCCGTTCGTTGTGTCTTGTAATAAGGTTTAAGGTGTTTTGGCATTCACTGCGGACGCAGTTCACTGAACTGCAGAGGTTGGTGGATAATGGATTGCACCGTTCCTTGTCTCAGATTCACTGTTCTACAAATATCACGAGTCGTAACCGTTCGATATAAAGAACATAAATTGATTCATTGCCGATGACGGCGTACTCTTGGCCTCTGTCGTGGCTGCTCGCGGCATGTTATTATAGAGAGGCAGTGCAGTGATCTCTTCTCAAGGGCCAGGCAGGCAGACGCATGAAACTTCGTACACACTTGAGAGCACAGTCGACAGACGCACTCAATGTACTTCTCGTGAAAGCTCGTATTCGGACAAACGAGGTGATGATAGCCATGAACTCTGTATCTGGTATAGACGTAGCGATTGTCACATGCAAGACCAGACCAGAGGTGAGAGGCACTGAGAATATACAGGTCTCCAACCTCTCGTCGGACTTGTTCTATTTCATTTCCCATTCCGAGATAAAGCCCTCGAATGGTACTGAACGCGGCGTCTTCAACCTTAATCGAATAATCTCAACAACCGGTGCACAGCCTGACATTAGGTACACAAAGCGGCTCCTTGCCCGCATTGACAGGCAAAGTACTCGCTTCATGTACATTGTAAAACACCTTTCAAGCAAACCAAAGTTTGCCCGAGTGAGGTCTAGGCCATACATCAGCGCTGGAACAATCTTGAGGTAGAAGCGCCACTGCCGTCGGGACGGACAGTCGCCGGACATCGCCTACCTCTCCATTAGGAGAGATTAGGGCTGTGCGCGCTGTCTCGACGATGTGAGCAGTGAAGGTCGTACCAGTATAATGAAGCTTTTCAAGGATTGGCCGCCGCAACGTATAACGTCTTTAGCAGCCAATCGACCTCGGTTGCTGGAATTTCCCATGTTTCCAAATGTGTTGTGTCCTCTTGATAAATCCGTTGATAAAGTGTTGTCGCAGCCGGTCGGAGGCAACTGCTCAACTAGAGGACGTAAAGTTATTTTTAAGGGAGGGTCAAGGCTAGTCGTTATAACCATATGATTTTCACTTTTCTTGGCAAACGACATTTTGTTGAATTTTATCAACTATCGGTGCAAGCCACAATGTTTACAGTAAAGTCTCACATCTCAGGGTGTTCCCCGGAGATGATGAGGGAGTGAATACCATAAGCTTTCACACAATGGTTCATGGATCTCAAAAGATCTCTGAAGATGCTGAAAACATACAGCGAACATAATGATTTAACGATGAACGTGTCTAAGACAAGAAAAGCGATAGGCTTAACTTAGGTGGTGTTTCTGTAGAATTCGTCTCGGAATTATCTGGGTGTTAAGCTAACACCAAGCGGCACATCTTTCTCGGCCCACGTATCTCCTTTCGAATTCATAGCAGCATCGTCGCCATGACCTCAATCCCGGCTACGCAGAAGCTCTAAGTAAAGAAAACTCTACTACTGTTTAACCTGAAGGTGGCCTTGGTGGCAGTACATATATGGTAGATATATGTACTGCCACCAAGGCCCATATAGATTCCACAGGAAGTTTGAGCAGAAGGTGGTGAGAGAAGTGCCACTTACAAAAGAAAAACAAGAAATACACCAACTCCGGTTTCTGGTTAAGGTTGAGTTTCCTATTCTAAATAAAGGTTTTGAGACCGACAAACAGATGTGGAAGTAGAATAGATAAAAAGGGTTACTTGATACAGCAGAACTGAGAAGCAAAGTCTGCAGGTAAGCATTAAGGGCCGTAATTGTTGGCGACGGCGTTTTTTCTTACAAATTTTACCATGTTTTCTGTAGTCGCGACAATTTTCACAAGCCAACTGGAGAAGCAGTGTCATTGAAGTTGAAGAAGCTTTTATCTTTTAACTAATTGTGTTGCAGCTTAGCAACTACTTTGGGAGACTGGCTGTTCGAGCTTAGCTCCCTCGTAGGAGCTTTGTGAGTTGCCTGTTACAAAATTCCGTTAGAAACATGGATAACAAAAAACAAAGTGAATGCAGCAGACGATGGTTTATTGACTGCATGCCGCGCATTTTATGAGTGGGGTGTAGGTATCAGGAAGGACACTCAGCTTATATAAAGAGAAAATGATTTATTATTTTACAACATGTGCATATAAACATATATACACCCATGTGTGAATATATACATGTTTTTGTAGTCAAAGTACTAGCAATGGTGGGTGCTGTTTTTGGCGCAATTGGCAATTGCTAACATTTGTGAGCAATTCATGAACCTACTATGTACAGTTAGTCATTGTAGTCAAATTCGACTCGTTGGCGCTGGAATCGCTGTCTGTCACCGGGAAAATTATCGGAGCCAAAAATAACATGGTCAATGTCAAAAAAGTTGATCCGTCGGTCATATATATATATATATATATATGTATATATGTATGAGAGAGAGAGATTTAGACTGGTAAACTTGGCATTTGAAATAAACTAAAACCGTGGTTAACCAATTAGCAAAATATTAGAGAACGTAAAGCATACCTATTGAGTCGAGGACAGGAACTCGTCTATCTCATAAATCAGCTTCTGTTAAGGGAGACACTGCACACAACAGAGGTAACGATACATATGGATCGCTATATGGGGACGGCATCACATTGCGTCTGGCAATTTCCTACATTCCTGATGATGTCTAATCGTAGAAATCTTAAAGTTTGCAACCAGACAAAAAAAGTAATGTGAGAGAGTAATGTTACCACCAGATATTGTCCGTGTGTGCTTATGTCATGTTCTATGTTATAAATGAAAGATTACACCATCTACTTGAAACACCAATTGAGCTGCTAACGCAGGCGAACCACACGAAACGCAACCAGTACAGTTAAGTAAGCAAGTCATTTTGTCTCAGCGCCAAAGGCTTCTTCTGACCAATGTAGAGCGGACGCGTTCTCACTCTCGGATGTTTTTGGTGTAACTTGAACTCGCTGAGACTCATAGATGGGACAGTTCGATTGTATTGTTCTCAGCAGGGTACTCGACACTGGTACCGACGAGGCGCTTTCGTAAGTGTTTGTGCCACACAGAAATTCGATGTTACTGTACGACTTGCTAGATATCAAACAACACTATATTCTCCACGGATTCTAGAAACGTACGCCTCTATTACGCTGGCTGAAAGCACGCGGGAGGGAGAACGTTCAAGCGGTGACAGGACGACAGAGTTTTGTTCGCAATATGCCACAACAATGCAACAGAATTCACTCGCTCGAACAATTCCTCCTTAGAATCGGTACTTGGCGACTACTGACGAATCAAACTTTCCGGGCATCATATGATGCGGCCTCGGAGCGGTTTCATTGTTGATCGTGCGTGGTCGATGACTGCCGTCGTTGATTGAGGCTGCCGGCATCTGATGCTGCCCAGTTTGCGGCGGGGCATGACTGTGGTTAACCAGGTAACCGTGATGAATTGAGGTCGCCGGCTGAGGTCCCGTTGGAAGCGGCCTCGCCAACGGCTGTCCGCCGACCACCTGCTGCTGCAGAGCGGGCCGTCGATCGGCACCGGGCTTGCGTTCGACGCTGTTACTCTGGCTACTGCTGTTGCTGGAGCTGCCGTCGCCGCTTCGCGAACTGTCGGTGCTATCGGTGCAGCCCGAGGTCGCGACGTCCTCGAGGTCGGCAAACGAAGCAGGCGACGTGACGCTCGGCTTCGAGTGCTTCGCCTGCCAACTGTCGAGGTAGCCGGCGTCCAAACCGAGCTGTCGTTGCCGGTGGTGAACGGTGACGTCGAGTGAGGGTGCCGATGCCGACGCCGATGCCGACGCCGACGCCGGTGAACGGCGAATCAGCTTCTCGAGGCCGGCGAATGGCAGCTCGACGGTCACATAAGTCACGTACGCCGCCAGGCAGGACATTGTCCACACGCCCATAAACATCACTGTCTGTAACGCCACATTGAAGAAAAGCCAGAACGCACTTACACAAATGTTGCTACAACTAGTGATTGCGCAAAACATATTTGTATATGTCGTAACTATTACATGCAAAGTATAGAGTGTAATAACAGAACTACATTGTTGTATACAACAATGTAGTTCTGTTATTACATCATTCTCTCATCATCATTCTCTAGACAGGGCGCCGGAAATGTCGGCCGGTCTTTTGTCGAATAATGTGGAGTTTGTGCGCTACCGTTTTTCGAATGTGGAGTTTAACAATCGTTTAGGCAATCGCGGTCAAATGTTTCACCATGTAGAAGTGATCGAGTTGCTGAATCTCCTTAGTCAAGCCGACGTAGATCATGATCGGCACTGGATGAAGCAGGTAGACGCCGAACGACAGTGTCGAAAGAGGCTGGAAGAAGTCGGCCGACAGAATCGACGAGATGATTCCTCCCTGACCCGTTGCTCCGCTTAGTATGAACCAACATACCTGCATGGGCACACAATCACATATGTTTGCTCTCTCTCTCTCTCTATCTCTCTTTCTCTCTCTCTCTCAAGGGGTATTTAAAAAGGTTGATCATGCGCACTTAAATCAATCGATCATATTTATTTCACTCAAATAGAGTATGTGCAAGATAGTTCATGTTATTATTAAACATAAATATGCGCACCCAAATGTGATCCTCCAGCGACCCGCTGATGACTTTCTAAAAAAGCTAAATTAAGAGCCAACGACCTTGTACTAATTTGTGTGCTAAAAACGAAATTAAAATCCACTGAAGTGGCGCGAATGTTGCAAATAGCTTTTGGCGATCAGCTGTCAGTGAGAGTACAGTAGTTGAATGATATTGTCGATTAGAGGGTGGGGACTTAAACAAATCAAACAAGGCTCAAGCTGCGCATGCCCCTTGTTTCAATCACAACTAAATGATTTACCATTACTTTTAAATACAGTTCCACATAAGAACTACTATCGTACTCTCAGCCTCTTGCTCTACACGATACCCCGCCTAGGTGTGGAGTTGTTATTTTTGTCTTGAAGGCGTCTTCAATAAATACAACGCATATGCACAACTCTTGAAACTTTGAACTGGAAGACCACTGTGAAATAATCAACGAACAAGATGGGTTGGACGGTTAAAGAGCCATTGTTTCGGTATTTGGGTGGGTATATTTTAACGAAACAATGATCTCAATACCCAAATGAGCCGCCATGAAGACTAGATTGAACGCAATTAAAACAACTTGTTAACTTGAGCCTATGTCATGCGTCAAATCATATAGGGTGTCACGTTTGATCTCTCGGAGTTTGAGATGAATGAGTCGACGGGTCGGTTACCAGATCACACTTCCAAGTTGAATATGGCCATCTTGTTAACACGTGTGACCGCCCGAGGGTGCATTGCAGATCAACTTGCCTTACCAAGTGTGTCAATGTGTGGTTAAAAACCATAACCTCCGCTGAAGAGGCTTATTCGGAGACAACTGAGCAACTGAGGGCTTTTGTGATGTTAGATGTTTAACGATTCCAGAAGCCTGTGGCAATGCTCCCGCCGGAAGTGGCTAAAGTCAACGTTGTAAACAATGCGTAAGCTTGGCGTATGTACGGGCGCACCAATGCAGATCTAAAGGTTGCAAACTTTTTATACTTTAAACCCCATGGTTGTAACAAATGTGACATTGTGTTGGAATTCTATGTATATATATATATATATATATATACAACGTGTCGTTCATACTCCGGCTGTCCAGAAGATACGGTGAAAGCCTCCGTAGAGCACAATCCAGTTGTAGTTGATGGCCCAGCCCGCTCTGAAGGGGTAAGCTCCGAATACGGCGATGGTCATCAGCAGGAGAGCCGCTACGTTACCCATAATCGTCTGCCGCTGTAACAAAAATCAAGAGAGGATTGCCGAAACTTTATTACTATAATATCAATAAACAGTTTGGGATATGTTTTTGCTGAATACAGAAGTCAAATAAACAGTTTGGGATATGTTTTTACTAAACACAGGAGTTAAATAAACAGTTTGGAATATGTTTTTACTAAAACGCCGATGAGATAGATCATCTAAAATAGTGACAGTGATGGCAGTGTAGTGTCGAGATCACTCTGTGTTGCCAGATTTGAGTTCAGAATCGCACAATGTGTTAGATGACATTATTGTTAACGTTATATGACCATAACTATTGTGAAATTTGTTCAGGCATAATCAAGAAAGAAGCACTCCGCTCTTTTCATTTCAGGACACGATCTAAACGCGCAGGACTGTGACACCTAAAATATATCGTAGCATTTGAACGTAACACTTAAAAATAGGAAAACGCTCCATTATAGTGAAAACAGAACATATGTCTGTTTCAATCGTTATCTCTATGTGTGTATCTTAGTAGATCGAAAACAGCACTCTGTTGAACAGCGAGAAAAAAGAGCGTCGGAAACAATTACGTACCGAGCTCAGTTTGAGCGAGTATCCTTCAGCAAGAAGGTATCCAACGAACATGCCCATACAGAAGGGTCCCAGATGAGTGTATGGCATATAGTAGACGTGACTGATAAAGTCGACGGCGTTGCTAAAGACAAACGGATTGATTGATAGACATTACGACCTTGGTGGTATGCCCTTGATGGGAAACATATTGGCATCGGTGGTCTACATTGCTTCAGAAAGCATTATGACCTAGCGAGTACATGTTCAGGGCAAAACCTGTTAATTGGGCCGTAAGAAACTACAGGGTAAATCACTTTCCGTAAACGACTAGGTCATAGATGAACAGAGAAAGACGTAAAACGACTGACTCTTCGTTTTATGACTTTCTCTTCAAACTCTTTAATTTCTTTTCACATTGAGCATTGTGCTGGCTGGTTCCCTTTCATGTAATTTAACTAGCGCGACTAATTGAAGTTAATAATAAATTATTTCAATTTTGTGTAAATGTATATATATATATATATATAGAATGAGACAAATTAGACGTGCTTATTTTAGGCAGATTTTTTCAAGCTAGAAAAGTAGGTAATTAAATTAAAAAATACCTTAATCATTTCATGATGAGTAAACATGTCGCAAACCTTTTTTAAGGTTGGGAGTCATTTTGTACTGCATGGCTATAAAGATGCGGCCTACATTACCGAAGAGCATTAGGAGATTGAGCCAAAACATATGTTAGATCATGTACAATATTCACTTCTAGAAGTATGAATGACTCGACATTCATGTCAAGAAAATATAGATTAGACAGTACCAGAGCAAACGCAGATATTAACTGATTGGTGTAGGGGACCCAACGTTGTACACGCGGTAAAAATGTTTTAGTTTCGGAAAAACGCTGTTATGCACTGACGCTGCGAGAGAGCCACCCATCCCCATGCTTCTCCTCGATCTACATTGACAGAACTATCTAACTAACAGGAGATATGATAGACGCCATTCGCGCCAAGAAGCCACTCGCCGAGTTCTTCATTGCTGCCTTGAAGTTGTACCTAGTAGGAAAACCGCATCATTCTCGTGAACTCGTTATATACTAACGACTTTTCTGACACCGAAATATACCTACGTAGTTCATGCGAAATATATATATATATATATAGTACGCCCTACCCAGTACACCATTAGGAACAATGGATGATGCCACTACAAGAATATATGTGTTGGCCTCCGACTCGTTCAGCCGCTCTTTCACCCTCACATATGTTTGGAAATATCCACAAAAAATTGAAGTCTTCCACCACGTTCACTCGTTGGTACATACTCAAGAAGCTGGGTAAGCACCCCCCGGGGTATCTTTTAGACAATCCTATACATATGCATGCGTGTATAGACTGCTGCGTACTCATATTGGGCGGTCATCATGAGCATGGCCGGCGGGTACCGCTTGAGGGCCAGCGTCGCGCAGACGATCAGGCACCCGGCTACGGAGAGGACAGCCATTACGACGCTGGTGGCGAACGGCCGCCGACGCAGCGCGCACGCGAGCGGGATACCGAGCACGCAGAGCTGCATGTTGACGGCGATAAACCACGAGTGAAGCATGAGATTGTTCGACCAGTGCACAAAGTTGTTGACAAACAGCAGATCAGTCCAACCGGTCGTGTAGGCATTCTCGCGCACAGCCCGAAACACCTGCGCATCATTGGTTCGCAGGGACGGCAGAAGTGTACCGTTGTTACCAAACATGTTATTATTATTTTTATTATTATTATTATTATTATTATTATGGACTTCATTCCAGATCTGTGATGAGGAAAAGCAATTCGAGACATACGCACATTTCAAAACCAAAACCACATACATGCATTTGTTTCCCTCGTACCGCTGTCTCGCAGAGAATAATAATGTTTTCTTGTAGGCAGGTAGAACAGAAAAATATGTGCATTTTACAACGTCATGCCCGACTCGGAAAAAAATCACTGATATGCAAAGTCATTACAGCAATAGTCCTTAACGTGGGTCTCATGGTGTATATATATATATATATATAAAGCTGCCGTGTATATGTTCCGTGTCGGTTCTTTTCCGCTGCAAAAATACAGCAACTCCCTGTGTAGTAGGACATAGCCTGCATATATATATATATATATATATATATATATGCAACTCCCTGTGTAGTAGGACATAGCCTGCATATATATATATATATATATATATATATACCGTAAACACGTACCTCATTCCACATAGGTCCTCGGCCGATGGCTGGCATCAAAATGTAGAGTCCATGAATAAGCAGATAGCACGGGTAGATCCTATTCGTTGGTCAGAAGTCGTCGTTATCGGTAGATGTCTTAGGTGCACGCTATGCTAATGTTAAGTTTACTGCCTGCTCAACTCAAACACGCAGACAACAACCTTTCGCTCGGAGTAATTTGTTTTATGTTTAACAAACGTCTGACCTATGCTATCAGTTTCATTGATTGTAGGTGTACCAATGGCTACTTGACAATTTATAGCAAATGGGAGCTCGGAGTCGTTCCCCGTCAACGGCCAATGCAGGCACGTCGTGTTCAGCTCTATGGTTATCCGTGACAAACACTGTTATGCCTACATCCAGCTGAGGTCAGACGCTACTAACGTTTACTAAGATGCGTGTGTCCTTCGAGTTGCAAGCCTTGGCCTGGTGTACATATAGGCTTACAAGAGAAAACGTTTTTACGTCAATTTTATAAAGCGTCTTTACTTAGGATAGAGTAAAACACGATGAAACACGAGAAAAAAAAAACGATGCAAGCAAGGCAACAGACAGTAAGCAACGAACCTGTAAATCCTGTGGAAGATTTGTGTCACCCAGGAGTTCCATGTGAATGGCTTTAGCCCGTCATGTCGGGAAGTCCATATTAGCAGGAGGCCACTGGTCGCAGAAAAACGGATCGCACTTTATTTATATATATATATATATATATATATATATAGCAAAACTCTAGTGGCATGCAGTAGAGAAAACTTATATTCTTTATGCAAGTACTATTATTTATTTTATTATCACACTATACTGGGTAACTTCTTCAGTTAGTGGTAAAAGTGAATACACCCAACAACTAGTATAATATTAATTTGCCAGATCTGATAATGAGTTCGAACATTTGCTGACATGATGCCTTGTACACAATAAATTGCAATGTCTACACATACTCGTACATGAATCTCCAGACTCGTCATATCTGCATGACGGATGATGGAAACCATGTATTAAGTACTACGATATAGTATGATGCGCGCGTGGATCTACACGCGCCCTTCAGATTTTGTCGCGAAGAACAATAAATATCTAATAACACTCGTGTTAAGAAAGCGATCGAAAATCATCATGTTCAGGGGCATTAAGTGATCTGTACGAAGCTTTTGTCAAAACCACTCAATTCCATTAAATGTAGCTGGGATACTTTCATGTTAAATAGTTGAAGCGCTGTAGTAGGTGGCGGTTTTTTGCGGTTGTTCCATCAGGGTGGGTGTCACCAGGGCACTTCGTTTCTTTACTCTACTTTCATAAGTGTTAACAGAGACTTGGCATTCGGTAGGTGTATAACACCATGGGATCTGCTGGCAAGTGAACGGGCCGAAAAGTGGAAGGATGGAGATCTAGACCTAACAACGGCTAGATCGAGGACAATCGCCCAGTGGCATGAAGAATGGGTCACAGTGCAGCCGGGAGACCCTCGGAGGCCGCCCGCGGGGAGCTGGACGAGAGACCTTATTCCTGACATGAAGGCGTGGTACGACTGCAACCACGGTGAGCTGTCTTATGGTACGACACATGTGCTGACCGGGCACGGCCAGTTCCAAACGTACATGGTAAGAATTAACAAAGGCGAATGTCGACATCTGCGCGTTATGCAGATCGGGTGAGACGGACGATGCCGAGCGCACAGTTCTGCGGTGTCCGGTCCTTCAAGAAGCCAGAGACGCGGGTGCGACCACCGTGAGAGGAAAGCCGATCAAGAAGATTGTAGCACACATGCTGACTTCGGCGAAAGCGTGGAGGCAGTCCTGTGCCTTCTTTGAGACTATCATGTCCTTAAAGGTGGTCAAGGAAACTGCCAGGAGAGCTCGTTTCAACAATAGCCCCCGATCCAGTCGAGAGGGAGCGCCCGTAGGTGACAGGGAAAGAAGGGGAAATAGGCAGCAAAGACGAACCAGCCTGGGATTAGGCAGGGACAGCCAGGGACGCTCCAGGCGATGACTCTCGACGCATCTCCAGGTGACGGACCTGTGGAAGGCGTTAACGGTCTGGCTGACGCGTCTGAGCTGCACCAAGGCAGACATGAGACGCCGGATGATGCCAGATTGGAGTAGAATGTAGGAGTTGGTGCAACACCACTCCCATGGAATCGCAGTTACCGATCCCTGGGGGTAGGGGGGAAGCGGGTTTACTGGGTTTGCGAGTCCCAGACTAGTCACCATCGCTGGGGTGGCGCATGCCCGTCTGGATTCCGGTAATCCCCCAAAGTAAAGCTAAGAGGTTTCAACAGTAACAAAACAAAGGACTTTAACACCTAAATACGTAAATCGATTCACAAACGATACTGGTTAGCCATTCAGGCTCAAATTGTCGCCCTGAATAGACCCGTTTGTTTTCCTCAAAGATGGATGTTCTGGTATTGTGTCACTGATGATCACTTGGTTCGACTGAATGATCGCATCGAGAAATCGCAACAGTCGTTGAGATACGCCGATGTTAGCAAACTTGTACGGAGCCAGGCTTCTTGATCCTGAATCGAACGCAGGTAGGAAGACTATAAACACACTGTGCAGACCATTTTCGTGCCAGGGGATGATCGATGTCCGCCAGGGTGGGTCTCACATGCTAACATTGTTGAGCGATACGCACGAAACGAGTATTGTTATCTCTATTATCAGGAAGAGCGCCCTTATGGCCAATAAATGTTAGGCTGTTAGCAAGCATTTTGTATATGCAGCTTTTTGTCCAGTTCCTTTCCAAAAGGTGGAATTGGTCGGTGCACTCTTGCCTTTTGATATAAGTGACATCAGTTACTGATGCCAACTTGATGGTATCACTTCTGTATAAAGACACTAACGTTGTCCAGTACGGTGTCAATATGTGTAAGTGTTATATCAATGTCAATACAACCTGTAAGTGTTCGTTTTGTGCGTCATCTGGACCAGGTAATTTTTTTCCTTGATAGACGATGTTTCGCCTCAGCTACTCCTTATGTATGCATATGGGTTTCTTTAATATATGTATATAATCGAATAGAATATAATAGAAAACATTTTTTTTTTGCAACTAGGGGGAGGGGGATAAGTACTAACCTAATAACTGTGTTGACATATTTGTGAGATTACATGCAGTATTACGATGTATCCATATAGCCATGCGTCAGGCAAAAAGTCATCTGTGTGCCCTGTCACCGAGAGGTAGCTTCATAGATCATTCCAATGAATATATATATATATATAATTATATATATATATATATATATATATATATATATATATATATATATATATATATATATATATATATATATATATATATATATATATATATATATATATATATAATTAGATCATAAAGTAACAAAACGAACAATTTGAGATTACTCCTTTCCACTTAGTTATAACGCATTTGCATGTTTAAAAAGGGCATCGTAGGGAACTTAAATTATACACACACAACAATTAATAAAATTAAAAGCAACTTTTAATTAATGTCAAAATAATTTCGTTGGATTTAGCCCTATGGGCTCCAAAAGGTTAGATCGAAAAATTACCCACAAACTTTACATAAATATATATAGCTTGTGTGTACTTTGTGGCAGGGGCAATTACTCGCCAGGCGTTGTTACGACACGAGCCAAAAAACTTCCGTCTAAAATACGCACGTTATCGCAAAAAATGTGTCGACAGGTAGTGAGAAGTTCTCGACCAGGGTGAACAGGATATTACTGAAGAGTCCCTGCAGTTGACTCAGTGTTGCTGAAACCAGTAAAAATATTAAATTAATTATGTTTATTTTATATATATATATATATATATATATATATATATATATATATATATATATACTGATTGGGATTTAAAAACATACATGGAACTGGCACCTGGTCTTAAGATAGTTTACTCTGCAATCGTGTATAAATGCTGGTAATATTTTCATTACATTTATTACAATTTAGACGAGGGGTGCAAGGGCATATATATGTATATATACATACCGAATCTAGCAAACGAGTCGATATCTGTCATGAAGTAAATGTGGCCAAGCACAATCCAAGCGCAAGAGATGGTCCGTATTCCGTGCAGACAGCGAATGTCGCTTTTGGAGGTGCTCACCTGGATGATGCGCGTCATTTTGAGAAACACACTAATGAATGAGACAGCTCCCCCATTATCGACAGCTATATGCTAGAAGATGCTTCCCGCCATAAAGCAGCAACGTGGTAACACGAGTTCGATAAACAAAATTGTCGTAGCAAGTGCTGTAAGAAATGCGGACTCAACAAAATGCGGATACGACAGATTAAATCCGTTTTGTCCGCACTGGACCTTAGACGGTCCATTTCATAATATTAGTAAGGTTGGTCAACATATGAAATCCCTTGTCAATTCCCATATGTGTCTATACACGCAGCCTACTAAAACCTTGTGAAAATACGGGTACTTGTCTAAATTCAATAAAGAATACACAAATGCGTGCAAGCGTAAGCGGCTAATATATATATATATATATATATATATATATATATATATATATATATATATATATATATATAGAGAGAGAGAGAGAGAGAGAGAGATTACTGCTTCCGTCTAAGAAATATGTGCGTATTTGTACGCTAGCTCATGTATTATCGAATATTGACGGAGATTGTCGTGAAGGTCATACTTTGGAGTCTGTTAGATCTGGGGGGGCGTCGTGCACAATAGCCTCTGCGGCTGAACGAAAGCGTCCTCGGCTGTGCCATCATAATTGCGTCGTATTCCATTATGGCTACCCCCGGTTGTCTATATCTGTGACGAATCGCCTTTTAAGTAGCTGGAATGGCTTTTTAATGAGAAACTCTATCACGCCTATATTACGATCCTGACATCCTTGGTGTTTCAGATCACCACATGTTCAGCCAACTTCAGATATCTGTGAGAGAAAAATATTTTGGGTGTTTGATGATGCAAAATCTACCTTGACCTTTTTTGTACATAGAGTAATGAGAAATTCAGGAGGGATGGAATTTTGTTGTTGAATAAACGTTGTTAAAGGTTTTAGGCAATGAATATATCATTATATTTAGGAACACCGTTTATATTAAATACATTCTTGATCTCACCTTAAGAATCCAATGGAAATGTTGATTAACTATACATACGTAAACGTGTGTCATACCTTGAAAAGTTTCTTCGAGTTATGCACCATCGAAAAGTTTATGAGGAGGCGATGTAATGTGGACGGCGCTGCCGAAGCGAAGATCTCGTATGTTGTGCACGTAGCACATATCAGTAGTAAAACGCCGATGCAGCAACTGGAATGATGTATGGCAAATTTGCACGCAGTTGACAATCATTGGTAATAAAAAAACAGAAAAACAGGCAATTAACACGCAACCGTTGAATGCTAGGCACTTGTGTTGTTACAGTGTTGTTACAGCATATTTACATTCATACAACCCAAGGCAAATATGTGCTCTTATATGTGTGCAATTGCACTTGTTAAACAGCAATTTTTATCATGCATGTGCCGATACCACAACATTTCAGTGATTATTTGAAGAGGAACGTGTTTGACACATCTTTCTACATCATATGTAAGGTGTTGAATATTTATCGACAACACACAGATATAAAAACATTATTATTATTATTATTATTATTATTATAGTGGTCACCGACTGATGATCACTCCGAGTGGTCACCGACACTCAACCAATAAGAATAATATAAGCAATATTGTAGATATTATATAAATAATATATTGATAAATGTGATACATATACATATTGATAAAATAAACCCTCGTTCGAAAAATTATTATTATTATTATTATTATTAAGTTGTATAGAACGAAAAACGTTGATAAAAACTTAATTTCGTTTCGTAAAAAAATTAAGATAAAAAATATTTTTACCCGGAGATTAGTTGCAAAACACACCTTCCATATATATATATATATACTCGGAGTTCTTGCAAACGCCTATGTTTAGCGATTGCAAGTATTGTGATTTTTTTATAAGCAAAGTAAATGTGACGTGTCTATAACACTTACAGAGTAATGGTCTGAATTCTGTCGAATGACCATCCTTCCTTCATATAGCAGTCCATCACCTTAGCCTCACCGTTGATTGAAGAAAACACTGGAACGGGGAAAATAAGTATTGCAGAAAAAAAACCGCCATTTGGTTGAGAATATCACTTAGCTTAATACTGCGTTGTACGCAAAACAGGACAATCGTATCTGGTGCGCAAACGCAGCAAGTTTGGAATTTTTCAAAACGTTTATGTCATTCACAACGCACTAGAAGACCCTCAGGCTTTGATCTGATGAGAACGTCTATAATCATAAATGACATTCATTTACAATGATTTTAACGTTAATAAAAAAACAACTGTATGTGTCATGCAAGGATTGTACTTGCGGCTCTCACCCTCAGAGTCGTCAATCATCTCCTTCATTTTGTTTCGCCGACATTTGCTGCATGAAATAACATTTATGACATCAATACCTGTATTTATAACGACCTGCACAAAGTCACACGATATTGATTGAGTAGGTTATCATACTAGCGAACTCGGTCAATTACTGTTGGCACTAGAGCGCTTGCAGGTCTGCCATGTTCCTTGAAGAGGCGGTTGCCACCTGTGGTAGACTGTAGTACAGGGTTGACATCGTTTGAGCTCATTGGTGAATATGTGTCCGTCGTGTTAGATGAGAAGCAATCTATATACGCCAAAGGCCACATGGGTGCGTCTCTGCTGCACGCTGCAGTTACTGCGGTAGAACTTGCTTAGATAAGGCCAAGCCTACTCTAAAAGTAATAAATGTGTTGGCAAAGCAACTATCACACTGCATGAACGTAATAATAATAATATAGTATAAAATAATATAGTAATAAGTTGACTGACAAAAAAATTAATAATAATAATAATAATAATAATAATAATAGCGACGGAGGCGAAATGGGTTGCCGAACACGCAAAAAAAGAAAAGTGGCGTAAATACACAGAGTTAGAGCCTAGATACAATTTCGTTGCAATGGAAACCAGGAAGTACAAGGAAATTTATAAAATATTTAGGTAATCGAATACGAGCAAACACCGGGAATATACGCGAAGACGAATTTCTGAGGCAGCTGCTTTCACTGGCAATTTGCAGAGGAAATGCCGCGTCCATATTAGGTGCGATGGGCTGAGAATAGCTAGATGGTAACCATGAATAACGAGGATACACACTAACATCTTATAATAATAATAATGCGAAGTAGACAATTGTTCTCTGCGAACGTGCGCACGACGACACGTCATTCAAGAGCCGAAGCCCGATCCATCTTTTTAAGAGGTCCGGTTAAGCGCCGCTGCGGCAGACCTTGCGCTGTCACGTTGGACGGACGGATGTCAAGAAAAGTCCTTTAACGTAGGAACTTCTCAGCCTGCTTGCTGATCTGCTGGTGAATCAGCTTTCCGGTCACAACACCCGGTAGGCTCACCCAACGTTTTAAGCCCGATGGCCCTCAACTTGGCCTTGTGTGTCTGTCTCTCTAGAATTATGTATGACGTCGTTGAGTCGGCCCGCCTGTGTTATTCTTGTGTCCGGGACCTTGGATCTTTTATATGCTCTCCTCTATGGAAGATACGATAGGTCTTAAGCCTAGTGCATTTCGTATGTGATCTTGTTTGATGCGTGTAACAGGGTGTACATAACTGTGGCGGGTACCAGTTTTACGAATTAGGCAATAGCCGGATTGTGAAGCACTTCGAAGCCACCTTTTAAGACAAGACAAGAGTCATGACTTCTAAACAAGCCGTCACACCAATCAAACAGCATCCTTTATGTATAGCATTATGCAAGGCTACGGTTCAAGCGTGTGAGCATGCTTGAGGTCAATTTTTATTTATTCCGTTATTGGGTGAAATCTTAGTATCACCGTTGCCAGAGGAATAACCGATATTAGTGCTAAGGCCTTGAATTCGGAAAATGTAATAAACCGTATGGAAAAGCTAGCTAATTATGTATGTTTTAAGTCCAATGGCCAAGTGCATCTGGCGCACTTTGAATACAGCGAATTAGCTGGTCTTGAATTGGAGACTAAGCTTTGTGTGCTAATGAATCAGCCATTCATAAACTCACTGTCACTCCTAAACAAGGCTTTTTCTCGCTCTTGAACAGTGATAATTTCCAAGCTGTTAAACCAGTTTCGACTTAATTATTTCTGAAATAGATTATAACTGTATCACAATACCACCATTACCATCTGATCTTAATGCCGTCTTTTGTAGCAATAACTTAGGAAGTGTTGATTACATAAGTCGAAAAGTATACATTTGCTTGCATAAACGCATTGCTATTTATAGGCCTTTTCTCCACTTGATTATTTTCTGTAGGGAGTGCCGCCATGTAAATGACATGTATGTTAAATTTGTGAGCGTATGTGTATGTGTATTGCCGCTTTCCTTTAACCGTGTTTACTCCGATATCAGCGTCGGCATAAGCTGACAAGCCTATGTCAAACGCGGTTCAACTGCATGCAGTCCGTCTCTTCTGATAAATAACTTGATAAATGCGACAGGACATTGAAGAAATCGCCTGAATAAAATATAATCCAGTACGTGAGGCGGGCTCAGGCTGCTCAAGCTCACACAGATCAAATCTATCAAAAAACAAATCTCTTGTCCAGACATTTTGCTGCATCGCGCTGGGGATCAAAGCAATTTGAACACGGGGCTTCCGAAACAACTTAGCTCTCCCAATAACCGTTTGCCTTTGAGACACTAGCGTTTGGAGTCTCCATGCCGGATTAATGACTTAATCGCATCTGCGTTACGCTGAGTAACACCATGGGAAATAAAAGGTTGGGGAAGTTTCTTTCGGAAGAGATCTTAATTTTGATCCAAAGAGCTAACGCGGCAGCCGTGTCGCAGGTCTTTCGTGAAATAGTCTCAAAAGTGTTCACAAACCCTAGCCGGCGACTGAAGTTTAAACAAAATAGGCACATGGTCTATAATTGTAGCGGAAAACGTATAGCGGCATACCAAAGCGTATGTCGATCTACACAAACACACACACATATATATATATATATATATATATATATATATACACATTCAAGTGTCACCAGGCTGAAGACTTTCTGCGGAATAATACAGCAGATCCAGCAATTGCTTGCATTTGCGGCTTGTTCAGCCATCAACACGCAGGTATCATTTCGTTTTACCGGCATCACCGTCAAAAGACTATACTGTAGTTACAAATGGTGCGTACACAGTTATAAATCAATGATGATACATGCTGTAATGATGTAACCGCAGTAGGAGCAGCAACCAAAAACAGATCAACGTCAGTAATAACACCGATCATATCAATAACATGAGCAACAATGCTGCATCAATAGCATACGTGCTGTAGAAGCAGCAGACATTAGAACAATAAGAACCAAAATATAATAATAATCACGTGCTAACAAGCGCAGTGCCTGGGCAGTGTTTCACCGGATCGTAGCGATCGTGATAGGTAAGTTTTGCGAAAAAAACGTGAACTAGTTTGACGAACCTTGTTCAAAACGGAGAGGACCTGAAGATTAATGTGTGTATATATATATCATAAGTACACAATACCACTAGGTGTATGCAAATGAAAATGTGAAAATAACTCAAATAGATGTATGCAGAGTTCTGGCTTTGATTAATATCCACTTGTTTTGGAGTCTTGCAGTGCCATCCATACAACATGCAACATCGGCATGTGAAAAAGTGATACGTTCATGACAGAGCGGCCATTACTGCATTGCCTGGTTCCGCTTTGGCGCCAATAGCTCAGCAGCTTCTTTCCGAGACGGCGGAATTTTTATTAATTTAATTATTTACCAATTTCGGGATTCATTTCGGAGGAATCAACAAACAGACCTTGTGACGAAAATGGTTCATCAAGTTCTGAGGTCGAGATTTCTGTAAGCTGAACCGGTCGACTCGTTTTGCTAGAAGAAGACGTTCTGCGGTTAAAGATAGAACAAAATTCAATAGTTATTACTAGAGAACTCGCAGATGAAGTCACAGTTAACCAAGGAACCATTGTCGGCACGCGCAAAGAGGCTTAAAATACTCCTAAGCTCTGTAAGTGGATTCCATGCGCGTCTGCACTTCTCCTCCTTAGTTGTTGTTGAATGAGTTCAAGAAAAATTGAACCAAACGCGTCCATAACTTGTGAAGAGGGAAGGGGTCGGTGTGCTATGTCTGCACAGATTTGAGTGATCTAAGAGATGTTGGTCTTTCTACAGATCTTTGGAATCTACGCGCTTGCGTTTGAAAAACATTTTTGATGAGCAAAGATGTAAGACTCATAATTACCTTAAAATATTTTGTTTTAAATGGCAAGCCGCCAATGTAAGCCGAGAACGTATTTGATATTTATATATATATATATATATATATAAGCAAGCTATTGAGGTACGTTTCTCAATAGCTTGTTTATATCAAAATTCTATTCTGCATGTCACAAGTGATTTACATAAAACCCATAAAGGTAAAATAAAATTCCTTAACGTTTTAAGTTAGGTTTATCAGTTGCTAAGAATTATTCTTGTAGTTCAAAGAACGATACATTGACACAGTGTCAGTGAAAAGACGGTTGCCCCATTGCCTGACGTACACAGTAATATACGATGTTTTTCTAAGGAAATGTTTGACGAACAAATCAGCTCAGAGTAAAATTACAGGTAGTGATTAACATGTATAATTACAGGGCGTGAATAGTACATATAACAGTTTAAAAGTGGTTGAACTTCTGCGAGCACGCAGTGTTATGAGGAACAAACGTATTCCTCAAGTAAAGGAGTTTGTCTAGAAAAGCAATAGTATCACTGTGAAAAAATAGTTACTTTTTGTTTATCAGTATTCTTTTGGCATATAGCATTACCCGTGACGTGTGGCAGCTAAGTAGTAAGATATAAGATAGACGCCATTCCATGACTACGCTCGACTCGATCCTGCCTGTTATTAAGGGCGGCAATAATGCGATAATAATTTAATGTCTGTTGTTAAGGGTGGCAATAATGCGATACTATTTTAGTGTCTTCTACACCCACTTTAGTCAATTTAGCTTGTCTCCAGTGATTTTCGTGTTTTCCAATGACTCGTATAGTGAAGGGAGGTAAATATTTGCAAAACAATAAAGACGTTAAATCCTCCGTGCACAATGGTTAGAGCCACAACGCAAAAAAATCCTTTGTTGTGGTGTCCCTTCCTGAAACAGTACTACCAACGGAGCGTTGTGCGGATTACACCACAAGTGGTATTCACGTATACAACCTGTGTTGTTTTGTATTTTCTTACAATTGTCTTATACAATCTGTGTATTGTTTTCGTTACTAAAAAAAATTATAATGATATGATGTAATTCACTAGCTGATCGAAAAATGCTGTTGCACGTTCTTAATGTCGAAAATGAAGTAGAGCTGGTAGAGCGACGCTGGTGGAGAATCCCATTAGTGCGGATGCGGAGAACCGGTCTGGACCCCGCTATGGTACATCATCTGTTATCAGGTATCCATACGGGTGGCTGTTGCAGGCAAGGCACGCTGGCATCATCAACGCTGATCTTAATAGAGCTTTACAGCAATCAGGAAATAGGAAGACGGCCTGATGGTGTGCCGGTGATTCTCTTCGAATCAGCGGATATCCCTGGTATGGGATGTAACTGTATGGCGTCCTAGAGCGCATCCTGCGCACACAGCGCATTTAGATCATAAGACAAAGCTCACACGTTGTGATAGCTTACACGTATGTCGTTGTGCTCTCAAATAATCACGTATCATATAAAAATCACGTAAGTCGTTGTGTTTTCTGCCTGTGACACGAAACCCGACGAAGTGTCTCAAGGTGTTTATAAATTCACTATATATATTTATATGCATATATATATATATATATATATATATATATATATATATCTGTGTACGTATATATATATATATATCTGTGTACGTATATATATATATATATGTTCGCAAAAAAGTCTATGATCCAACGAGCCAACGCAGCAGCGTCGGTTTTTCCAGATTCAAGATTCAAAACGTGGTTTATTATAGGAACTGCATGCTTTAGTTCTCATTAAAAAATAGATAGGTAATAATAAAAAATAGAATATAAATGGTTAACTCTCAGTCATAAACAGAGTCAATCATGAAGTATCACAAATCATAAACACAACACAAAATAGCATGTGTGCCTCAACTAAGTCGAAATGTGTTAGTGAGTAGCCATTTCTGTACCATCTGTGTAAAACAATGCAGGGAAGTGATACGACGAATATTCTGTGGTATACTAGTCCATATAACGGGCAAACGAGACACAAGGGCCTGCTGACTAGACTTTTTTGTGACTAATGGCCCTACATATATTATGGCACGTCTCGAGGTCCTACGAAACAAGGGAGCAAGGGGGAAAAGAAACATCACAGGGAATAATATTCCGAGTGATTTTAAAGCCCAGCGTGGCAACCTTCAGCAAGTAGAACAGGTCGACCGGTGTGGACCACATAAAGATCACTGGCGGAGTCTCTGCGTCGCATGCCAAATATGGCTCTTAGAGCATCGTTTTGCATTAGGTAGTAGAAACGTTAGTAAAATAGGCTTCAGTGTTTGACTAATCTTGCCGGTGACTGACTCATAAGAGGTATATGAAAGGTGTCTACAACCGACTAACGAACAACGTAGCAAAATAAATTGCCGACTGGTTATTATGCACACATTAACGTTGATGTTTATATATATATATATATATATATATATGTTTGCTGACTAACCGCGGTCAAACTCTCTCGCGTGCGTATGGAGGTGACCTTCTGAGGTTACATCTTAGAAAATGGCTTCGGAGAACCAGAGATAAGATTTTTTCGGATTTTGCCTATTCAAGACTTTAAACGCTATCTGTTCCGCGATTTTTTGCAGACAGAATTTCTGCGGCTATATTGTGTTTACAGACACTAGTGTTTCAAAAGGACCTGACGAGTACTATATCATTCGACTGGAGGAGAGCTCGATGGTAACATTTAGAGGCGTGCACCTGTAGTCCCGCCGTTGTAACTTGTTGTGTTTAGTTTCTTAAGGTACCAAGTCTCCTTCTACCGATCGTACCAGCTAATATCAATTTGAGGACAAAATAATAAATACATACATAAAGAATATAACAGGAATGTATTCTCCAAGTCTCTAGAAGTAACGCGACCCACTTCTTACATCCACATTTAGAGAAGGTAGTAGAAGAAGAAGAAGAAGAAGAGGAAGAGAAAAAGGAAGACAAGAAGGAATAATAAAAAAACTTTTTTCCACAAATTTTGGCACAGGCTACTTACCGTAAGTCATCAATCTGCTGATGTCGTCATCGGTGCACTGTGATGGTACACACGTGCCCTAGTCGCGTACCGAACTGCTGAATCCAGTAGGCGTTCCCGTAAAACCAGTGTAGGATAGACTCGCTGTCCTGGAGTATGTCCGACGAGTTGAAGGACGGCCTCGGCAGATTCGGTGCGGTCGTTTTCACGTAGCAATATTTCCCCCTATCATAGAAAGCCGGACATTATTGCAATTGTTGTTTTGTTTTTGTTTGTTGTTGTTTTATTGTTTGTTGTTTGTTTGTTGTTGTTGTTGTTGTTGTTGTTGTCGGGCGTACTCTCCTGTTCTCGCTAGGTTGCTAGTTGTGTTGGCCTTGCTATTCTAACAGTTGCACTTTTTTTTTGTTTTTGTTCTAGGAGGTTTCGGGAATGCATGATGCACATGCGCCACTAGCAGCCTGCGTGACTAGTGTGAGACTCGCAAACCCACTGAACCCGGATTCCTCCCCACCCCCCCCCCCAGGCTCGGTATTACTTTGGCATTACATCGACGTTTAACAGTTGCACTACACTATATGAGCTCTGCTAGGCTCTAGGTACTGATCAAGCGTCATGTGAAATTGTCGTGGCTGCTGGGCGACAGCTAACTTACCTGATACCTCCGTCATCCGGATCGCCGACGCGAATGGCCAAGCATTGGTCGAAGTGTCCGAACGTCGCCGCCGTTCCGGAGAACAGCCCATTCGGAAGCTTTCCCGACGCGTCCAACACTGAAACGGCGAAACGTTTGTTGTTTGATCAGGCTTCGTTGAGCTATGCATGCGTGAACAACTATCTTTAAGTCGTGCATCCCATCATCACGAATGTAAAGCGTATCGTTTCCCTTTTTACAGTCACCTCTGCAGGGTGACATGCACAGAGGTGTGATAGTTTAAGGACACCAAGTCTACAGAAGTATCATCCCAGAAGAGAAATCAAGCTGAATCACGCAAATTTAGCGAACGTTCAAGCAGGTCAGGGTGCTTTTTCTTGCATTGCTGAAATAGATACGCCCGACGAGGTGTGTCAAGATGCTTATAAATTCACAACATTATATATATATATATATATATATATATATATATATATATATATATATATATATATATATATATAATATAGTTATGCATATATATGATGTTCGCAAAAAGTCTCTGACGTTTAAGGTAACACAAAATAATAGTGTTTTTTTTTTCAGAGACAATGTCATTTCTATTGAAATACAATTATAAAATGTGACTTTGTAGTTGTTTGGTTTTGGTAAGCTGCCTACGGGACATCCAATTTTTTAGCACATTTTCACATACATTAGGTTCAAAAATATATTTTCAGCGCATGCTTTAATTTTGGTCTTTAATTCATTGATCGTCGTAGAATTGTTAACGTACACTTTACCCTAAAAAATCCACAGAATAAAATATAGCGGCGTTAAGTCGTAATATCTTGAAGATCATTGAGACTATCCGTCTGAAGCCATTCATCTTCAAAAGCTCATTTGTATCTTCGGCTGTGTGGCTTGTGGCACTCTACTGTTGAAATCAGAGTTCACTCGCATCAATTTCGTCCAAATTCGGCCTAAGAAAATTGAGAATCATGCTAAAAATAGGGACCAATGGCTCATTTGGAGCAAAGGCTGCACATCACGTACTAAACCTTCTCTGTTGAATTTGTGCACCAAGCCGGTTTTATCAATTGTAATTTGCACAAAAAGCTTGGCAGCATGCCCGTATAGAGTTTCATGTTAACTTTCACAATCTCTACGCGTTCGTCCGTTGAGTAACGCTCCGTCTTGGATTGGGCATTCCTACCCCGTTTTATATATAATTATATTAAAAAATGAGGCACTTGGAATATTTACAAATGCCAAAATGGTGTATTGCGTAGAGACAACGAGCTGTATAACGTTGTCAGCTCATCACTGTGAAATATCTGCATAGATTTGTTTACTTTGCGTGCTGTTATCCATCCGAAGGCTGTCAACCATGTCTGCGTATGTACTTCAATTGCTCAAAGTTTTCTGCGTACGCACTCTGGTTAGACGAGGACCTTCGACAGCTAATTATAACGACTAACTGGCGACCGTTTAAACACGCTCCCTCGTTACGTACCCATCGTTTAAATACGCACATCCATTGCGAACAGACGAGGTCGTCTTGTAGAACTTCCTCATCGCCTTTTGGATCCGCTTAGATTGCCTAATCACCAGAGATAGATTCTTCGTTTATAGCGTACCGCAAGCACCCTTTTTTGTTGATATGCTACACTGCAGACTGTTGCACCCTTCAGCTGTTGATATCCTACACTGCTTGTGCTTTACAATGATAACGCACTTGACTTTCACATTTGACATTACAACTGCATGTTGGGACGCAATTGCTAGTGGGTTAACCTTGTTGTTGCTGCAACAACTGCTTGTTGTTGTTGCCGTCGTTTTGTTCTGCGTCTCTTCAGCGTATCTCCCAAAAACAGTAGGATGTGGATCTTTCGATAAAAATAATTATTGAAAAAAAAAACTAGAAATCCACTCAAGCAGCATGGTGCCAATTCGCTACTGAGGAAGGTATTCACAAGTGTATTGAAATGCATGACATACGGTCAGCTGCTCCGGTAGAGCATGGCAGGAAGTTGGTCGCGGTGTCTGAAACCGTCATATGGCCGTCAATATAATGGCCAAACAGGCTGCAGGTGGGCTGAATCACATGATGAGGATGATGATGATGATGATGTGGATGTGATTAGATGCTGGTTCAAACGAACAGCCATCGGCGTGCTAGAAGCCCGTGGCGATCGCGATACCTGTCATTGCCTACGGATGCTGCGTTGTTGCTCACTTGTTTAGTATATAGGTGGTAGGCCACATAACCAATTGCCGCACACGACGAAAGGAGCGGCGTAAAGGAAGAGCCATGTCTCTAGTGGCTTTGGGAGCTGTTCGACCGACGACAGGCCGTCTGTATGATCTGTTAGCTGACCAGATGGCGATTAGTAGTAAACATTTCATGCATGCCATGCAAGCAAACACGTGCTTCTTGCATGTTTGACGTTTAAATCATTAGTTAAGGGAACAGTAAGGTATGGTACATTGTGTAGTTACATAACCTATATCAAAAACATTGCAATATATATAAGTTACATAACCTATATCAAAAACATTGCAATATATATACAATACACATCTAATGCAACGCGTCTGGAGAAGATTTCTTAACGTGCTGAGTACACGTGAGCAAAAAGGCCGCAGTCTGCAGTGCAGGATATCAACAGAGAAGGATACTTGTGGTACGATATATATATATATATATAATTTTTTTTATGTCTAACACCTACATTACATTTTCACCGTTTGTCTCCTAACCAACACTGGGGGCTTGTTGAGTCGGCCCATCGTGCCACTACACCCAGGACCTCTTGGAATTTGGCAAGTGACATTTCGTCGAAGCAATTCCCGTCGACCTTTAGCAATATGAGGTTCGTATATCGTATGGGGTTCCCTTTTTCGTGCCTCAAACAAGACCGTAAAGCAAGACCGTATCGGCCGCCTTGCCTTTCATTGCCTCGCTACAGCGTCACATACGTGGAACTCTATAAGGTGTCAACCCTTTAACGCAGCACAAAGTAGCAGCTGCAGTGTAAGAGAGATAGTGGGTAATGACTTTTGCTCGTACATCATAAAGTGCCGTGTTTTGTAGGCCATTGTACGATGAAATCGCTTTAGGCATATCGATATAACTTGTTGATTCTGTAGTAGACAAATCTTTTAGCAATTCCTACTTTAAACATGATAGCGACGAGCAGTCGACGACAACTCTACATGGTTCTATTCAGTCCAGCGTTTGTAGACTATTTATGACGCACGGCACTAGAGTAGAATTATAGTAGCCTACTGTGTAACTACTAAGCAATAACTCGCACAAAATCGAGTCACAAGAAACACTATTAAGTAAGTATTGGACTGCACGGAAGAGAGAGTCTTCTTTAAAAAAAAAACACGAGATCTCGTGTTTGTTAAAGCACGCAAATAATGTTTTTGTGTAGAGAAAACAGTCAGATCTCTCTGTATTAGAACGATGAACGCCTGTTCAGTCTTTTTCTATTATGTCAGAGCGCATTATGTCGCATTTAGCCAGTTCGAACTTCATCACCGGCACAGTCACGCAATGCACGTAGCGTCTGTAGATTCGTCCAGTCCGAACGTGTTTTTCTTGTTTACGTGTTATTGAAAATTTCCCCAATGCAATTCTCCACATTGCGGCTAACACGCGGTTTATAGCGGTTTCGCATGCCACAGCGTCACGTAAAGCGCACGCTCTTCTAACGAAAGGCCGATGTTTCGATGTTTTCCGTCATCCACGCCTGCTTAGCTTCGCACTGGACTTGCATTCACTCTGTTGATTGATTCCAAAACACCCAAAAAAAAACTCGACAAGTAAGTAGTCTAACTGAACTTTCTTTTCTGCGTCTCTGACAGGCGTAGATCGTCGCCAGCGACCGAGAAGACGACGACGTCAACAGCGACTCATTCTATCGCGTCGAGTCTGGCGATTTCGCCAGCCGAAGTGCTAACAAGACTTTCACTTATTCACACAATGTTCATTCACTGGCGCCAGTCGCCCCCTCGAAGTCGCCCGTGTTCGCTTGTTTGTCACGATTTTGAGTGATCGATTCACTAGCGGCACACGGAGCACTTCACAGCTCAGCAAGCAATAAGCAACAGACGGCGGCGACGATGGAAATGATGAGAGATGCTTTGCTGAAGTGAAGACTCACTTCGTTTCTCTGGCGACAGCCGCGCCGCTGGCTCTCCGTCGTCGACAGGTGGCTCTGTTGTCGGTTGGTTGACACTATCTGTGTGCACTACAACCTGTCCGTCATGATGCAGAGCACTTCAATTAATGTGCGAACCCCACCACCTTGTTAGCTCAAAGCCTCGTCACGAAGTCGTCATAGCTACAGCAGGCAGCGCCTGAACACGCTTCACGACAACAGCAGAATGTTGGCTCAACAACCAAGATTCTCAGAGACAGATGAAATGAAAGAAACAGACATTGTAAGTAAAATACGTGGTACACGGCAATTTTCAAGCCTTCTATCTTTGGCCAATAGGGAGACTTTGCCAATACAATTTTTTTGTACATTTGGCACACATCTTTGCTGCGCGCACTGTGACGTCGTCAGCGTAAAATGTGTGCGTCACTGTACCGGCCATGCAACTCATAATAGGCAGTCTATATATCTTGCCCAATGCAACAGCAGGTCATTGAAGAGATGGCCCCAGATGAGACAGAAGAGGATCACCCAGAACGACACCAATCAACTACAGTTTATTCATTCTGTCAAAAGCATGGAGAATCAAAGTAGGTGCACATCCTGCCATCGGCACATGGGGACGAGATAGGCTCGGAATGTACAGTCATTTTTCTTGAACATTTTGGGAACATTTTATACGCCGCTCACAGTAAGAGTGTGTAGATCGCATCAACACACTGCCACATCGAATGATCGTTGGATGATCTGTTGGTTTTTACTTGTCGGTAGTATTATCAGCGCGCCGTCTATATTGTTACTTCGTCCCTGAAACCGGTGTGCCAAGTTGGCTTGTTTTTTTTTGTGTATTTCTTTACTTCTGTCTCTAGTTCACTGCTTACAGCAGCCTTCGATTCGATTTGTTGGCGGTTAAGAAAGCATCTCATATCTTTCAACGGTCTTGAATGATGAATTCCTATTGGAACTTGCATTAATCATGCGATTAATGCAAGTTCCAATAGGAATCGGCCATCAGCACTTTATGTGCATATTGTGCGACAGCCACCCACTCACCAAATTCTTTTCAATGGGTGAATGGGTGTCTTTTTTTATTTGTTTACGATTTTTGATCTTTCGTTCAATTTCGTTAAGCGAGAAATTTACCGTCAGGTGTGCCGCCAATGTGACCTTCTCGGCTAGACAGTACGACATATTGGAAAAAAAATGCCCGAGTACTTACTGTGCAGAGCCCAGGACTTCATCGAACGTACACCGAGAATCATTTTCAGCAAGGCAGCCTGGCATTCAGGTGAGATATCCGCTTCGCTGCCGGTGCGAATCAGCCGTGGGAACATGGGCTTGATGAGACGTTCGAGAGTGGCCTTCATCGCCTCCTCTTGGCTCGCCCAAAGGTCCTGGGCGATCTCGAGCGACAAGTTCTCCGGCCATCCCTTCTGATGAAACGTAACGTCTCCCGCGCGAATCTTGTTGAAGTAGTTCGACTGAAACACCAAAACAGTCACGCATCAAACCAAGCAGCATAAGTCACACACGACGATTCTAATGCGTCAGTGTCGACGTCGATAGCTACCGCTTATGTTGTCTTACCCCATCTGGTATTGTATCGATGACTAACGTTTCTGAGAGCAAGAAAGAGCGCCCGCTACCGCTAAAAGCTCGTTCCGGCCAACCGTTAACTGACTCGACATTCGTCTTTATTTGACGGCGGCTTCTCGACAAAGCTAAACTCGTATTTGAGAAGGGCTGTATGTTTTAGCTACCTCCAATGCTTGAATGTGCAAAGATGGTGACATTCCCGCTTCCGTGCTGGAATTGAATAGAGATTGCACACTAGAAATTGCCTTACCAGCTTGTAATCTAAATGGCTGTTTAACATTGGAAATATGACTCACTGATAGTCGGTTTTTATTGTCGTACATTTCTCACCTCGTTAAAGGCTAGCTATGAAAAGAAACTGTCGAAGTCTCTAAATATTGTTGGTGACTATGAAACTGCTTTAGCTGTGTTTATAAACAAGCATTGAAGCTGATACGCCAAATATTACAATAACCAAATGTTTATCCCAGACCAGCTAAAAAAATAACCTAGACGTCATTTTTTGTTTAGCCATAATGACGATACGATAAGGACGGGCTGGACCCAAGACTGGGCCAGAATCTTACCGTACGCTGATGATGTGGTATTTATGGAACAGCAGCAATGACGAGCACTAAATGGCGAGGTAGAGGGGTAAAAGATCGACATCTAACTACGGCCTTTGCAGCTCACGGATTTCATCACGTTCTGTGCAACGTGGAGGGTTTTCATGAACCACAGAATGAATGTCAATGTAAACAATGCTGGAGCGAATGTGATCGATACCACGCCGCGGTATGCCCGGCGGTTAGGTCTATAGCAGAACTAGCAAAACGCTAGATTGCTGGTGTCTCAAAACATTGTGATGTAACATAAACACATTCACCCAGTTTGGGTGTTAATAAAACAAATTATAATGACGATACTGACATTAATCCTGCCACGACCCGATTTGTCTTGTTCTTTTCTTTATGCCTGTTTATTCTAATATTTTCTACTTTAAAGAACATATTTTCAAAGTTAATTTAATTTGTCTAATAGCGATAGGGTTCGACGAAAGTCTATATCAGGACACAGCTAAGGACACAATTCGATTCGACTGCAGTTTCGAACGCAAGCCCGCCCGTCGAGATCCTCATTGCCACTGGTTCACAACAAAGTGGCAAAATAAGTGGCACACAAGTGAGGTGATCTCATAACGCAGATGAACAGAATTGGGTACAATGACGGTCCCCGATACTCTCATGGCTTGAAAAGCATTTGAAGCAGGGCACCGATACCTCTAGGTCTGGTTCTCTGTTTTTTTTGCCGTGCTTCTAGCGATGAACGTCGTCCTCGAATGCTCTTGCCCTGCGTTGGTCTGCATTAGGTGCCAGAAAAAAGCACCGCTGATATGTGGCAATGTGTGCGATGCTCAACATTATGGCACCTTTGCAGCATGTGGCTTCATGAACTTGTCATCGAAGGGAAGCACGAACCCTTCTGCTCCAACCCGGTCCTTCCGGCCGTTTCGACTTCAGAAGAAAACGAAGAAGAGCCAAAAGCAGCCACAGCAGCAGCAGCAGCAGTTGAAGTCATCGAACTACGAATGGTAACAACGTGAACAGCATGACGCGGCAACGACACGCACAGAAGAACGACACGGTTGTCTGTTTCTGTTGTTGTTGTTGTTGTTGCTGCTGTTGTTGCTGATATTGTTGTTGTTGTTGTTGTTGCTCTTGTTGTTGCTGCTATGGTTGTTGTTGTTGCTGCTGTTATTGCTGATATTGTTGTTCTGGTTGTAGTTGTTGTTGCTGCTGTTATTGCTGATATTGTTGTTCTGGTTGTAGTTGATGTTGCTGTTGTTGTTGTTGATGTTGCTGTTGTTGTTGTTGCTGCTGTGGTTGTGGTGTTGTTGCTGTTATAGTTATTGTTATCGGCAGATGGCCAAAGAGCTCAATGTGTGGTTGTTTGTACCAGTGCGCGCGTTGCCTTCTACTGCGCGTCGATGGCGTCGATTGGACTCCTACTACTGCGGGTCGCCGCCGCCGCCGCCGCAGCAGTAGTGAAGGCGCCGCGGCAAGTGTCAAGAAAAAGTTTGCAAACGAAATCCAATAGCTAGAGCTCAGCGCCCGGTGCTGAGCCAAAGGCCAGGCCGGGCCAAGGCGAGCCAGGCAGGCCCCGCTGACAGCGATTGTGTGTCGTGGGGACGGGACACGCCACCGACAGAAGGGCCACCACTAAGCTGCCCGGCAGAGTCACGATGATTGCATACAAATATTGTGTCGCCCAGCGCGACAACAACAGCAGCAGCAGCCGCGACTCTGCTGCTGCTGTTGATGCTGCTGCTGGTGCTGGCGGCGGCTTACCAATCCATTGACATTTACTACCCTAATAATTAACCTTAACATGCTCGCATAACAACACCAGCAACAGTGAGTTAACGGCGGCGGCGGCGACGACGACGACAACAACAACAACAACAACTGAGGCTACAACATTGTAGTTCTGAGAATATTTATCAATAGCATTAGACGACTGCTGCGACCACCGTAACAATGGGCAGAACAAGGCTGACAATTACAGCAACAGCAGCAGCAACAAAAACAACAACAAAATCAGCAGTAGTAGTAGCAGCAGCAGCAGCAGCAACAACAACAACAATAGCAATCATAAGTGTTGGCGAGATATGATTGAGGACGCGGTTGACATTGGCATCGTGGCCATCACTGCAAATCGACTAAAAATTGTTCTTTCCGATAACAAACAGGTTTTTCTAACAGTTAGCAGGAAATCAATTACAAAACAGGAATAATAACATCAATCATAAGACTAACCGCAACAGGGATAACGCCAACAGCAGAAACAGCAACAACTACAATAACAACAACAACATCAGCAACAGCAACAACAACAACGACAACAACAACAACAACAACAACAGCAACAACAACAACAGCAACAACAACAACAGCAACAGCGAACAATAGTGGTGACGCTCTGACCGCGACAGTGGTTTCTTGCCGTTTCATGTTGCTTACTTACGTAATGTCATGGCAATACTCGTTAGCACTGTAGTTGCTGCCAGTCAGACTGCTGCTCTAACAAGCACGCGTGTATTTGATCGCATTACGTCCGCGTAATGCGACCCTTTAGAAAACGAAAACTTCAATCGATAAATGCTCCTCAGTGTTCGGCTGAGTGGTAGGCTAAAATCCGTGATTTCTGCTGTACGAATTGCAGGTCGTATTGTAACGATTTGACACTTCATTTCAATGCAGTGCAATCTACTAAATAATACGGAATAAAGAAAGCGACGGATGGCGGAAGAGAAGTGAACGAGGAGAGGCAGTTATAGCGATGTGTGCGAAGCCCCCCCCCAATAAAAATCGTTGTCCATGGTAAGAAAGTTACGGCTTCTTTGGACGCATTGACATCATCGTCATCACTATCATTGCCATCATCATCTTACAAATCGGCAGTATCGACATGGTCAATATAATACGTTGTTGTTGTTTTTATAAGTGCTGTAGTTGCTGTTTAAATTTAATTTAAATTCGCCTTACTGGAGCTATTTTATTCATTTAGTTCGGAACTATGTTGCATTTTCCACGATATATATATATATATATATATATAAACAAAAGACTCCTCATGCGACGCTATCAACTTTCCCACACTGACAGATAGTGCAGGGTTCTTCAAAGCGTTTGATAGTTCAATACGTGATATTTCGCGCAAGCCTACGGGCAGAACCGATATCGGCACTGACCACATGGATGGTAATAACCTGAAGTGGAGCGTACACTGTGGTGGTAGCCGTGCTCTGTATCTATTGTTTATAAATGACGGTTAGAGCATGCGGCTTTCTCCCAAAAATACCGAAACTGTTGGTGCCAAGGTGTCTCGGCCGAGGCTTTGGCAATATTTCTTGCGAGTCATGCAAAAAGTGCTACACTTATTCGCTAATTGGTAACTTCTGTCCAACCCTGATTGTTTCCACTGCCGGTACATAGCCGGCGAGCAAGTATATAAAGCGACTTCTCTTTGGCTCCGAGGATTCCACGAGGAAAACGGACAACCCGCTCCATAGATATCGTAAAATATCTCTCTAGCTGAGCAAAGTTTGCCACTCAGAACCAAACTATATCGAGGCTGTTACTCAAATTTGGCATAATCTTCAGCTCAAAAAACGCACAGCAGCACGCAGTGGCAGTCGCCTAAGGTCCCTAATTTCAAAGTACATAGAGGGGATGTAGCCCAACACCTGTTACCAGTGTGCTTTGCGAACGTGCAAGTCTGATGGACCCTAAGGCACAAGTATGAGAAAGAGTTTACGAACTCTAACAACTTTTAGCTTTAACAGACAATCTTGTTCATGGCCCCACGGCAAAACTTCATTGCTCTTGTTTTCCGTGAATTGATCTCAAGGCCGTTGTCGTAAAGATAGGCCTCCACCATGCCGGCCAAAGTCGGCAAAGGCTAATAGAGCAATTAGAAAAGCAAATGACAGCTTAGCTAAGTGGGGTTTCCCTGAGGGATCCCCACACTTTGTCTCCGCTTTAGGTTGTCATCACTCCACATTTAAACTTGCAGGCAGTCCTCGGTAAGGAGCCTGTAAAGCATTCGCACAAGAGGACCGCCCATTCAAGCGTGTCGAAACAGGTGTTCACCAATAAGTGGGGCCTTTGTTGAAGGTCTTGGCGCAATTGATGTAGACTGCGTACAGAAGAACTTCGGGGTCTTGCCAACGTTTGCTCAACTCCCGACTGGAGCACGTGACTGAAACACATTTTATTGGGTGTTGGGGAAGGTGCGCTTTATTGAGTTAGTTAAGGGTACCGACGACATGCATACTCCAAGTGGTGGATTCTATTTCAGTTATTCAAATTCTGCAAAAGAGTTCGAGCTGAAATGCTCATCGTTCAGTTTTACATCGTCGAGCCCCACGTCGTAAACATGTTGAACACGATCAGTTGCTTCTACATGGTTACTCAGAAATGGTTGCCAGTCCTTGCAATAATACGTACGTTTCGGTATGGCTAGGCGTTTATACAATGATAAACCATATACTTCTGAGAGTTAGCAGCTGCATGCTATCACAAGGACTGTCGGGAAAATCCTAGACATTTTAGCGTGTCCGGTTACGTTTGGTGCATTGAACATATGCCCCAAGGTGAGTTTCATGTCCGTAGGGAACGGAGGACGGTCTAGAATAAATTAAATATATGCTTTTATAGAGCTCCGATTACAAGATTTTTTAAAAATAAAACAATCAACATATAATATATATGTTGAATACACTCGTATGTTTCTCCTTGAGGCATAACACTCTACATTTGTGTGCTGTCAATAAGCTTGTCATTGCTGGTACACCACGTTGACACAACATCGATGGCACTCTGTAAAGTGATCCTTCCACATCCGTTCAGGTATGCCTATATAATTTGAAATCATCAACATATAATTTGTTGTTGTTGTTTTTGTTGTTGTTGTTGTTGCTGCTGTTGTTGTTGCTCTTGTTGTGGTCGCTGCTGTTGTTGCTCTTGTTGCTGTCGCTGCTGTTGTCGATATAGCATATATTTTTGTTGTTTGTGTTGTTATTATTGCTGTTGTTGACATATGTGCAGATTTGGTTACGAATGATTCAGCGCCGATATTTATGTGCTGGCTATGGTAAAGCGACAAATAAGAAAAATAATAACAGCAACAACAACAACAACAACAACACAATCGCCACGTGGGGTGCCTTGATCCCCAAGATCATCATGCCGCCTTCACCGCTCTGTCAACCTAAGCCGTCATCATCGTTTGCCCCCGGCGGTATAGTTTGTCTGTGTGTGTATATATATATATATATATATATATATATATATATTGCTGCCATTCATTCTATTTGTCTATACAGTGCTGTCAGATGGAATTCGGTGATGTGATTGTTTGGCGCGACAGCCGGCACAAGCGACGAATATCGGGCTGTGTTACTCCCACTGAGAACCCCCATCGAAGTCCTCACATCAGCTGTGGGCGCCGTAAGGGTGCAAATGTTTTTCTTGTGTTGCTCTTATTTTATGTTTCAATTAAAAAACAAAATCAGCTCTTTTATGTTTTGATTCTCATCCGGCTAGACTCTCTGCCTCGGTTAACAGACGAAGCTTCTGCAAAGGGCCGACTTAGCCCAGGAATATGACCGCAATTGGCGGCCATAATCCCACGACAATGTTGGATTGGCGGCACGGCAGCAACAGTAAGTGAATAGTAGTCATATATGTATATATTTGTGCATGTTGTGTTACGTCTGCTAAGATCTAATACTGGCAAAATTCAAACGTACGCTTGTAGGAAATAAATTACTACGCTTTATTTGTTTACATTTCAGTGTAAACTCGTTTAGATTGTATACACATATTTGCACAGTCGTAAAGTTTTCGGATGACGTTGGGAATCGCCTTTAACACGCGCGGCAAACAAGCGCGGCAGAATGGGTGAAGCCACGTCGAAAACATGACGTTTTTATTCTTCCTTCTACCAAGCCTTTATTTCGCATAAAATGTGTTGCACCTACCAATGTTATAAATTATTTCTTCACCTGATCAGCTGAGCGCTGAAATCAACACTTTATATTTTAAATAAAGCATTTCGTATTGAATCGATTGGGAAATTAGCATGCACATTTTGGATCCGACGAATAAGAAGGGTGATCAAATTCGTTTGCTAAAAACGTCTTATTAGCGATTAGAGTTGAAGTAGTTCTAATCGCTGCTCTTCACTCAAACCCGTGACAAGGACATTTAGCACAACTCTGCTCAATCGTGTACGGCGCACACGCTAATTAACTTACGTTGCCGTACATGATACACCTGACAGTCACACAAACGTTTTCAGCTTAGCATACACACTGTATATTTATGTTTGCATTTTATCAATATTTGGGTAACAGCCGAGCCGAATACCGCACAGACAGCGATGTGAGAAAATAGGCGAATTCGAGCATGTCGGAGGCACCACAGCCGTGCCCCAAAATTGCGCTGCGTTCAGTTACTCTGCGCTGAACTTCTCCGGGGTGGATTAATTGCATTAATCGTCGTTCGAGACGGTTCAAGAAACCCTTGGGAATAAAGCCCTACCTCTGAAAACTGCACATGGATAGTAGAGAAAATTCCGAACTGGGCATTTCAATCTTAGCGACTGATCTCATGAAAAACGTCCAAAAAACTGCAGTGGACGAGGAAAATCTGGCCCGTCTGATGGCCGCAGTTGAAAACAACTCAGACTCACCGAAGTCGCTATTTTCTTTTCGAGGAGTGGAATTGCGGCGACGATCAAACTGCAAGCAGGTGGCTCAGTGAAGAGAAATAGATATACTGCAGAATGCGTCTACAACAAGTTTTCACTGCGCTCACCAAGAAAAGCTGCAAAGCTTCGTGTCTTAGGCGATGGTTCCTCCACCACAACGTTGCATCAGTGTACAGGGGTAAATAGACTTTTGTCGGCCACATCTAGAGTCAAACTGATGAAGCACGCAGCTTATTTACTTAACTTGGTGCAGTGCCATTTTGGCCTTTTTCGGAGAATTTTTAAACAAAATGGGAGAAAGACGATTCGATTTACGCACGATGTTATCGGTGCTTAAAACCGTCATCACCGAGATGTAGCTGGCAAACTCGAACAACACTACTTGTGCTTGAGGAGGTGCCCTCCAACGATCCATAATTCCACCGCCTCAAGCGAAACGAAAAAAGAAGAAATGTTTAAACATAAAATTTTTGAATACATATTATTAATATTCCATGATATATTATACATTATTAATATATAGTATATATTATTAATATTACATTACCTGTCGGTATTGTTACAGTTATATTACTTCTTGTTCATCATGTCCCGATTGCGGTTATGGCGACAATGCTGGTATTAGCTCGATAATATATGTGGGCCGAGAAAGATGTGCCGCTTGGCGTTAGCTTAACATAAGTAAAATTGCGGTGACGGCCGAACTGGGTGATGGTGGTACACTGGCGAGAGATTAATATCTGGCAGAATGCATCTACACAAAGCTTTCACACCTCAAGCAATGTTACGATTACCAAGGCAATGCGTCAATCCACAGAGCTAAAAACATTGAGGCTCTTATTGCCGCATCTGGAGTCGACCTGGTGGAAACACGCAGTTATTTGCGTGCTATTTCCTCTTCCCGAAAATGAACAAATGGAAAAAGTCGATTCGAATCACTTAAACTCGCGCATAATTTCATCGGTGTTTGAAATCGTTAAGGTGGAGCTGGAAAATAAAAAAAACGCAATCTGCGCTCTTAGAGGTGTGCTTCGATGCATAGATCCACCGTTTCTAAGAAATGATTATATTATTAAAGAAACTAGTGGAAACAACGTCAAAATCGAATTAATAATTCTTCTTTTTGTAAAAAAAACATTTGTGTACTCCATCATAGGAGTAGCAAAAACTTAGTTCAGTCCCGAGCCTAGGACGTATCTTCACGTTTATTCACATACATAAAGTTTTAAAATCTAGCAGAAACACTGCGCATATGTGAATGCATGCAATCAAGTATCGTACAATGAAGCTAATAAGCACCGTCTTGGGCTTGTTGCTGCATTCCATGCAGTTCATTTACGAGCCTGCTGGTGCCCCTTTCGATTACGTTTTTGAACTGCACCTCTTTTCCCTACACCCTGGCTACCTTATACAAACACTCATTACTGACGAATTTGCTTTCAATTGGCCTAACAAAGGCTTCAAATAAACCTCCATTTAAAAAAAAGTTAATTCATTTAACGGACTACCTGTCCATCTACACCGACTAAGCCTCACTTCGACATAAACATATTTGCCCAACCATCTTATTTTTCCATCCAACGTTTTTTTTTGTATTTTCCTACCACATTTATTACGTTTCGGTGCTGTTCTCATGCACATTGCCGTTTGCAATCGTCCCGCACTTTTTCATTTAAATCCCCTCATCTACTTATGATTTTTCCGTTTTGAGCTTAGTTGCTTCTGCTTAACAACTTGCCAGTCATTAGCTTCGATCCGTTTGAGTTACAACATGTGACTACTATGTATTAGAAAGTTCAACCGTTTGTTTGTGTCTAACGCGCTGTGCACAGGCTTGTTACGTTTAGCTCTGTGTCCCTTACCGTTTTGCGTATACACTCTTAACATACATGTTCGAGTTCAGAAGATTCAGAATACCACAACCGAAATCGTACCTACGGTAGAGCACACCAGGGTCACGGAAGTACTGCGCGCGTTGGCTACACCCTTCACAGCACCACCAACCAAATCGAGTCTGGATTGTCATTGCAATTCCGGCACCCGGCCGGTGATCGTACTATGGCGCGTCGCAATTTCGCTTTTAGCCACTTTACAAAACGAACATAAAAACGAACTTAACTTCATAATCATCATAACAGCAGTGAGTGCAGCCGGAACTCTCGAACCCCGCAAGGGCGCAAGCATCGTCTACTTCGTCACAACTTTATTTTTCTGCCGTTTGCAAAGGCTCGCAGCAGTGCTGTATACTGTAATTCTGTAATACCGTGATTCCCCTAATCAAATTAGACAACGACACACACACGCACTGCTGATAGCCAGCGCTTTCGGATTTAGTTTTCGTTTGGCGCGCCTTCTAATTTGGCGTTTGCACGATCATTTCGGACTACCGTCACCGCTTCCTGCCTTTACCAGTCTATTCTTTAGACCATTCCTGCAGTCAGCCGTAGCCCTATTAGGCGCGGCGACACGTCGGGCAGCAGAAAGATTACAGAGAGATACAGCAGAAAGAGATACAGGAGAAATAGATCGTTTTGCCCGGCGTATGAGGAGTGTCAGTAGACGTCGTAAAGCTAAAATTCGTACTGCTGACGTTTCTCTCGAAAAGCTCGTCCCGACAGTAATTGCCGGAATTATTGTGAAAAAAAAAACGTTAAAGCATTTGAAAGCTTTTTAACTGTCAGGAACATTTGAAAGCCTTTGCGTCAAGCATTGCAATCAACATGTCTGCAATTTCAGCCGACAACATGATCCAACCTAGACTCAAATTAACGCTGTCCGTGTGGGCTCTCAACGCACTTCACAGTTCGTACTCTTCTCTCTGCCTGGTTATTTGTTAGAGATTTATGTAAGAAGATGTTTATTAGAGATGGAACGCACTACTCACTGAATGCGAAACGTTGTACCCATGTCCTGCCAGAAAGCCTTACTCATTGGCGTATTGCGCCTAAAAAAGGGTCATAGTCACGTTCGAACGACGGTACCGATGATGCCATGGACATACTGCCCCAGTGTTATTCGGTATTTTTCTCAAGCGAAAAAAAATAGTTTACTGAAATGTCTGTACGTCACACGAACTCAAGGTCGGCTGCAAGGATCAGGAGCAGCTGATGAATTAGGAAATGACCATTTGCTATACACATCATTAACACTGTTCATACTTTTATGTGAGACTTGCTGTAACAACCTATGTGACGCTGAATTAAATTGCAGAACTAATACATACTGTGGTATGGGCCAGTTGACATGTCCTGTGTGACGGCGGCCCAGTAAAGGTGGGTGTGTATGCGACAGCATTGTCACGAATTTACTTGTCAACTTAAACATCAGTTTTGGCTTACCAGTACAACAATACCCGTGACCCAGTCGGTAGAAAGTACCGGTTTGGGCTGATTTGTTGCCCCTGTCCAGCCCCTGCAGCGGCGACAGAAACATGGCCCAGTGATAAGGATTGACGATAAGTGCCGTCTATCGTTCGTTGTAGAGGAGTGGCCACGCGAACTGTCCGATGACAATGGTTGGCGTGCCTTCGGCCTTTCTAATAATCATTCGCTGTTCTCTTTCACATAGGTCTGGGTTGACTCTTGGCGGCCGGCGTCTTGATGACGAACAAAATGAACGTGGCGAATAATGCCAATCATTTAGATGCCATTCACTGACCGACCTTCTTGACCGATCGCCATAACACGAGTGACGCGTACGAGTAAACCCCAGTGACGGCTGTTTCTTCCTCCTCTTAGATACACTCACACCGTTGACTAACCATAGTATTTGCATAACAAGTTTGAAACTTTCAAAATCCACCTTAAGGCTTACGTAGGCTCAGGGTTTGTAGACCTGCCGTTTATTCCCCAGAAATCTTTGGACGAAAGCGAGAAACATTAATAAAAGCTAGTGTGGCTCTAAAAATGTTAACTGAATCCAGACTTAATATTAGAAGCTCCCGATCCATTGCGTTAAGAAAAGGTTAAAAGGTATTGAGGTTATAATGACCCTCAAATTTAGAGCTTTTACTAAGACAGCCCGTAGCCGAAAACTGAACGTCTCATCAAGCCTTTTACACACGATACTATGCAGTTGGTAGCACGACAATCATGTTGGTGGGCTACAAATTTCCCCTAGCGAGTTAGTTGATATTTCTGAAATTAAAATCGTAAATTATATGATAGCATTTGCTCTACCATTTATTTTCCGTATATTACATTAAGGGTGTGGAACACATATCACGGAGGATTGGCTAAGCCAATGTGCCTAGCGGGCGTGTATTGTGACTATCACGTGTTTGCACGTTTCGTTTAGGCTAGGCCGAGACCACTTCAGAAGTGTGCCCCGAACGAAAGCCGCGTTTCCACGTTGTATGTCAAGATTTAGATGCTGTTTAAAAAATAACGACAATCTGCTATCACCGGTTTACAGATTTAACAAAGTGCCGACTTTGCGGATCAGCTGCTTAGTCCGAACACCAAGAACACCCAAAGTCTCAAGCGCAAGAGGGCAGAACTCGTGGGACATACGGAGTTGATCGTCTGACCCATTGGAAGCAGCTCAAAATACACGACTCCCTTACAGCACAGCATAACCTTCTTCTGATGAATTTCAGGTTTAGGGATAGCTGCGGCCTGAGAACCTCTGGGGACCCAACTTCTTTCTGTGTTACGTTTCTGTAGAGTATCCATTTTTCATCGCTGGTTATCAATCTCCTCAGAAATGGCTCATTCGAGTTCTTCCGGAGGAGTGCGTGACAGGTATCGACTCGCCCTTCAAGCTGCCTATCAATGAGGTACTGTGGTAGCCAGATATTCCGCTTGCACGAGAAACCTGCATCATGGAGGCGATTCCAAACGGTTCCGTGGGAGACTCCCGTTACATCTTCAATTTCTTTTATGGCCAAACCTGGGTTCGAAGTAACCAGGCTTATGACTTCGTCGGTCTCCACAACATTGGGTCGTCCTGACCTCGTTTTTGTATTTATCATTTTTCGGGTCTTAAAAATCACCTAAAAAGTGTTGACCCATATCGTAATGCTCTGTTTCTTGTGGATTTTAAAAATGGTGGTCCGCTACTTGAGACAGACTGCGCTTAACACACCTTGAGGTATCATCACGTAGCAAGTTCGCCACTATTCGAGATGACGCAGGATAAGATAATGCTTATAATTCTTCAAAAACGTTTTATACATTGACTAAAATAGTGCGTTTGATAGAGTTGATGATCCTTGCTTCATATCTAACAAAAATTAAGCGCCTAGATATTCGCCCCCGTATGCTACAGTAAACGCAAAGCTAATATAAGTGATAATACTTTGAAAACCTTAACGAAATTGCTTGCAAAGCTCTACTGCTCAGTCTACTCTAGCGAATTTCACCTCGTACTGCAGCTTAATGCTGGCAGTATGACCAGACGCTGTACCGAGGGCGGTATAAGACCTTCTGCTCTCGCCAGATGCGGCGCCCTAAACTAAAACGTAAATTATCATGATTATCAGATGATTATTTGTAAAACAATGCAAGGGCAGCAGAGCCTTACGTCAGTCATCACATCACCAAACTAGTTGGGGTTCATCCCAGCTAGTGAATAGTATTTTCTGCGTTTCTGGTCCTGATAAAACCCGACTTGCGCATTCGTACGCCTCTATAATAATAGCGCTAATAGCGCTCTAAGCGTATGTATTTTCAACGATGTGTCGTTGCCATATTTTTGATTCGTTCGTCATGTAATCTGCCTTGGCTTGGCCAATCCAAGTAACAACAATTCTAGGCGGCACCGGCAGCAACAACAACAACAAAGGTAGTGAGGGAATACGACGGTGACGACACCGAATTGTGGCAACTTTAGTTTGTCATTGCAAGCGGCGCTCATATCGTGTTAAGTTTAGCATGACTAAACTTCTCATATGTAAGTATAACATAACTGAACTCGAAATGCGTCGTGTATCGATATGTATATTTGTACTCGTACACGCGCGCTTAGATCAACATCTTTTACACTATGATTAAATCAGGGACGCGCATCTTTGTGCTGATGCGACAACATTGCCATTAGCTTAATCTTAGAACACTTCTCCTCACTAAATTGGATAGTTGCATTGTAGTGTTTTTCATCTTGCTGTCAAAGAGCTCAACGCACTGGACACGCGGTCAACATTTCAATACTGTATTTTGCCCTTCTGTACATTGGCCTTTAACTCATTGCCACTTTTTACGTATGCCCCTATTGACATTTATTGAGAAAATTAGGTATGCGTTCGAAGTTAGTGTCGATAGTGTCAGATATGTGAGAAAGCGGAGCCGTGCATATGTTTATAAATGGTGCTCTCACAGTTTATGCAAATCCGTCTGTGGTCTGCCGCAGGAGTCTAGTCGAGACACTTCATGAAGCTCAAACACGACTTGCTGCTAAAAGTCCGTGTTTTTTTTTAAATTTACCTTTCGAACGTTATCACGTCACGAAAAACAGCAGACCTTACTAAGGTACTCACGCTTTCATCGCGCAATTCTACAAGACTTTATAATAAAAAAAAGTGTATACAAATGTTATAACACAAATATCAGCCATTGTGCAGATTACCCTTTACACCTTTTGGCGCTTTTTGCAGTGCCCCAATTACGTCACGAGTCCGAATAATGCGGTTCTTCTTCTTCTCGATGCATTAAGGACTGCACTTGCTAAAATAAATATTATCGACATTTTGACAGTGGCGAAACAATTAAAATTGATTATCAGGACGAAGTTTAGTGTCATGAACTCAAAATCAATAAGCTGGTAGCCCTCGACAGTTAACTCTCTCTCTCTCTCGCGTATTGACGTTACTCGCGGGGCTTAAAAGACCTTGTTAGCTGGGCGGCTATTGCTCCGCATTCTATTCGCGAACACGGTTACAACCGTATTTGATAAAGACAGTCGCGAGTTTGCTACGCGAACTGGCGTAAGGCAGTCTCTAATTTGCTTCGCAAACTTGCGTGCAACAGCTCAAAAAACTTGCAAGCTCACGTCATGAACCCGCTCAGAATTGCAATCTATGAAGCTGCTCGCTTCCCGAACCTGCTTGACAAATTGCAGCTTGATTAAAAAGCTTAAACATATGTTTACTCAATGAAACGCACGATACGTTAAGTCTAACAACTTTTTTGCGAAAGAAACATTTGCATAGTGTTTTAAGGTGTATCGGTCGCACAAGTCGGCCGGCAGTAAAAAGTAACCTAAAACATAAACAAAGTCTTTGTTGATCTTTTTCGACGAAGTATGGTGCAAATTTACTTATTTGTGGACTTGTCTGTTATATATATATATTCTTCGCCTAAAGGCCATATATATACATACATATATACTTATATATAAATGTGTCTTTCTTTGTATATCTTCAGCGGGCTCAAATGACATTTAAAGATCAGTTTATCCTTACTGTAAGGGCACTTTGTCACACGTCATTGAGTAGTAGTAGTAACTGAAGGCATTTTCCTTACGTATATATATATATATATATATATATACGTACACACATACACACATTTAGAAGTATTTCCGCAGATAACCACAATAGGTCACAACGAAATTGATTAAGCCAAATTGATAACAATTGGCGTGGAAGTCGAAGTACAGCGACGGCCGCCGGTGCGTTTGTTGCGGAAGATTTTCTGGTAATCCGGAACGATCGCTCAGCAACCGTTACGCGTTATGCGGCAACGTATCTGTCAGACGCCCCTACCTCCCGTTCGTCGCTGCCCTTTCTTCAAAAGCGTCAGAAAATCTTCATCGACAGCGAAAGGGCTGTTAATATAATCATCACACTGTACAACATCAACAAAGACATCATCGACGGTAGTAGCGCCAGGTATGAGAAACGATCAACATCAGCAGCATCAGCAACAACAACAACAACAACAACTGGACCTGCAGCAGTAGCAACAACAACAACAACAACAGGTCCAGCAACAACAGCAGCAACAACAACAACAACAACAACATCATCATAATCATCATCAACAACAACAACCGATAGACTGACGACAAGTGTCAACCGCAGGCCGCCGTTAGCCCGCGATGGTTCGAAGTGCGCATCGTTGTTGTTGTCGCTGTGGTTGTTGTTCGGCCAGTCAATCACTTACGTCGCCGCCGGAAGTTCTCGGTTAATCAGCATACCATAGCGCTTCCTTGCTTCACCGGACTTCACTTCGGTGAAGGTCGCCCAACTGTCCCAGCTAGCTCGTAGCCGGGGCGATACGCGCGCACAGGCCAACGCCATTAAGCGGGCAATGAGGATGAGATGGTGGAGAGTGAGCACACACGTTACTGTAGTAATGCTGTCTCATTGGAGGCCCCAGGCCCCACATTGATGATGGTCGGTCCCGATGAGCAGCAGCAGCAGCACAGAAACCAGCAGCAGCGGAAGTATTATAACGGTGCGCGAAGTAAGGTGCGTGCACTAGACGCCCGTGTATGCGCAGCCGTTATTCAATGGATCGATCAATTCGCGAGCCAAGAGTCAGATCGATCAGCAAGCACTGCTGCAGATCACTGAGACACTGAGACAATCTTCGGCATTTTCTTCTATTGTTCGCTGTGCTTGCTGCGATTAGATCGTCGAGTCCGGTGGCCGGTTTCTGCCGGCTATCTTTGCCGCCGGCCTGTTGCAGCGCCTACGTTAGGTGTGTCCAGATACACTAAACAACAACACATCGGCATGCGTGCTTAAATTCATCCAGTGCTGCATTGTCCGCTCTGTGGGGTATATCGAGTGTTCGCAACGTAGTTTAATCTTGGTGAGGTAACCTTTTTGTTTGTTTTTGCAAGCTGTATACGGGACGCCCTATTTATTAGCGTGTTATTTTTAACGTACGACTGGCTCAAGTATATTGATGCACTGCTTCAGTGTTGGCCTCTAGTCGCTGATGGTCGTAGGATTATTAAAAACACTTTGCTCTGTAAAAACCCACAGGAAAAATCTAGCGACGTAAAATCGTAAGATATTGAATGTGACTGAAGGGAACCGTCCGGGACGCACAATTTTGCTCGAACCATAGTTCATTCGCATTGATTACGGCCAAATTTGGTTAAGCACATTTATGGATCATGCAGCAGAAAAATAGGATCCAATGATTCCTTTGGAGCAGAGTCCGCACCAGACTGTCACATAGGGCACATATGACAACTCTTCTTGAATCACGTTAGGGTTCTCGGTTGCCCAGATGTGACAGTTTTACCGGTTTACAATTATATTCCGATTTTTTTTGTGGAGGAAGGGTTAAATGCAGTTACGCACTACTGCTACGAGTAAGAAAATTTCTATCTCAAGCTGTGTGGGACTTCGACCCCAGCGGATGGATGTTACGCCGCTGAGACCCCTAAACGCACCTCACCCCTTAAGCTTCACTCTCTAATGGCCCAGATCTCCATAGAACAGTGCTATGGGCCATCAGGAGAAGTGGCGGGTTCCCTATCGGATCAATTGGCCGGAGTCGCTCACGGGTTCCCCCACCTATCAGGCGCACTTTCTCCCAGCCCTTGCAAACCCGTTTGATTCAAAGTTGCGCTTTCTTCGGCCGTGCTGGCCTCAAAAGGATTCTGCCTTTCCATGCATCTTTTGTGCTTTCTGTTTAGCACCTCCTGTGCTATTTCCGCTCCCAATTCCCATGCTTGGGACGAACCCAGGATGTACTCCACGAAACATTTCAAACAGTTTCGCGGAGAGTCTTGAAAGTCAGGATGGCTTATCTCTGGACTATTTCTCGTGAATGTGCCTGATCGCCGCGGTTCTGCTCCCTTCCCATGCCTGACACTTGAGAAGTATGCGTTGTGGACTCTCCTCCAGGGCATCTTCGCAGAAAAGGCGTATTTCTGATGGGGCCTTCCGTATTCGGTAGAGGTATAATTGAAAGTTGCCATGCCCCGTGAGAATCTCTGTCAGGTAGAAGGTTAGGTCCCCTCCCGGCCTTGCTATCCATGCCTGTGTATTTGGCAGCAGTTTGGTCAGGCTCTTTCCGGGGGCACCGGAGGGAATGGCGTCCCATAGTGATTGATCGATTCAGATAGGAATAGATTTCGTCGGAAAAGATAATTTTCGTCACAAAGTCGGCCTCCTGCATCATCTCAGAGACTCAATTGACGAAGCGTAGCCGCTTCTGATGGCCCGTCGCCGAGCCGATGCTTCCGGGCATTGTTCCACACTGTCGTCCATAACGACAATAATTTTAGAACAACAAGCGTTCCGTGGCCCTCTCATGACTTGGTTCATCACCGACTGCATTTGTTCTAGAATTTAAATTAAAACTTCTTTAAAGAGGTTGTTCCTTATTCTAGACTATCCCCCGTCCCCTAAGTGAGATATCTTTAATGCACCGAGGGCCGGACATGTTGAGGTATATAGGGTTTCCCCTACCGAACCCCCTACCGAATAGTTCCCTAGATCACGCCGCCACTTACTGAATTTGTCCTGTAGCACTTTTGTACAATTCACGAATGGTGTTTACACACAGCTAGTTATATTGACCATAAATTACACAAAGAGTTTGCCAGTATGCTTTTACAGATTTTGGCATTTTATGATAAAGTGTTCTCAATAAATACGCGTTTTGCGTTAAGTGACGATTTATCTTGGCAGCCCTACCCTGTTATGATTTACGAGGTGAATAGGCAGCGGGGAGGGCAGAGCAAAGCAAGAACTTTTGAAAAATATCAGATCTCTGATTATTAGAACACCAATATATGAATATTTATTGTTTTTATTAAGTGGCCACATTTTATGGGGTGGTAAAACTTGCTCAATCAAAAAATTATGTTTCTTAACATAATGGGGAGGAGGGGAATATCTTGATTAGGAGTGAAATTGCTAACACCCGTTATATACTTGTGGGTGGTCGAATATCAGTCCACAAAAGGCACCATTGCGGATGAACGAGCTGCTCGGTGGAAAATACTCATCCTGGCTACATGGAGGGCCTAACGTCATATTAAAAACAATTCACCAAAATAAAGGTCCCATCATATTACCGTTTTCCTAATGTTCACGTTCAATAATTTGAAAACGTAATATTATGGTCAACGTTCATCGATAAGGATGTACACATTATATGGATTATTTTGATGCCATATCGATGGTGGCTCTATCAGAGCAGGATTTGTGATATGATTATAGTGAGTCGTTTTCATCTTCGTTCCTCGACGTGGGACTTCCGTAGTGTCTCGTGTTAACAGAGGAGCGACGTTGGCGTCTCGTGGACATGGCGACGGCGTGGTCTAAAGGTTAGTGCGCTAGCCACGGTTGTCATTTATCGGGATGTTGCCGGTTCGATTCCCGTTGTTGATCGAATTTTCTTTGAGTGACGCTCATTGCGAAAAAGATGAATGAGAATAAATCATATCACTGAGAATCAGCGGCCATGCTCCTATAACAAGGACTCTGGGAGGAAACCCTAGATATGTCCGGTCAACGTGTCCGGTCTTCGGTTCACTGAAGATATGCCTCACGGCGAGTCCTCTCCGTAGGAAACGGACAATAGTCCAAGATTAAAAATAACCTCTTTTTCGGGGGGGGGGGGGGTGCTGTAATTACAAACAACCTTTCTATTGATCGGGTACTGTAATCACCACAATTATGATTGCTTTGCGTTTTTGGACACACGATTACACACGGTCGATTTTGGACTGCTTGAAAACAATCTTTGTGTATTTGAACGTGGTATGCGCGATCAGTATCATGTTCAGTAACGTGTTGCAATTTATTCGGTAAAATAGGTGATGGAAACCATTCTTCAGCCCGATACCACATATGTCATGGCCAGGAGGTAGACGGAAAGGCGACATCATACTAAGTGGTTGAGCCGACTCGATGATGCTGTTGTTGATCACGTAATAGCACGCAATGTGTCATGGTGATCATTAACGGCGTTCAATTTTTTCTGTGTGGTCAATCGCCAGTACCGTTAAGCATTGCTGAACAACATGGACAACAGCGACTACGATGACAACAGCAGATATGATTACAACGCGCTCGGCACTGGTTACACAGCCGACCGTAGCCACATAGTGGCGCTACCTAATAGCAGCAGCAGCAAACGTTGTAGGTCGAAGCTGCGGCCGCCAATAACACATAAGTAGAGTTTTTGAAGGCACATAAGTAGAGTCTTTGAAAGAGCGGCGTTCAGCCGGACAAGAACCAGGGCGACCAGAAGAGGCGAATCATGCTGATCCTAAACTGGAATAGGAGAAGGAAAAGAAGGAAGATCTGCTGTTGTAAGAAATGTTAAAGATCAGGTTAAACACCTAGAACATGCGTATCACAGTAAAGTTTTCAACCTAGACGACTAAGGTGGTTCCTGCCAAGTGACGTAGTACGATCAGAAAAGGAGAGAGAAAGAGAGGATTGGGAAAGAGAGTAAGGCGTGTTGATGAAGAGACCGACAGAAACGCTCAACAGTGAGGTGTCATAAACGGCTTGATCTCACGTTGCGAAATTGCAAATTACCTGAAGGACTTTTTGCCGAGTAAACGGTCAGATAGTACGTACACAAAACGTATCCCACTTCAATTGACAGTTGCTCGGCTCTGAACGCCCGACTTCAAAAATAAGGGTTTTACCTTAATTAACCTGGTTACGTATATTCAGTTAAAAACGCCAAAAATGTTTTTTCTCCTCTTTTACTTTTGCATCAAACTCTTTTTCAAGTGTCGATATTATAATATTTTTTGTAAAATCATTGTAATCGCTCACTTTAGTTGATCACAATAAGCACACAGTTTAATAAATGTACCTAAACACTTACAGTTTGTCATCTCTGCATAAAGCCGCCGACATTGCAAACTATCCTAGCACATACATGTATACGAAAAGTGTCGAAGATTTTTTGCAAATTCGGCATAACGCTGCATTTAAAGCACATTTATTGCAGTTCTAAAACCAATTTATCGAAGTTTAGCCAACCAGTGGTCCGCAGGCTTGAGCTCTTGCGCCAGTTGAATGGTATATTGATATACCGTTGTTGGGAGACGCTGGATACCAAACAAGTGATTTAGCGCAGCGTTTTAACACCATGTTTCAGAATGGAGGGACAGTGGATGAAGGGGGTATCGGCAGGCTGGCACTGATACGATCAAGCTGGTGACGAACAATCAATTCCGAAGGCCTTGCACACACGTACCAATTTTCTTGTAACTTTATTGATAATTTTCTTTTTGTGGTATCTTTATATATATATATATATATATATATATATATATATATATATATATATATATATATATATATATATATATATATATGAGAACTTCGTCTGCGCTTGTGGCCTGGCAAATAATGACAAAATTGGCTGATAATACCAAGTCATCTGACACCACAAACGAAAAGAAAATTGGTACTTGTGTGTATGTGTGTGTAAGACCTTCGGAATTGACGGTCACTAGCATAGTCTTGTCAGTGCCTATGATTCCCCCATGGTTCCACTGTTCCTCCGTTCTGACGTACGTAATGTGAACGCTGCGACGCTAAACAACTGGTTTGGGACCACATGCTGATGACAGAGGTACAATATCGAAACACGGGAGTTCGCCCACCGTCTAGGCGCAAAAAATAGCAAATAAAAAGCATAGCTCGGGAAATGTTTCAAGGTAAGATTAAAGTCATCTTCCGTCAAGAAACAAAAAAAAATCATACGGGCGACGATAGGCTTTTACTGCAAAATACGCCTAATTGTTACAATTGTCGCAAATTTGTTAAATATGCAGAATTTAAGCTGACTGTTGACTTTAAATTTATTTGACGCCTGGAGAAGACGGTCCCGGTAAAAAAAAAACGTGTCTAAATCTGCAGAACGCCACTTTGTCAAGCAAAGAAGAATGCATACACGAATGTTGTCTGTATTTCGCGTAAGGTGGTCTACCGTATTGCGTGAGTCAAAAACAATTATCATAGTACTCTAATCATTTATTGTTGCATGCCTCTAGGGCATGGGTCTAATCAATATGGTTCGCAATTTCGGAGCACTGGTTTAGATTTCACCAACGTCCGAAAACATCCCTCAACTTTCTGGGGTGTTTCATGCGTTTCTATCGTTCGTACTCACACAATTCAGATTTCATTTCTCCTAGGTCCTCTGCCAATAAACAATAACCAAATTAGGTAAACGCTTGAACTTGGTAATGCGTAGAGAAAACACGCCTCAGTTCACTGTACTATTGGCTCTTTCCCAACTTGTATCACCTGTTCGATTTAGACGAAATGGGCGAAATGCGCGAATGTCACGAAGTGCTAGCAGTGACTCGATTTAAATAGGGATGATCCTCAGCACATGCATTTGGAATAGGCGGCTCACCAGGAATGCACTAAAGTATGAGATCAGAGTATAGTTCACTCTCTAACTAAGTACGTTCTCACAGCAGTAACTTACAAGCTTTATTCAGCCATAATAATAATAATAATAATAATAATATCTGAGACAGCTTCTGTCTCTCGCGGTGTGTAGAGGCAATGCCGCTTCTATAATTGGCGCCATGGGATGAGCAGCAAAATACGTGCTTGAATCAACGCGAATTCGAACCTCACAACTGTACTCTACTAACACCAATTTTAAATAATAATAATAATAATAGGGACACGGTGATCCATTCACCAGAGGTTCCGGTTGTCGTTCCACTTAGACATAAACAAAGCTGTAGAACCTACTCCGAAGTGCACATTGGCTGGGTGGGCTGGATTTTGTGAGAAAAGTAACGAATTTAGATGGTGCTGGATTGCATTACAGGGTAAATTGATTAAACAAGTGCTTTAGCAAAATGGAAGATGTGTCAAGTGGCGAGAGGATGGGACGTGTGTAAATTTGTAAGATATTGTTCTCTATTATTGTCTTCTTGGTGTTTTTCATTTATTCGCAAAACGCTTCTTCTTGTATACTCTGTGGACGTTAAGAACCTATAGGACAAAACGAAACAATGGTAGACATACAATCCGGCACAGCGCTAGGTTACCCAAAATGAAACTCGCTCAGTCCTACAAATGTCATAGAACTGCTCAGATCAAGGAGTAGCTACGCGATTTGTTCGTGTGGCTGTAGAGAACAACATTGCAGATTTAATGAAATGATATATCTAACTGTTAATTTTGAGGTAAACTCTAGTTGTATTAATGAGTGTTAGGTAAACATTGCAATTTAATTTGTTGTAGATCGGGACAGAAAAATACTGGTGACTCTTTCGACTAGTGATACCTTTGCTCCGCAATTCCCTTAAAGAGCCACAAAAATAAAATAAAAATAACTTATTTGCAGTTGTTTAGTAGTACTTTTTTTAGGTTTAAAGTGTCTTAATAGTAACGCTTTGAATTTATACGCTTTTTGCGCATCGTGTTTGAGATCAAAACTCTCGATTTTTCAGCCGAGTCATACCTTCCGTACAATATGATTCCGGCTCTGCGAAATAGATGAGTATCTCAGCTATGAATTAAATAAATATAGCACATTTGTAGCAACTATTTGTGACTACTACCTATGTGCGTGGCAAATGTCCAGCAGGTGACAATAGATTTTTAGTTTGAAAAGAAGAGAACTGGAAGCGCAGCTAGTGCCTGAGAAGGCGTGTCTGAGTACGAAGCAATGCAAAAGTAATTCCGGATTGGACGTTAAATGTTGGCTAAAGGTCGGCCTCCACACAAGTTAGGATATTTGCAACAGTATGCTTCAGTTATGCCCACAACTCTGCGTATCCGTCTCCGTCCAGAAAGTGTTCTAGATTGTCTTTGATGATCATAACACCATCATGTCCCAAACTCTGACTCTGACTGACCTCTAAAGTATTTTTACCTAACTAACAATATATATATATATATATATATATATATATATATAAATTCATAATTATTTATGTAATATAGCAGTGCGACTTGAGAGGCAACCCTTCAAGTTACAATGAGTGATTTTATTTATGTTTTTAGGATGCGTGACGATTTCGAAATATTATTTCTAATCGCAGCATTCAAGTTATTTGCGTCCATCAATTGCTTTAGAATCTGGCAGAACTATAAAACAACAAATACTTCTTCACTTTCACGCTTAATAAAGGTGCTACCGCGAACACCCTTGTAAGGCCATGTCATAAATATATCAGACTTAATCACCACACATAGCAAATTAGCAGAAGAGGTTCTCGCACGACAAACGCATGATGTGGCCTACTACAGTTGTCGGATTTCTTCTGAATGAATGACGGCAGAGTTACATGATGTAAATGACTAACGCCAACCACGGAGCCCGCATTTTATGCAAAACTTTATTATTATGGTAATCATACAGTCGAGAGGAGAAGAGGGGAGTTACGTATGCATTTAAATTGGTTTGACGCTTGTTTTTAGTATGCAATTAAATTAGACACTTACATTCGTTTAAGTCATAATGCTAATTAAAACGTAACGCAAAAGAAGCACGTATTCAACCTCTCTGATAAACAACCGAGTCTTCAACAGTAATGAATTTATTCATCAAGCAATAATTGCCTAAGTGAATACGTTTACCGAGTATTCGGAATCGACCTAGTGAGTAATTTTATCTAGTACGTTCGGCCAACCTAGGTTTCCCAATTTGCCTTCTTACTAGCAATGTATTTACTCTGTATTGTTATCTCTAAATATTAAAACATAGTTTTCAAAGCTGCCGTTTTGTCAATGTTTCATGATTTACTAAATGGCTTCTTCAGGGGCCGTGTTGACATACCCCTGCTATTCGTGCCGCCTAGTGTTTTCCTCATAGCAAAGAGTGTTTGAACAAGTATTTTATTTCCTTGTTAGTTCAGAAGTTCATGCCGTTTTGCGGTTTTAACGTGTTTTGCGCGTATTTCTTTTGCATGCAGCTACACCTCGGTTTGTTGAAAACGGTGTTTGCTGTTGATACAACCTTAACTAAGTTTTGGTTAGTGTAAATATTAATAGTATTAATAATAATTATATTAACAATAATAATACTTTGAAAACTAATGTGGCCGAACCCCCAACAAAAGTGCTAATCAAAACAACACTTTAAAAACACTTTTAAACAAGGGACAGGATATTAGAACAGGTAAAGGTCATTTACCAATGTTTCACAAAACTGTATGGTTTTCTCCTCTGCTCTGGAGTATGAAAGTCGTAATGAAGTCCGAAGCTAGGAGATTAAAGCGATCCCTGAATTCGGCGCTGTTTAGCCTTGGTGTTTGCAAAACAGCTTCACGTTCTTCAAACAGCCATATTAACGCTTTGTATTCTAATGACGCTAAGGTTTGCGACGCGACTAACGCAACATAGACCGAACTAACAACATAGACCGACTTGATTCAGCAATTTAAAGAAGATGAAGGATTATCGCCGAACGCTTTCGCGTGCGGAGTAGCACCATAAAGCCGTTTGAACCGCCGCAATCGAAGAAAGCAAATGGCATAATTTCAAAAATGTTCTTCCTTTTTTTTAGAGGACTTACTGGAAAATGCGATTGCACACGGGAAAACCGCAGATATTATTTATTTAATATGTCTTAAAGCAATACAGTTGTGAGGTGTGAATGTGTATCATCATTATTTTGTAGTTAAGTTTTAAGTTATTATTATTATTATTATTAATATTATTGACTCTGCGTTTCAAAGACTTTCAGGACCTATGTATACATTTTTTTTTGTGGAGGAGGTGGTAAATGCTGCTACGCACTATTGCTACGAGTCTCTCTCTCAAGCAGAGTGGGACTCGACCCCAACGGTTGGATGTTACTTTGTTGAGTCCCATACCCACTACACGCACCTCCCCCCATAAGCTCCACCATCTGATAGCTCAGATCTTCATATAACAATACTATTTTTTTAAATTTAAAATGCACCCTGTTTGGGTATGTAAATACGAACATGATATAAATAAAATAAAAATAATGTCCAATGTATTGTAGTCTAGTTCATAGTTTTGTTCATAGAACAATACTATGGACTAGGCTACAATACATTAAATCCTATAAACTAGCTCATATAAGGTTATACGTGTTATTTTTAAAAACGGTTGCATGTATGTATTCCCGCATACATTATCTGTACGTACTTGTGTTGCATCCTGATTAGCGAATACTCCACCACCTAGTACCAAGGCGCATAGGATAAGTTTGAGACACATTCCGAAGTCGTTGATTGTCGACGTTACGTCGAAGTTGTTACGGGGTGTGCAAATGATCGATGAGCGCAATGGGTTTAATTGCCATACACTATTAAACGCGAGATCTTTTTCGGACACTTTAGTTCAATCCTCAGCACAGTTTCACGGTTGGCACGTTGTCACGTTTAGCGCTCAGTGTAAAAAGGGTTCACTTCAGAATCCTACCCTGCTTCAAGTGCTGTGGTTTTGAGTCGGCATTTAAGACACAATTAGCTCATTCGGGCAAATCGAAGCCATACAACTTTCGGCCGTCGCGATTCAACAGTTTCTCGAAATTCCCACTCAGTCTGTGAGAGGGCAGAGCACATTCTCTTGTCACTTCGTCGCTCCTTTGGGACACAGAGAGTCATATGAATTACAGTACCACGTACCAATCTACGGCTGTAAGAAGATGCAGGAATGCAAAAAGCATTTGGTGTTTGTCCTCTATTTTTGAGAATCTCCTACGATCCTTCTAGTCGGCGGCACAGAGCGACGACGAAATCATCTGTTGCTGTTAGCATCTGTATGTTATGCGGCTTATTAATCGCCTCAAAACATCACAATCAAGGTGTCGCCTATAGTCACTTGTCTACTACTATTACGATGACTACGAGACAGAAAGTCGCCGAAGGGGTTAAACTTGCACACATCGAACACGCAGCGCAGGACTAATGCATGTTACGCTGTTATTATATATTATGACGGCGTTCGCGCCGTACATCGACTTTTGCTGAAAACGCAACCGACCTCACCGCAACGGATTCGATGGATGATTCAACCAACCAGCCAAAACAGATCTGCTTGTTGTTGTAGTTGTGGGAGGGAGGGTAAAGAGCGAGGAAGATGTAGATGTAGGTGTAGAAGAAGCAGAAGTTCAACAACAACAACAACAACAGGAACCACGACAACAACAAGAACAACAACAACAACGACAGTAACACCAGCAGCAACAACAACGACAAGTAGGCAATAAAGAAGGATCGTCGTCAACAACAAGAGCTTGGCATCGGCAACGGCGAAAGGTAACGCCAGTTGCAATAGCAGCAGCAGCATCGTTTGTCGAAGTGGGTTGTTGAGAACGAGGAAGGCCGAACGGGGCCGGCTACCCAGCAAAATTCGAATATGCTTGTCCCGCGTCACTACATCAGGGAGCGCGGATGGGGTCGGGGGGTTGTGTCTAGGGAAAGGGTGACGCGTGACATCCGTCCGTCCGTCCGTCTGTCCGCCTGTCCGTATGGCCGCCGCGGTCGCCGACTGTTTAGCGGCTGTTGGGCGGGACACTTTCTTGCGGGGGAGAAAGTGCTGGCTGCAACAGCAGCAGCAGGGGCTCCTGTTGCTGGTGCTGCAGCTGTTGCCACTTCATTGGCTGGCAGGTCATCCGCGCGCGCACTGCGGACTAACAGAAGGGCATGACAACAATGTGCTGCTATCAGCGCCGCCATAATAATAATAATAATAATATATTATTATTATTATTATTATTATTATTATTATTATTATTATTATTATTATTATTATTATTATTATTATTATTATTATTATTATTATTATTATTATTATTATTATTATTATTATTATTATTATAAGAATAAGAATGATAATAATAATAATAGGGGAGGGGGGTGGATGGTATTGCACCATCTCTTTTTATTGAGACATCTATGCTCCCCGTTTTATTTTTTTCGATCATGGTCGATTTTTAATCCACTCCGGCATTCATCTTGTTTAAATTGGGAACCATGAAAACCAATTTAGGAGTGGCCGGTCTGGGTCTCGAACTCATGCCTCCCGAATGCAAGGCAGAGTCTTTTGCCACTAAGCCATCTTCCTCGGCAAAGGCTTTTGCCACTAAGCCATCTTGCTATGTATAGCGTGCTGCTGTTGTTGTTATTGCTGTTGTTGTTAGTGTTGTCGTCGTTTTGGTTGTTGTTGCTGCTTTGTGTGTGTGTGTTTTTTTTATAGAGGTTAAGTGGTAAAATGCGTGATGCACACCAAGCGTCGTTGTTAAAGCCACGGTAGCGTGAGCCGCCACTCACAAACCCACTCCCCAAATCCCGGTCGTCCTCTTTGCCCCTTGTCGGGCCGGGGGGGGGGGGGGGTGCAGTACTGTATAATTGAGATTACTTCACTTGACCACTCTTCTTGCCATTTAAGCTGCTCAATTTTGTGTGGTGGTCATTTTCACCTTAGAGGCGGCAGATTGATCGTTCTGCGAATGTTCTCACTATGATCCAGGATTCATGATCCTTGAAGAGTGCCCCCTGTTGTTGTTGCTGCAATAATTGGTATGACAATACTGTTATTGCTGTGGCTATTGTTGCTGTTCTTCTCGTTGTTATTGTTTCAGCGCTTTGTGCTGTTGGTGTTGCTGCGGTTATTGCCGTTATTACGGCTTTTATTGCAGTCATTTCAAGTACTGTTACTCCTATTGCTTTAATATTGTTAAATAAATAAACTATGTTCAAACTACTGTTATTCCTGTTTTTGTTTAAACTACTGGTATACATGTTCCTGTCGTTGTTGTTGTCGTTGCAATTGACGTTTGCAATTTTTCCTATTGCAGTTGCTGCTGTACCCGCTTTTACTATTGTTAGGGCTGATGCGGCTGTCATTCTATCCATTGTTTTTGATGTTGTTGCGGGCGTTGTTGGCACTACTGCGGCTGCGATTGCTCTCCACATCGTGGTTGTTGTTTCGACTGTTGTTGCTAATGTTGTTAATATATGAATAAAGTTTTTATTTATATAACTTTGCTATGTTAGCACTTTGGAGTGGACAATTGTCTCCACGCGAACGTGTGATTACGGGTTCTCTAACCCAGGGTTAGCCCAGCTGCAGTTTCCATAGTCTCGAACGCCAACGGACAAAATTCGTGCGGATAATCCACACTGGAATATTTTCTGCATTTGTTAGCCTCAGCTAACCTGGAAGCATGACCTGCTCGGTCCGCACCTGCACCGACCATCAAAGGGGCTAATGAGTCGGTTACAGTTGCGTCCCAAACAAGCATGCGGCCACGTTCAAAGGGCGTCAGAGTCAGGCCGTCAGGCCTTTTTCCGTCATCTCTCGATAGACCTGGGGGCTCTAGAACACATGGGAAGCCGGCAGATCGAAGTGCGCGACTAAAGGTGTCGTTTAGAGCGAAGTGACGTGCTCGTCGGCCTGCACTTAACGCGCATGACAGGCCATGATGGGCCAACGCGTCCACAAAATCACCACAACGACATCGGTGGGGCACGACTAGGTCAACACCAAGCCGCAGTCCTGCGCTTATGCGCGTGGTCTCGTCGTCTAACAGAGTCCCAAGTCGCGGACATGGTAGGGCGTGTAGCCAAGCCCCAGCCCCTTGACTACTAACAGCTCGAAGCCTGGCTTTATCAGCAACAGAAGGCGCTCTATCAATCTCATGTTGTTGTTCATCTTGTTTGCTTTCTTGTTGTTATTCATCTTGTTTGCTTTCTTGTTGTTATTTCCTTTGTTATAGTATATGTTGTTGTTATTTATTTTGCTTAAGTTTATCAATCAACAACAAATTGTCTGCGTTGATGCTGCCACGTCTATTTGATGGACGACTTTCCGTTTCCTGTTCTTCTCACGCTTGTCCCCGCCCAAAAAGTGAATCAAACAACAGGCAAATTTCGAATTGGGACACGTTCGACACCTTAGACAGATGTCACAAATGTGTCATCACCCAGTTTGTTCATTCCTAGATTGTTCATTTGGTTGTTTAATTGCTTTTGTCGATGGTTTATGTATGGTGCGTGCATGGCTCTGCGACAGAAGCCTCATGCCCGCGTGCAAGCGTCCGTCCAGCGCTTACGGGCCGACCGGACCAGTATCGCACGCATGACGTCATAGATGGGCCTGCGTGCACAAAACTCGCCGAACTGTGGGTTTATTGTGATGTGTGTAACATATACCTAATGTATTATACGGAAAATAAACTATATATGTATGATAAAACAAAACACGCCGAAACTCGAAGAAAGTCGTGGCTAGGGGAGGAGCACTGATCATGCATACATGCAAAGTTCGCAAGCCAATGCAGTGATGAACACGCACCGCCGATTGACCGCGCAATTCATGTACGACTTGACGACGTCAACAGCGACGACGACGACCGTCAGATCAGCAGCGGCCACATTATACGTCCGTCGTCGACTTTCATGGCGCCGCACTTCGGCGTCACATCAAGAAAGTCAACGGCAGCGAGAGCGGTGACGTTGCCGGCGTAGATACGAACAAAAGCGCGAATCGAAACGAGAGGAATCTGGCACGCTGTTCACGTATTAGCTATGAATGATCACTACTTCTGCTGCTGCTGCAGCTGCTGCTTCTGATGCGGCTTGGGCAGTATTTAATCTCTCTCTCTCTCCACCTCCTTTCCCCGCTCTATCTCTCTCGCTCTTTCTCTCTCTCTCTCTGCCTCTGCGGTCATCCATTATATGGCTCTCATTAGCCTGATCATTGTAATGTCACTTGCATTATTCCGCGCAAGCTTCCGGAAGCGTTTCAAGGCTGGTGTCAAGGGCAACTGCGCGTAGTACGAGGTCAGCAGCGCACGGATCGGTCTTTAGGGGCGCGATAAGATCGCTAGTGAAAGGCTTCCGGAAGAGGTAAAGTACCGGTAGGCTGACAGCATGACACGATGTACCCTTTCTGAGCATGTTGAGCCATACATGCATACATTCTGCGCTATATATATATATATATATATATATATATATACACGTATACATGTTTATATTCATACTGTGATAATATACGTGCAATTAAATAAAATCTGAAACGTTTTTGTCAGAATAGTGCTGTACACCTACTTTGCCGTAGCTCAGTGGCCAAATCCGAGGCAAACTACGTTTTCAAATAAGATAAGAAGGTTTCCGCCGGAAATTTCTTTCGGCATCGGGTTAAAAAAAGATACAACCACAAGGCGGGCCAGAGATAAATGTGTATTTGTGTACCGGGCGGTCTCTAAAGGGCACTTGTGTGTAGATATCGGTATTTAGTGTGCAGATAAACATATTTGCGTTAACAGTCAGTGTTAGTCTGTATGCATATTTTTGGCACCCACAGATAAACATAACTTATTAATACACACATTAACACAACTTATCAATACACAGATAAACACAACTCAATTATACACACGAACATACCAACTAATTATATATGGGTACCGAGTGCCAGGTGCCATACTTTACAAAGGATATTGTTATCAGCGGCTGGGCACAGATTAAAGCTCGGGCTTGCAGTTTGGTCCCTTTCCACTGAGAATCAGGCTGGTGGATGTCAAGTTACGGGTGTTGCCGCATTTTGTGCTCTCTTCGTTGGAATTGCTCAGTTATGTCTTTTTATCTTGCATGCCGATTTTAGAAGCAAGCAGGTGGATATATTCTTGGGCTACGCATCTAAAGCCGAGACGTCTTAATTGCATACGAGGTGTGTTCAATCGTTATCGCGACTTTTGAATTTTCGCGGGTTACGTATATTCGAATTTTGATTTTTTGTGGCGTTATGTTGGTACTCATGTCTCTCACTTATGCCGACAAGCTCGGCCATTTTGAATGTTCACTTAATTGTTGACAGCTGCTTTGCTTGCACGTGTTTTGGATCGTCTTCGATTTTTACCTATTCAAAAAAATGGATCAAAGAACCTGTATCAAATTTTGTGTGAAAAACAAAATTAAGTGCGCGGATGCATTCCGAATGTTGACTGTGGCATACGGAGAAGCTACCTTGGACCGAAGCAACGTTTATCGGTGGTACAAAATGTTCTCAGAAGGCCGAGAAGATGTGAACGACGAAGAGCGTGCCGGACGCCCGAGCACTTCAACAACAGACGAAAAAATTAATGATTAACGATTGCAGGGGCGTGGTGCATCATGAGTTCTTGCCACAGGGTAGAACGGTCAATAAGGAATATTACCTGCAAGTTATGCGCAATTTGCGCGAAGCAATCCGCCAGAAACGCCCGGATTTGTGGAAGAACAAAAATTGGCTTTTGCACCACGATAACGCCCCTGCTCACACATCGTTGCTTGTGCGCGAGTTTTTGGCCAAAAACAACACACTAATGATGCCGCAGCCACCGTATTCCCCAGATCTGGCCCCCTGTGACTTTTTCTTGTTCCCTAAACTGAAGAGGCCCATGAAAGGACGACGTTACGCTACGCTTGACGAGATAAAGACGGCATCGAAGGAGGAGCTGAACAAGGTTAAAAAAAATGGTTTTTTGAAGTGCTTCGAAGATTGGAAAAACCGTTGGCACAAGTGTATAATATCTCATGGGGATTACTTTGAAGGGGACAAAATAGATATTCATGAATAAATGAATAATTTTTGAAAAAACACAAAAGTCGCGATAACGATTGAACACACTATGTACACCAATATACCAGCGGCATGCTGAGCTTTCAAAGACCACTAATTGACGCACAATCTGACCGAATCAACAACGTCTTTCGCGGCGCATGGCGGCGAGAACCATAAACTCGTGATATAGCAATTTAATTTGTATCACTGCATATGCCACGCAATGGTGCTATTGCGTGCCCGTGAATTAAATTGGATTGAATGAATTGATAACCGGAGTAGCTAATTCCTAATTGTGAATTTAGGTAGCGCACAAACATATAGGCTAAACGGGCATTCCTCCTTGCAATTTCTTCTAGACCACTAAAACCTGGCATATTACTTCGGCTGTATCGTTTCGGTATGCACTTGTAGCGGTTGTCCAACCATTATTTGAACCAATATTTTACGTAATAGTCACAATTCAGTAGCAAAGTGACATTTTTTGCAGGTACCTGATGATAATGGGTCCGTTGCGTTGGTAGTCCAGGGTCTTAATCTAGTTGTAAACACTATAAACGATAGACTTTGCCGAAGGGTCAATCTAGTAACGATGCTGAGGTCAGGAGCCTGATTGTGAGAGTGTACGTGCCGGGTTTATGTTTGTGTAGTACGTGGATGGCAAATAATAGGTAGTTAGTTGCCTATGCGGGTGCTTGAACCGCATGCTGTCTGCTTGGGTTACAATCTTGCGGGGGTTTGTTGACAACTATTTGGGGGTCAACAACTGTCACGTTGAAGTGTTCGCGACTCGGCACACCAGATATTTGCTAGCCAGATAATATTCCACCATTTTTACACCATATTGTCAGTCAATCGCTTACGTCAATAACTCGTTACATCAGCCACTTCTTATCTTGCAGCGCCTAATGATACTTGCGAATTCTTCGTAACTTTATAACACAATCTTACTCTTTTGTTGCCCGCTCAGCTTTATGTGACCAGTCTTGCATGCACTCCCTAGAGTTACCATAGATAATAATAATATAAAATATATCAAAAAACAGAAACACATAACAAGTTGTGAACGACAATTTTTGAATTGTTAGTTCTCCCCGTACAGACAGCAATTGTCACCCACCACCAAAAGTTTTTCTTCGGAATTAGGTGTTCAAAATAATGTTCACAAATCTTATGGACGAGTTTGAGTCTATGTGACGTCGAGTCAAATCCATGCTGGCACTATGCTGACGTCACACCAATGATGAGTGACATTACCTAGGAATAGATATGTACAGTTAGGTAACTATAACTCTGTACTTGTTGTTGTTTGCAAACGAAAAATCTGGATCTGCAACTAACGCGTATCAACTACGGTTTTGCCGCTATTTAATTAATTTTATATTGAAACGAAGATGCGCATGAAGTTTGCATGGCGTAGAGTCCCATGATCGATTTGAAGTCGAACCTATCCACTATTCTATGGTAACGCGTGGAAGCCTTTCTCTTACAGAAGTTACAGTTGTACCCGCCCTGTCCAAGGTTGCTTCCTAGACCTACGCATAGCAAGTCAGCTGCGTCGGATAGAGTTTGACATTACATTAGACACCTATTGATCTAGGTTGATACGAATGGCAAAAACAGTATAATTTTGAAGGCATTCCATCCAAAAAATATGCGACGATCTTTTTGATTGTCGACGGTAGTAGTCAGATACCTAAGTTTGCAAAGAGGCAGCTTTCTCGTCGTGTATGCGCCTTTATATGTATGTAAACATGAGCCTATATTCCCTTTCGCTTAGTGACCTGTTCCTTAGAAGGACGACCAGACTGACGCGCGTCTCAATGCCGAAGTTGGTCGCTCATGAGTCTGGCAGTAGAGGCCACTGCGTCGGCGCAGCTGCGTGACCAGGTACGGAAGACGGGCAAGGTAAGGTCCGTGGCCGAGCGAATGCCCATTCCGCCCAGCTGAAATAAATGTGGGAAGTACGTATTGAGTGTTTTGTAATATACGTCGACAATTCTAAAAACATCTATTTCTACACTCATCTGTATGTCACATTACGCTGTCCCTTCAGTCTTCGTCTGCTAAGCCACCTCAAATCTTTATTTATGATCACTCATCGTCATTATAATAAAACATTATGTTTATAACCACCATTTTAGTTACAGTATTTGAATACAGCAGTTCATCTTGATCGAGCAGTCACCATAAATCTTAATTAGAATCACTACAATTATCATCTCAATGCCCTACCATCACGGTTTACCAATGGTCAGCGTTTCGTGTGATGCCATGTAGCAATTCAAAAAGAGAAAGGCAAAATGCAGGGCTTGAGTTTTTTTTTCAGATCAGGGTTTTTCTAGGTTAACCCCTTCCTTAAATAAAATTTGAATATGACTTGATAAGATAAGTATGCTTTATTATTGTTGTATCATTGTCGTGTTGTATATATTATAATACGGAGCTGGCATGTTTATATTACCACAACTTTTACAGTGTACCTAACAAAGATAATAATCAATGCCTTTTTGCCAATTTCACCAATTGCTTGGGCTACCTTTCGACGATCATCAATATGGCGACTACCGACATTTTATTCGCCTTGTCGGCTGTGTACATATGCTCGGCTATGCTAGAATCAACAGCCGTCTGAGCAATTTTCCTGAGCGACAAGCCGGAGAGAAGATATAGACGGATTGGCGGACTGCTTCGGTATGTAACTGTCCAAGCAGCTCTGCTGAATAGTTGAACAAGGAAACAAAGAGAACTAGTTAGATGAGTTTATAGAAGGAGATCCAAAAAAAACACAATCTTCCACTACGCTGGAATATTAATCTCAACCACATAGAAATACGAATTTGATGGTGCGATTATGCGTTCAACCGTGCGAACGGATTCGTATGTATTCGGAATGTATACGAAATGTATGCGAATAGCGGATTGGCCGGATTACCGACAAATTCCGTAGGTCGGTATCGGTGTCAACATATTTTGTGTACGTCCTAATGTCCACAGGCGGCGTAGTGTGAGCGCCAATTTTTCTGCCGAATAGTTTTTATTCATTAAAAATCCAACTTGTTTTCAGAACATCAGTTGTTCTACGCGATCTTAGGAAGGCCTGTGGCGGAAGGAAGAAACCCTTCGACTGATGCCGCGTTTGCCGGTGAACCTTAATCGATACGCTCTGCAGTAGGTACTTTCCAGAACGAGGACCGTCTGTAACCGCGTTTAGCTTAAAGCCCACGAGTTCGACAACGTTCTTAATTAAGAATTTCTGTTCACAATTGTTCTTCCTTGTTCAGTGAATGAAGAAACTAAGAGAAATAAATGTATATATATATATATATATATATATATATATATATATATATATATATATATATATATATATATATATATATGCACTCGTTTAATTCGTTCTACCACGTCGTCCAAGAGCGTTTCGACTTTGATCAGTGCTATGGTCATATGGTATTTTCCTATTTTTAGATTTGAAATGCTAAGTTTGTGATACTAATAATTAATTTAACAACTATTTTTACTTTAATATAGAAATATGCAATATACGAACACAACACGTGTTGTGTATGTGACGGAGGAACACCAGCGCATATGAGGTGCCCTTATCTAGTTTTCATGCCTGCTCATATTATTGTACGAGAGATATGTGTTTGAGGGTCTCGTACTTCTGCGCACGTCTGCGGTGAGCTGGGCCGCAATTTGTCGCTGCCTCGGGTGCGTCATAGCCGGAGTTGTTGCTGCCGTGCAGTATATACTATACTTTATACATAGCTATCGCGTAACTTCGCGAATGCCACATGCGTGACGTATCTTTGGTGTGCATTGGTTTGTTTGCAATAAGCATTCGTTTTTTCTTGCATAGTACTGGCGAAGTCTTTTGTCTGTATTTCCTCATCATCCCATCGAAGCGCTTGCAAGACATATTGCTACTGGTTAGTTTTCTGGAAACGCCGCAGTAAATTCGAATACAAAGTACAGTTTCTGTGCAAGCGAGAAAGTCTTATTCAAATTACCAATAGCCATTAAGAAATAAATTTGAATATGTATGTATATATATATATATATATATATATATATATATATATATATATATATATATATATATATATATATATATATATATATATACAATCAGCTATTATTATCATTTATTTAGTATCTTGAAATATTATATTAGCACTTTGTAGTGGACAGTTGTTTCCGCGCGAACGTGTGGTCACGGGTTCGCTAAGCCAGGGTTAGTCCAGTTTAACCTTGTGTCCCGAACAGGCGTTATTTTTCCTCGTAATTTTTTTTTTCTTTCGAGCGACAGCCTCTGACGCAAGAATTCAGATGCTCTCGAATGTTCCGTCGAAAGATTAAGACTTTTACCCACGCGCTAAATCAGCTTGAGGGGGCCTGCAGCTTTCATAGTCTCGAACGGCAACGGACAAGATTTGTGCGGATAATCAACGCTAGAGTTATTTCCACATCAGCTGGCCTGGAGGCATGACCTGCTCGGCCCGCACCTGCACCGATCTTCGGAAGCGCTATTGAGTCGGTTACAGTTGCGTCCCAAACAAGCATGCGGCCACGCTCAAAAGGTGTCAGAGTCAGACCGTCGGATCTCTTTCCATCATCCTTGGGTAAGCCCGGGGGTTCCAGAATTCATGAAGTGCCGGCAGATCTCAGTGCGCGACTAAAAGTGTCATTTAACGCGGAGTGACGTGCTCTTCGGCCTGCACTCAAGGAGCATAACAGGTCATGATGGGCCAACGCGTTCACAAAATTACCGCAACGACACCAATATATGTATATATAGAAATATATATACAGATGCATATAAAAGTGCTTATCGTTTTCAATTCTGTGTGTTACCCACTATAAAGGATCCGAAAGCAAATTACGGATAAAGCCACCGGCGTTTCATTCTATAATGCGCGAATTTGATTTTAAGAAGGAGACCTAACGCATTGCGATGTTTTTAGAACGCTTTATGGCTACAACCTCTATCACTAAGTAAGGTTTTTTAAAGGAACGCTGTATTCTACTGCTGCAACTTTATTCTACTGAGCATTTTTACACATGGCAAGAGCGCTACGTCGAGGATTAAACATTTATCCCGTAATACCTTGTAATTAACAATGTAGATTTGCTGCGACCGAGAACTAGCACTATCAGCTAGGTTGGATATATGACCGCAGATCCTATAAAGTATGGCTAGCATGCTGCTCAAGCGCCTAGGCGATCTGAGCTACTGAAGTCGCAATTAACCATAAGGGTCTCCGCAGTTATAAGGTTTCTTCATGCGACGGAGGTGTGCAAACACGAAACGTCATTTGGCTTGAACGTGGCATCATCGTCTTCATGATCAAAGACAGGTCGAAGTACTTGTCGGTTTATGGTGGCCTTAGTAGAGGGCAGCCTATCACCTGTTATGTTGCCATGTTCGATTTCAAGGCCTTTTTTCACGACCGAGATGGCTGGTCATATGACCCCTAGGTGAACATTGTCATGCTTCGTCGATGACCTGAGTTATTGGCGAGTTCAAGTGCGGTTGGAGTAGCACTGCGTTCTGTAACTATCGGACGAAACTCTAACATATTCGCGCCACCCGCCATTTCCACATTGAGGTTGGTTGGTCTATCAAATATACAACAACACCAACACCAACAACAACAGCGTCAACAACAACAGCAACAGCAGCAGCAGCAGCAGCAGCAGCAGCAGCAACAACAACAACAACAACAACAACAACTGCAGCAGCAGCAACAACAACAACAACAACAACAACTGCAGCAGCAGCAGCAACAACAACAGCAACAGCAGCAGCAGCAACAACAACAACAACAGCAACAACTGCGGCAGCAGCAACAACAACAACAACTGCAGCAGCAGCAACAACAACAACAAACTAGTCAACAAAGATCGGTGGACGTCATGCCCACACATCGGTCTGTCATCGTCTCTCATGCTAAGCAAGCTGAGCAGACAAAATGTCGCACCTTGAACCCTACACGTTGTGGGTGGTGTATATCGACGAGTCGCTACTTGGTGACAGACGGCATTTTGCTGCCAAGAAGCGGCTAAGCCTTTACAGGCTAGCTCTCTCAATCTGGTTGGTCAGAATAGTAATCGTATTGATGTAGAAGAAAAGGAATAAGAAGAAGAAAATGATGATGATGACGACGACGATGATGATGATTGTTATAATCACTGCCATATTAGTAACGCTTGTTAATATTCATATTTGATGATAAATGACAGCAGCGATCAGCAGACCAGAAGTGCATTGCAGTGCCAGCTCTGCGTGATCTCATAGATCCGTTTAATCGACTCGACTTAGTTGTCGTCGTCGTCGTCGTCGTCGTCGATGTCGATATCAATCAAAGGGATTCAAATCAATCTGTAGCCAAGGTGTTGGAGAAGGGCCAAGCTACTGAAAAAATGCATATGGTGTTGTCATTGTAGCTAACGAGATCGTGGCCCTCTGCTAACCGTGGCGAAAGCGTCTCCCAAACGCAAGCGAAAAAACTTTACAAAAAAAGGACAGCGACCAACAGTTCCGTCCCTCGATCCCTGACAGTCCAGAACAAACCCCCAAACTCCCGCGTTCATCATTTACCTATTCGTCTCCGCATAGTTCCCTGTAGTTCACTTCTGATGACGTCCTCGCGTAGTTGCTGTAGAAGATGACGAGATGGTGATTGTGATCGATTCTTAACCAGCGAAGCGAAAACCACGCGGTGATATCACCAGTCCGACCGATCGAAAACGTGGCCCACGCGCTGTCAGAGCAGTAATCTGCTGAAAAGCATAGATGAAGCTAGCCTTTCGGTGACGACCGCAAACGGTCTATGTGGGGAGAAGCCGGGTGGGTACCTATCGAGCCCGTATCACACCACGGGCGATAAGGCTTACTATTGTGACTGGTGTCAAATCTAGTTGTGAGTTAGTGAGAATTTGCAATGAAGCTGTGCTCATAACATGAATATATGAACGAATGTATATATATATATATATATATATATATGTATGTATGGCGGTAATATTTTCCGGATAATGCATGTACAATACATCTTCTACATATGGTCAAGATGAGTGCGAAAACGATCGTGCCGCTTGCAATGCCGACATTAATGCGAACAATGCCGTAACAGAATACCGGTGAAAGGTGACGATGATGCAATATACCAAAAATATGACATGTGCATACGGCGATTTGCCAAAGCATCGCGTCGCACACCAGCTCGATCACATAAGCTAGCTTTTACAGGCGTCAACAAGCGAGCAGGAGAGAAAGACAACAGGACATATAACGAGACATTGGGCCAACCGACTGATTGCTTGGCCGACCGCGAAGAGTTCATTCATGGCCAGGTTGAGAGATCACACCTGCCAAGCATTAAGAATAGATAGAGACGTAGCAGCGTGTTTTAAACGGCTTACTATCTTAAGCATTGTTGTTAGACTGGAAAGTCTAAGAAATGAGAATTTTAACAAAAAAACAACACAAAGTGCAAAACCATGATTGATGATTTAATTCTGGTCAAAGGCCGACTAACGTGTGTGTGTGTGTGTGCGTTGAAGTTTTGCTGTCGCAAATCGCGCTTCTTCATTTGTGTCCTATCAACTATTCAAAACGCATAAGTTGGTGAACGTTTTTTGTTAACTTTTGCGATAGGCTGCTGCTGCTGCCGTATTGTAACATCGTTGGCTACATAGTAGAACATCGTTCTTGTCAAAACGCGCTTTGGATTACGTTATTCAAATCGTATTGTATTGTTATAGTGTCGCATCAAATAAGTTAACATATTGGTTGGACGAGGGTCAGCTGTGAGAGCAATCGAAGAGAATTGTATAAGCGCTGGGATAGTCGAAAGTGCTTTGACATACAAGGAAGACCTAAATGAGACATACAAAAGGATTGCCAATAACAGACTTGAATAGCAAATGAAAAAGATAAAAGTCTACGCGCCTCGCTATACAAATAAGTGATTTGAGATACGCATATGATCTCAGTGAATCAGAACTTTCACGCCATGTATATTTATGTATATATATATATATATCTGTATGTATATATATATATATATATATATATATATATATATATATATATTATTTAATTATATTAGAGCCATGCAAATCTGTAAAGCTAAATAAAAGCGCACTGAAGATGTGTTGCTCCCGCTGCTTTATTTTCGCAAAAACCAACAGAACTATTGTTATGTGCAGTCGTTGGTCAACTAAACAACGCCGAGTATTAGCGACGGTCTGATCTGCTACAAACGCTGATTCTGGATAAACCGATGCCAACGTGTCGGTTTGCAAGCGTTTCACGTCGTCGCCTTCAACTGATGTCTCTTCCCATTGTAACGTCAAGCATGAATGATGCGGCCCGATACAGAATCGATCACTCATAGCCGACCCTAAGCACGAACTAAATACGGTTTGCTATTAAGAAGCCTTGCGTAGGACTGTGGCGAGACACAGCAACGTATAGATTCATAGAACCTACACCGATAGATAAGTTTATGAGCTTTTCTATATATATATATATATATATATATATATATATAAATATATATATATATATATAAATATATATATATATATATATATATATATATATGGTTGGGAATAGGGACGCAGTTCCTATATCGTAGAGTATCACTCAGCATGCACGTGTATATATATATATATATATACATATTATATATTTGGCGTAGCTTCATTTATATTCAGTTATTTTTATTGACATTATACGGTCTAACGTTACACAAAACAAAAAAATATATATATATATATACATATATAAGAGAGCTGAATTCGGCTATATACGATACGTGTATAAACACACAAATGTGGCCAACGATACGAGATGAGAAAAACATATGCAAAAATGTAAGGCTTTCTGTTGCCGAGAGCGTGGTGGCGTGCATAGAAAAACAGAGGAGAGGTAGGGACCACTTGTCGACACTTAAAGTCGACATCGAATATCTCCGTGTGTTAAGCGTCTTACGGCCTACATCATACGTCGTAATCTGTTAGGGGTGATTAAAGGTTATCATATGTAAGGTTATCTATATATGCACATGTTAGCGATTTGCTCTATTCCGGGGAAACTCTTATTTTTGGCTACCAAAACCACGACAGGAACGGCGTTTCTCGCTTGCACTTCTATTGCTAATCGCCTAAAGTGCTGATCGATTCGTGAATCCGTCAATCCGCTTACGATTGCGCGGCCTCGAAGAGAGCTCTCACTAATAAGTTGAGAGCTCTGTGTGTGGGTTGCCAAATATCTGATCTACTAGAATAATATATATATATATAAATATATATATATATATATATATATATGATACACATGTTGGTTAACATTTTTAAACTTTGAACTTTTTATTACTATAGCCAAAAACAAACCACGTATGGAGCCTAGTTCAAGCCCAAGGCAAATTGTTTACTCACATTAGGCTGCATATGAAGTTTCTTATAAGAGTGAGTATGATGTTGTCGGGGTTAACTCACACCGTGAGTCCGGTGTGAGTTCGCCAGCTGGAAACGCAAACTGAGTTAGTGAACATGGGCCTTTTATACAATTGTGCATACAAGACCTAGCAGTAGTCACAAGATTCTGAGTTTAGTCAGGCTCAGAGATGATTTCCACCTCAAATAATATCGGTACGTGAATACCATTGATAGTGCACCCTGAGTATAAAGTCTGATGGCACATCGGTACGTTTCCACGGAGGTACAGAAAAAGATTACATAACATAAAATCACCGTTATTATAACATACAAATTGTGTATGCTACATAGCATCGTTCTCATGCATGAATTGTTTTTAGTATGCTTACTCCCGCAAGAAAGACATAACTAGTTGCCAAATACGCGGGTACAATTTGGATTTGTATGCGAACATTCCGTCACAGAACTAGGGTTAATCACGAACTGCCTATAAACATGACAGAAGTGAGAATTGAGTGAACCAAATCATGTTTGTACAACAGTGGATCCAGAAATAAACACGTTCACAGTGCAACGAAAAGCTGATATCAACAAAAATGCAACAGAAAATATTTCTCGACAAATTTCATCACTGAGTTGAGCTATGCCAGAAGATAATCTTGACCTGAGCATTCATCGGGTAGACTCCACGTGACGATTACGGATAAAGCTAAATTAGTGAAAGTCGGATGGCAAATAAGTTCTCACAAGTTGACAAGATGTATTCGGTTGTAAGTGGGCCATGCCCTTGCTTAAATTGGGATAATCGCATCTGGTATCTTCACTGAAAGGAATGAAACTGCGTCCGCCATACACGGCACCAACGAAGCAGCGAAAACCAAGAGGAACCCCTTGGCCGCCGTGACTTTTCGATCAGTAACATATAGCAATCATACATATGAACATGATGAGTACCAATATGAGTACAGAACTGTTTTCGAGTATCTGTGATTCACGTTAGCTAAGCGCCACACCACAAACTCGACTGCTGCATAAGGCACGAGAGCAATCACTGTCCTATCACAATAAAAATAGCTACTATTATAGTAATAGTAACAGTAAAAACACAACCCTAAGAACAACATCCGCAGAAACAAACACCAATACCCAAAGGTAGAGAGACAACAACAACAACACGAACAGTGGTAGCAACAACAACACCAACAAAAACACCAACACCACCAACAACGACAACGACAACCGCGGAAGCGGCCACTGCCATGCCCCAGTGCACCCCACTCACTGGTCACCATTATCACAATGACCGCAAGTGAAGCTTTGACTAAAGCTTCTTATTTCAGACAACACCAACAACAACAACAACAACTACAAGCAACGGTCAGTGTGCACGTGCTGACTACCGCGTTGCTAACATCCCCACGCATTACTGTGCTTAGGTTTAAGCGTGGATGAGCGATCGATGGTCGCGTCTATATATATATATATATATATAGATATAAATATATATATATATATATATAAATATATATATATAAGTACCGGCAGTCGAATACGGCTGTAAGGAAATCATGCGAGTTGGTGACATCGACTTCAGATGTCGACGTCGACTTCAGCTCCTGGTGCTTCGCGTAGCGTAGCCAGCATCCACGTGTCGGCGCGGTGCCGGTGAAGGTTAGGTGCTCAGTGAAGGCGCACCTAACCTTCACCGGCACCGCGTGCTTGAGTCGAGTGCTCACAAAGTCACAGCAGAGGCCTGCAGTCAACGCAACGAGCTGTCTCATCGTCATCACTTCGACATTCGTGTTATTCGAGTTCTAATTAATGAGTGGGATAATTACCAGTTTGTAAAACTCTTACGATCAGATATGTCACCGATACCGCCGCCATATGATACGCCGCGCGATCTGCGAATCATATGTTGTCTTAGACCATATATTTCTGTGTTCCCCCAAATAGTGCATCTATTTGAACCGAAAACGAAACAAAACTAAAGCCAGACAAAATAGTCAACACAAGTAGGACACATTCGTCTACCTTGTAGACTCTCGCACGTCGCACAATGATAATGACCAAGTGAATCACGAGTGAAAACAGCTTATTTTAGTTATTGGAGGGTTTATCGTATAGATATCTAGTTAATGAGATAACACTCTTGCCACCTTGTTTCGGCTACGCCATAACGAGAATAGCTCATTTAAGTACTCGAATTAGTAAGCGTGTTTTGTCGCGTGCATGCTAGCAGTCGCAATGCTTAGCAATCATAATATGATACTGGTGCCTGTTGCCCAAAAACGTGATTATATCTAACGGAATACATATTTTTGTAAACGTGCCACGTCCGCTCGTTGTTTCCGAGCCAGAACATCACATCCCCATCATCTTGTAGAGTGTTGTCACCCAGAATGACGATGTAGACAAAGTAATACAGAAGATAATAATAAGCAGATTTAATGGACAAATTCTAGCCTATTTGTTAATGGTAATAATGAGTAGCAACGCAGGCACTCTTAGTTCAAGAAGTCGAGGTAATTACTATTAAGCCGATGTTCACGTACTATCATTCTACCGAGTCCTACGCTATCATCGTCTTCGATTTAATGTCGTGTTAATCGTGGTCTATTAATATTGCATTGGCATCGAAAAACCATTTGACGAAAGTAATTTAAATAATTATTATAGATTGTTCCATTGGCACCGCGGTCTTCTTAAAAGGTGTATAAAAATCAGTACTTTAGACAATATAAATTTACTATGCTGAAGCTACTACATACACTTCATAAGCCAGCATCATACAGGGCTCAACTGCTTGTAAACTTTTGGCATAATTATTCTAAAATACGGTTCGTCAGTATCGATCATGTGTTCGCTTCTGTAGCACGCAAAGTGGCCATAAGTAATTTACAGAGGCGCATTACTTAGTAGTATGCAACATAGTGAAAAGTAATCAAAGAGTTCAAATGATGACTTGGTCTTTATTGAAAAAACTTTAACCCCAACCTGCCAATCGTAAGAAATATTGGTGCGATAGACTATATATTCCGTCTGTATTACACGCGCGGCCTCTAGTGTCACAGTAACGGCTATTATATTTACGCTGTTGACACGGTCATACAAACGCAAACATAACGCACATATTTTAAAAAATGTATACTATGTAAAACTAGAATACATTATTAAAGCAAACAATTACTAAAGCATAACAAAAAATAGTATAAATTATATTAGTATAGTATACTTTTGTGGAGATTGCGCCACTAATCTTGACGGGAGAGCTGATAGCCGGCGGTTTTGACGCAAGAAGCCACGAGTTCGATCCCGGCGCCGCACATTCGTTTTAAAGTGTTATTTAAGCAAAAAAAAAAAGTTTAACCTGTTAGAGCAAAACAAAAAAATAGTCTGAATTATACAAATATAATATACATTAGTGGTCATGGCGCCATTAAGTGTTGACGGGAGAGCTAATACCCGGCGGCCTTGATGCAAGAAGTCAGTCGGGGTTCGACCCCGGCGCGGCACATGCGTACGGGGTCTTAAACGTGATTTAAGGTGATCGTTCTTAAAATTTGCAAATTTGAATTAGAACCAGTGGTAGCAATGAATATACGTCAAAAACAGTGCAATCCACCTATTAGTATCAGGATTGTTGCCGCCGCAGCAACACTACGTGTACGATGCAATAGACTGTTGTTTTGGCTTGATGTTGTTTCGTTCATCTGCCAAGAGATAGTCCAACTAGATAAAACGAGTTGACTGTGGGATGAGAAGATACGACATCATCACCAGCTGGCCCAAAGCCACTCACCCGACTTGGTGACATCTGGCCGCCGAACGCTTCGTAGCGGTCAGCAGCTATTTGTGCTGTTTGTTACTCCTGCCATCGTTGCTAGACTTGATAATGACGAAATTGACTGTCTACAATTCTAATAAGTATCCTTTGTCATATATATGTATATATATATATATATATATATATATACATATTTGTTATCCTATGGTTTGGAACGACCGTTATCGCTCCGCTTTAGAAATCGTTGTCATTACCGCAAATGAGTTCATATATATATATATATATATATATATATATATATATATATATATATATATATATACCATTTTATATATGCATACAAACTAAAGATACATATGCATACGAATGTACACATATGCACACACGCACCTCTAGCTGGAGTCTCACGCTCAGCCGTAATTAACAAGATGTGCTTTCGACTCTTTAAAAAATGCCGATGCTGTTGTCCATCTTGGCGTTGCTGACGCGCTGATTAGCTGCCGCAGCATACAGCAACATAAGAGTTCCCATTGTTTAGCCCATAGATGAAAGGCTTATATATATATATATATATATATATATATATATATATATATATATATATATATATATATATATATATATATATATATATATATATATATGTGTATATATATATATAAAGCTGGTGTATGAAGTACAATAGACCGCCGGCGACTTTTACACGATGGGCTTAAACCATGATCTCGATCTCGACGCGACGCATACTGTTTTTGGAGCGGCTTTTATAAAGGTTGCAGATCTGAGTTTAACTATGAGTCAACACAGGGAGCCCGAATTGTGTTTCCAAAATCAGGTAGAGCTCGGTAACGCAACTATTGTTTTCTATTGGGACATCGTCGAAGAAGTCGTTGTTTTGGAGTGAGAGTGAAGGTTCAAAAAGATGTGACACTTGTGTTGTTGCCCGACAAGGAGTATACATTTTGCTATTGCGAGACAACCAATCCTATCATCCTATTCAGAAACCAAGCATGCCATCGTATTCGTGGGAAAATTCTGCTTTGTAAGCGCCGGGTAGAATATGAGACGTGGTCGTTTAGAAGAGGATTTGCAAAAAATTGCATTCAGCTTCTATACCTTAAATTCACAACACTACAATCTTTCACAGTGCTCAAAGCTAACCAATTCAAGAACATTTCATGATGTTTATTTTGGTACCAAATTTACAGAGTAATTAAGATTTTCCGGAGGGCATGTCGAGATTGAGTGCATGTATGCATAATCACAAATCGGTACAATTCCCTATATCGCTTTCGAAAAATGTTCAGGGTACTTTGCATATATAGCGTTTATGCATGTGTATCTATATGCACCAATATATATAATATATATATATATATACTGCGTATGTGAACCCTTCCCCTTTTCTCAACGTCTATCTCGTTCAGTTTTTAGTTTTTCTCGAATCCTTATTCGGTTTGCTACCTATCGCCGCTGTCGACGCCACGGGCAGCCAATTCATGGTGACGACTTTTGCGATTCTATTTGTGTGTGTGTGTTATTTAGCTGTGTTTATCTTCTTTTGTTTTAATCATGCTACTATCATTGCCGTTATATTTAGTATTTAATTGTATGGTTGCAGTGCTGCGTATTGTTGTATCTATCTCTCTAACACGTATGTGACTACTTGTTTATTTAAGTGCATCAAAATGCAGTGCAGCATGAATGCGAATGAACGCGGTCTCTTGGCTGCGGCAGTCAGCAATTTTTTCGACTCTTACTACTAGCTTAGGACGACATCTCGGTATCGGACGATACCGACGCTCGATATCAATCACTAAACTTTTATTTAGAATGTATTTGGATCACATTTCGTTTTAGCTATTTGAGCAGGAAGCTTGTAGAGATAAATTGTAGAACATATTTCGGGGAGAGGCGGGGGTGGGGGCGGGTAAGAATACGCGCTTAATATGCGGAAACAGGCATAATTTAAGACCGCAGTTTGCAGTGAAAATTTGTAGACCATTATTTTCCTATGGCAGACAAACGGGGGCAAGACATTTTATAGACAGGTGAACTACGTTTGATCTATCCGTCAGCTCCACGACTTGTTGACTGTGCTAGGGGGGCGCAGGCATTCAAGTTCGAGGTGACCTCGACCGCACTTCGACAGACTGCAGTGACGACATTCCGCGTTGCCTTCCTTGAGACGTCATCCTGCGACAAATTAATGAGCACTGTCTTTACTCTATGTGCAGCTGGCTAAAACCACAAAATCACTGACGCCTTTATCACCATCACCACTACTACAACTACTAATTACTACTGTGTGCTTCCATGTTTACCTCCGTGTATTTATTTATTTGATCTCGCCCTCACTCTCTTTATATATACATATATAGTAAATGCAGAATAAGAAGTGTCTTATATATATATATATATATATATATATAAGGACACTGTTATTGTGAGTTTACTGTATATATATATATATATATATATATATATATATATATATATATATATATATATATATATATATATATATATATATATATATGTTATTTTTTTAATGTCAAACAAATCAGTATAACGACTGAGCCATTTACACTACGCTAGTTCTTGTCTAAAGACGAAGTCTTTTCCTTTCATTAGGTCATCGCCGATTACGATTATAGTGCTCTTTTCTCGTAAAGCTGGTGGTAGCTGGCCATCCGAATCGATAATCCAACAACACAAAAATAATAATCGTAAATACCACACAACAATAACAACAACAACAGCAGCAGCAGCAGCAGTAGTAGCAGTAACAGCAACAGGAACAACAGCAACAACAATTTCATGATCGACACCGCACCACAGAATTGCCTGCAGCAGGATCGCCGGCAACAATATTGATCAACACCGTGTAGTAGGTGCCATTCGAGTCACTTTTTACGCAACTGCAGCTAGCGGTATTATTCTGGGAGCACTTGCTTTCGCACGTCGGCTACTTCGGTGCCAAGTGCAAGTGAAGGCAGATACCACGCCATGCGCACGATATCGTTGTTTATTCATTGTTCCGGGCCGTCGTGAACGAGTTCCGCAAAATGGCGCTCATCATCAATAGGACGCATATGGTGGTACGTTGCATACGAAAGAGAATACCGAATTTATGTCCGTCGGTGTACTATCGAGATCACTCTTGATTGAGTTGACGAGAGACGAAGAGAAATACATGAGTTCTGTTTGTTTGTTTGTCTGCTGTTTGCGGTGGTAAGTTCGAGTACTTACTCATGCGGTAAATTCACTAAGGAAACAAACTTAAATAAAAACTATTCAAAAAACGTGATGCTCTCCCTATTGCGCAATAGGGAGTATTACAATACTCCCCGATACAACATTACAATGACATGGCGATTTTTGTGGCGGCGGATTATTGTTCGGTCAGAAGTGGCAGCAAAATAAAGAAGGTTATGGAATGCGTTGTCCCCGAGTTAGCTATACTTAGCAGCTTAGTGCTTTCGACGGTGAAAGCAATATTCCTTGAAAGAGTACATCGTTCGTCGAGCATCTGGTCAACCGCTTTACACTTCCGACTAAGGCGTCACTACGAAAGTTTCGTCGGGAGTTTGAGCAGAGAATGAGAGAAGTATCAGAAGCGTTCTACAGAGCACCGGCAATGTTTGACAATGCATGGATGGAACTGCTTTGCGAGCAGCGTAACGTTCCTTCTACGCTTCTCCGTCCAGTTTCGGTTCCACAACAAACTATGCCATCGGACTGGATTACATAACCCTTTCGGTGTTGCTGCACATTTTGTGACCCCATTTGCACCAAAAAAACACGGTCAGCGCCAGCTATCTGGGTGTAAGTCGGTGATCATTTTCGGAGATGCATATACAACGTATCCTGTATAAAATCAAGATTAACGGAAACGAATGCCGTTTTCGAGACGCAATAAATATACGTATAGTGTAATGTAATTATTAATACCGAAAGATGATATATATATATATATATATACGAGGGTGGATCGTCATTGTTTGTGTTTGGAAAAAGTGAAGAACACGAGGTTCGGCGATTCGTAAGGAGCCAAAAATTGGAGAGCAATCTGCATCACGTTCTGTGTTAACAACTAAATCATATGTTCCAAAGTGATTAAAATGTTACGATCAAGCAGTGTCCCAAAACATTGTGTATACGTGGAAGCGTTCTCAAGGGGTTCGGTAAGTAAGCCTTCGACGTCGATAACAAATAAAAACATTTAAAAAACCTTGATTTCTTACTCAAACATCACCAAATGACTAGCATAGCTGAAACATTGGAGATATCTTCTGGATTCTTGTTGTTTGTTGTTGTAACAATCTTGACCGATATTTTATGCATCAAAAGACTGTCCTGTCGTCCGTTAGGTAATATCCGAATTAACCTTCAGGCGGTAGCAGAAGACCCTAGATTGCTTTATAGAGCGATTAGCGACAGGTTATGGGTATTTTATTACGACATCGAGACGGAAGCCCCCAGTGACGCTTTCAAGTAGAAAGCCGATCGAAAAATTCAAACAGAGCATCGTTGAACTTTTTTCTTTGGCTGCACGTTTAATGAAGACCCGCTACGAAGATTGCCAGGTTTGCAACGCCAGAGCATATATATACATATATATACAGACAGATATAGTAGAGATAGATATAGAGAGATAGAGAGAGAGAAGAGATAGAGAGAGAGAGAGAGAGAGAATAGATATAGTATATAGATATATATATATATAGATATATATATACTATATAGATATATATTATCTATATATATATATCTATATATATATACATATATATATATATATATACATACATACATCTATACGGATCTATACGGATACATCTATACATATACATATATATATATATATATATATATATATATATACATACATCTATACGGATTGTTCCAGATTCGCCCAACAACCTCTGAGGTCTTGTATAACTCGGCCCAAAACGGAAATTTTCCAATGAAACGCGAGGGCCGAAATGTACTATTTTAGAATAATATAGAGTGAAATTCATGGTGATTCTCAAGAAAGTATTTTTTTTGCAATTCATATATATTGTCTTTTACGGGTAATTACTATTTTTTAGAAGACAGTTTTCCCCTCTCGTTCCATTAGAAAAAAATGTTTTTCACAGAGTTTTACTACACCTCAAAGTTTATTGAGTGAATTCTGAGACGCATATATATATATATATATATGTATATATTAGGTCCTTTTTGTTGTTTTTCTCGTTCTACCGTCAGTGAAAGCTTCCAGAAACGCTCCGGAAGTCACAACGGCGACGACGGCAACGACGCGGTGCAATTCATAAACTGTTGATTGCTATGACCCGCTATCCGCATGATGTGTTGTTGTATGCAGCCCCTTGCCCGTGATCTGTGTACGACGATTGTGCAGGTGGGCAAGCGTTAGCAGACTTCGGTCTTCTACGGTCAGGGTTATTTTTCTAGTCAGTTCCGTCGATGGCGATATTCAGCCTCGCTAACGGGAAGAACGTGTTGACTGCGCGTTCGACACGCTGATAGCCGCCACAAATGTCACAAAGCGAACGACGCTGGCGAAGAGAGGAATCACCCCCGTTTTTGCCATATGGTGGACAGACTCGCAAAAGAAAACTACCGGCCAGTTAGCATACTGGCCCCGGCACCTAAACATATTTGGAAAACGCATACATTCGAACAACTCTGGGATTATCTTGAACATCACCATGAATTATGCAGGCACCGACAGTCTACCACCGTCCTGTAATGAGTTTTGGAGATGACGTCTGTCAAAGTCTAAGGCAGAAGAAAACGGTTGATCTTCTTATCAAATTGAGAAAGGCGTTCAAATTTCGTTGATGTCAGTATCCTAATCACTAAACTCGGAGCCCATTCTGCTGACGAACGTGCCCACACTCACTATAGAAGGGTTATAGTGGTAGCCCGAGTGGCGATTTGGTCCCATCCCTTCTGCCTTGTGAGCTGTTTTCAGAAGGACGGCCAGAAAGACGAGCATTTTGCTGGTGACTGATGAGTCCGCCGTCAGTAACGGGTACTGCGGAGATGCAGCTATGTGACGAGTCAAGCAAGACCGTGCGAATCCCCTTCCACCCAGCCGAATCGGCTTACCTGTGTCCATAGCCTATTCTCGAGCATTAGGTCGAGGATGTTGTCCAAGAGACGCGTCGCCTGATCGCCGGGGCCCAAAGTTTTTGCCGACAGAAGGAGCAGGATGGAGCAGGAGGCAGATGAGACCCGTAGTACCCATTGCGAACCGGACCAGAATTTAGACTTGGTGTCTCCCGAGATAGCCCAGCCGCTGGTAAAGCCTGGAGAATTTTCCTTCTCAGCCAGTACCGAACGGTCATCTCGCGAACACCGCCGTACCCAGCGGGTCCAACTCACACCGGTCCCTTACTAGAATGTTCGGGAGCTTGCTGCTAAATTCAGCGGTCACCTGCGGTCTATTTTCATCTTCGAAACCCTGTAGAAATAGCATTCTGAAAGGTTAAGCTGAAACCCGTTGCTCGAACGCTTTAGGACCTTTGATGTCTTTGAATAAACTCAAGTAATCATTGTTAAGAAGGGTCCCATCGTCGAAGTAGAGTAGAGGGACCCTGGATGCCACCTGGTGGACATACTGATGCAGAAGCAAGCTAAATGCAAAAGGAGCCGCTCCGCCTCCTCTGCGAACAACCGCCTAAGTGTGATTTCAGCCCTACGAAACATAAGGGGAGTCGGCCTCCTATATGCTAGGCGCATCATTGGATGGAGGGCCGGGGCGCGCTTGGAAACCTCTGTTAAGAGGTGCCTTCGTTTGATTAAGTTAAACGCATTTATAAAATCCAATTTAAGAGTCAACATCTCTCATTGGCAACATTTCGAGAAACTTGCGAGCTCTATGAGTAGTTCGTTCCGCGCCATTATCAATAACCTATCCCATATGCCGTGGCTGCAGGTAGTTTTCACTTTGACCTGGGGAAGCAGGGTCTTTATGGCCAGAGTGCAGCCAAAATGGTATCCCCCGGTTTTCTTTTTCAGGACGATAAGCCAGCCGTCGTATATGACGCTTCTCACAGCTAACAACAACAATATTGTTGTTGTTGTTGTTGTTGTTGCTGTTGGCTATAACGGGTGCTGCGTAGACAAACTAACCAACAAAATTAGCAGATTTGACGCAAGCCAAATATGTAGACATACAACATCATACGTCATGATGATGAGACGGATGGTCGATCCGTAGATCGAATGTTTGCCCGACAGTTAATTTTCTAATGCGTTGTCTTTTGTGAAAAAGGCAAGGTTGACAAAACATCAAATAGTGTACATATTCAAGACAAGCCGTTTTAAATCGCTTCGCCAACACTGCAATCGCAAAGGCTTCTATTTCTGGCAGTATGACGGCTGTTTTCCAGTGTCGCAAAGCAAAGCGCCGAGTTTGAAAGAACGTATCAATTGAAAGAATTACACGAATTTCGTACGCAAACTAAGCAAACGTGAGTACCCACCCTAGTCGTCGTAAAGTAACAGGAGCTGCACATTCCACGTTGACAAATCACTTCTCTATTTGGCATTTTGCATGGGCGGTTACCAGATGCGATGTCCTTCAATAAATCCTTGGTGGACATGTTTTGGTCGATGTCACTGAACCTCCCAGGGGCCAACGCAGGTGGCCATTATCACAATAGCGAAGCGCCTGATAAACAAGCATCGTGCTAATACTGTACACATTTAACGTGAATTACTGTATTTGCTTTAATTGTTATTGACTTTAACTTTGTAAGTTTTGTCAACTGTATATTATAAAGTCAAACAACAAAAGGTGCTATTAATGGCAGCAGCAGCAGCAGCAACAACAACTGTAGCCGCGCCTGCCAGAACCGCATCAACAGCAAGGCTTTACTAACAGCAATCATAAAACGGTCACTAAATAGCACTGGTTCTACAGCATCTATAATACTACGACAGCAAAAGTAATAGCGACATCAACAATATTGCCAGCAACAACAATCACAATAACCAATAAAAACGTTCGTGTCAATAGAACAGAACAGGTTGAAGACGATAAAACGAAGATCAAAAACACGCGTTGGAACTGGTTTGTGAGTAGTGCCATCGTTTTTGATGGGTTTAGTCTGTATGCATATATACAAGTACGTATGTATGGTATATATATATATATATATATATATATGTGTGTGTAACATATACCTAATGTATTATACGGAAAATTAACTTTTACCTTTATATATATATATAACACTTAGCTAAAAGAAGCTGAAGTCGATTGCATTGAGACAATTGTCGTTACTGGCACGTGTATCCGCACTAATGACACCACATGGTGGTAGCCGACAACGGCGGCGTCTTCGATGCTCTTTTCTCCACTTTTTTTTCGGTTAGAACTCTCTCGAGTCTTTAACTCGTTATTTTTACTGTTCGTCTCCGGTATCGAACGCGCCGCTCAGTCTCACTCCAATGATCAAACCAGAAGGGATCATCTAACTAACGGACGATCGTCAGGCTATGTCGCCCGCCTATGCGCAGCTCATCTAAAGCCAGGCGGAACGGGGGCGGGGGGGGGGGGGGGGGGGTGGTCAATGAGTCGGCGGTGAAGATGGAATCGTTTTACTGCACGAAGTTCCTCTGGCGCCATAAGCGCCTTACCACAACGAAAATAAAACGAGAATAACGCTAACAACAGTAATGACAACAATGATCCTGACAACGCGAACAACAACAACAACAACAATAACAACAACAGCAACAGCAACAACACCTAGCAAGGCATGGAAACCGAAAGCGAAAGAGGCTACCAAAGCAAATACCGAAGCACCAGTATCGTCTCTGCGGATCACGGTGGTGATAGCAGTATTGCCGATGTCCGGCGACGACGACGACAACAACAACAACCATAAAACGAAGAAAAAGTAAATAAAAAACGAACAGTTCCAACAACAGAGGTGATCATCCAGCTGCCGGCACCCAGGCCGGCACACGAAGACACAGAGATACGGACAGCCGTTGTCCTGGTGAAGGATTGGCAAACCCCACGCAATTCAGAGAAGGCCAGCGGGAACGAGGTAAGCCGGTGGGGGGTGTAGGTGCTTGTCAGGGGTCATCTGATCGAACGGCCCCTTCAATTGCGATCCCCACAACAATGCTGTCACAGCCACCCTAGTCGTCGCCGTGAAACGATATGTTGAGTGCTATTCAGACAATGGCTTACCACGCATATATATATATATATATATATATATATATATATATACGATATGTTGAGTGCTATTCAGGCAACAGCTCACCACGCGTTTATATATATATGTATATATATGCTTCTGCACTAAAGGTTAGGGTACAGTTTTCTGCGCGATGAGCTAGCAGCCATGCCATCATTCAGGCTAACGATGGAAGCAATTATAAACATGGTTCGACACTGAAGAAAGAACGTGTTTTTCTTACGCAGGAAAAATATATGTTTTTTTATATATTTATTGTTTAATTAAGTTTGAAGAGAAACCTCTTTTCCAACGCAAATAACAAAATAGAATAGAACGCGCCCTTATTTACCGATGCAAGTTACGATAGTGCTCGCGCGTCGCTGTTCTTCAGTAAAATCGAGAGCGACAGAAAGTTTACAAGCATTCGGCTCGATATCACATCTTCTACAGAGCTTTTTAAGGAATCGTCTCTGAACACCTTTAATCATGCCTATGTGCTTGCACAAGTATGGGCTCCAGACGGCTGAACAATATAAAAGTTTGGATAACACAATTGCTTTATACAGACGAATATACACATTTGGGTTCTTAATGACAATCGACATACAACAAAGTAAGACGTTAGCGATTTAAGGGAACATGCCTAGTTTATCTTGACCTGAGTTGATAACCTAACTTTTCTTATGGGATATGAATGAAGTAGGGATTGTGACGTTAAGAAACAGACGTTTGCTGAAACAGAACATGTATTCTCCTATTTTATTGTTTGAGGTTTGCTAACAAAAATGTATTCCCCTATTTTATTGTTTGAGGTTTGCAGACTAAAAATGTATTCCCTGAAATTGTAAAGTCACCGAGTGGCGACTCTACATTTCCGTTATTTGAGAGTATAACCACTGTAAAGTTCAACCTTGTCATGTACTAATATTCGTTTTTAAATATTTGTATGGTGCGTCGATATAAAAAAAAACAATAGCCAACTGAAATTGCGTGACCATAAATCTTCTTACGAGACGAAAAAAAATACCTACAGGATCAAATCGTTCTAGAGAGTAGGGTGACATGCTTTAGTAACCTGTCAGGCTTAAATATGACCTTCTGATATCGTATATTTCAGCTCTTATTTACCCGACGTCTAAAAAGTCGCTATCAGTTGGCTTTCGACAAATATCTTTGGCAACATTAATACGCAAAACCTAGTTTGCATTATATATATACAGGGTCATTCAGGAAGTATTGTACTTCTTTCGAGGTTTGATAGAGCTCGGCAATAAGATAATTTTTCCCTATGGAGGGAGGACGCGGAAACGTCTTGTTTAAGAGAGAGAGTGAAGTTTATAAAAGTAGTTATTGAGCTTTTTTTCTCCTACATAGTTGTGCGAAATCTACGTTTGCGGGAGAACCTTTTCACTAGCTTGCGTAGCAAAAAGCGAATACACAGGTTGAAGAACGTCATAAAAAGTCGATATGCTGTTATGTCGTACGTTAACGCGTTTTCGTGAAAAATCGTCAATTTTTCCATTACGTCCAAAAATGTATATCCAAAAGACTACTCTCACGCAATAGCAAATTTAATGCCTCACCACTTTCGTACCAAAGTGATGATGCTGCGTTACGTAGTTGTCAAGTCACTAAGCTTTTTCGATCGCCATTATCGAAAGCGAAGACATGCATATTTTGCATAGGGCGTATGAGAAAGTTAAGTATATATTTTGAGGTTTGGTAGAACTCAGCAAGAGAATAATTTTTCCTAGTGGAAGGAGGGAGCGGGAACGTCTTGGCAAATGTTTACGGTTCTGAACGTGAAAACTTGCACGTAAAACATAACAACTATGACTGTCGAAAACGCTTAGTTACTTTACAACTACGTAACGCAGCACCATCACCTTGGTACGAAAATGATGAGCATTAAATTTGCTATTGCATGAGAGTGGTCTTTTGGACGTACATTTTCGGTCGCAATGGAAAAAAATTACGACTTTTCATGAAAAAGCGTTAACGTAAAATATCGACCTTTCATGACTTTCCTTAATCTGGGTATTTTTTGCTACGCAAGCTAGTGAAATGTTATGCAGAATTTTCCTCCGAACACGCCGGTGTAATCGGTTCCTTCATGCGTTGACTGGTTCTCCCGCAAACGTAGATTTCGCACAACTATGTGGGAGAAAAAAAGCTGAATAACTACTTTTATAAACTTCACTCTCTCTCCTAAACAAGACGTTGCCGCGTCCTCCCTCCATAGGGAAAAATTATTTTCTTGCCGAGCTCTATCAAACCTCGAAAGAAGTACAATACTCCCTGAATGACCCTGTATATATATATATATATATATATATATACATATATATATATATATATATATATATAATATATATATATATATATATATACATATAAATATATATATACATATATATATATATATCTATTATATATATATATATATATATATATATGTATATATATATATTAGAATCAGACCGTTGGCGGGATTTGTCAAGTGAGAATGGGAGAATGGTCATCAGTCGATGGTTAAAACCAAGTTCATAATTAAATGTGGTATCAGAGCGTATCAAAACGTGGATCAAAAACGACATTGTGTCAGCGCGTCTTTCACCTAATAATTGTTGAATATTATTGGCGAAATGCACTTAGCTTCAAAACTTAGTCACAGAGAATGTTTCGTGGATACGTGTTTATGATCTTCTTTTACGTTCACGCACCACTGTGGTAATATATGAGAAAACACATGCAATGAGGTTCGGAGGAGGTAGAGACGAATGACATATATCATCATTATCTTGTTGTTCGCTTATCCTCCACTGGAGAGATGAACAACGTGCAGTAGAAAGCATATGTTATCATAAAAGGCCTTGGACTCATATATATATATATATATAACATAACCTATTTGGGTGTCGTCGTCGGGTCATCTAGAATATCTCAAATCAGGGCATAGCTTTGGGATCTTTGGCGCCCAACAAGATCACCGGTCAACTATGAGGCCAGACCTTCGCTAGGCGATGCTTCCGTAAACATGCCACAGTCAAACATGGTAGCACAGGCACCATACCCATTCGTAACGAGGCGATGTACGAGTTCAGCCTCGACATCACGAAGCACGTCCAATCCTTCATTAAGAGTGAGAGGCAAGTAAGCAACTCGCCTAATGTCGGTGGCTGACGCCCCGTCAGAGGTGCTCAAGGGTTGCCCTGGACAACGACGACTTTGCTTGTCTTGCACCTTTCTTCGTCGCTCCAATCGCATTAAGATTATCGGTAGGCTACACGTTCTCTGGCAGTGACCACCAGGAAGAACTTGGCGAAGTTCCGACACGGCCTTCAACTGACAAATTTGACTTGTTTACCTACTAACGGGTAAGTCGGGCTGAGCTGTGCTGAGTGGAATCGATCGAACGCGCGGATCGTGTCGGCTAAGCTATCGGGTACGTATTAGATGCAGTCCATTTTCTTCTATCTGATGAAACTTCGATCTACGAACTAGACGCCGCAGCGTCGTTACGAAAAAACACCTGCTCCCGCAACCGCATTTGGTTTGGCCGTCTTTTCCTTCCCTTGAGTAATTGTTACCTCTTTCTACGTCGGTCGGAAATGTTTTCTATGGGGTTCAATTATTTTTAAAGAGCGCGGGTGCCGGCCACGATTTTATCAGACCTCGTCCGCGTCAGGACCGTTTCTCACCAATTTTGGCTACTCATTTGACGCAGTGCAAGCACATTACACATAGCAATATTGCTCATTCAGACCTAACGCTTGCTTATCGGTTATGCGTAGAGTCGCGAAAAAAATTGATAATAAGAGACTCTACAAGTGTTATTGACCTAGCTATTTTCTACCAAGCAGACTGCTGACGTAATGGGTTACGCCACCAAGACTTTTATAGATTTTAGACTAGGTCCCTCCGTGCTAGTCAAACTCGAACTTAAGAAGGCGTTTAACTCCGTCAAGAGAGATCGCCTGTTAAGTGTTGGGGATGAGGCCCCTGTCATTTATCAATTCAAATAGGCTTACGGGAATTGATCGCACTCGGTTTTACCCTCGGCACTGCTCATTTTAGCCGGATCAACAGGGAGCCCCTCTTCCACCGCTCTGTTTTGTCTCGCTGTTAAAGACTTAATCAACACGATCAAGAGTTCACTCAACATTTGGTATTTAGACAACGTGTCATCGAAAACAGCATCAGTACGGTTTGCAAGAACTTAGAGAGGATGTTAACTTTCATTACATGCAGTGCTTTGGAGCTGAACCTAAGTAAGTGAGAAGTTCATATTATCGGCACAGCTTTAGGCAGAGCTAAGATATTCGCGTTCCACAATCTATCCCCGGGTGCCGCGTAACAGCTGATGGCCCAGACTTTTTTGGGATGCTCCTGTTCCCCTTTGGTTTAATAAGCAAGCGATGGGGAGAAAAGCCCGAGGTTGGTTTTAACTGCCATCCCCAGGTAGGTGCTCATCGGGAGTTATACCTTTTACATGCATGCTTCTGCATGTCGAGGCTGAACCATCTGTTCAGGGGAATCAAATACTTAGCTTTTTCGTCTCAATAATATGTTATCACAATGAAGTATTTTCACACGGATTTCTAAACAGCGTTTGATACAACGCCAAGCAATATGTGAGATAACACGCTCTCACACATACACACAGATAAATTTCACTCATACAGCATGTTCATAGTACACAACGGCAAGAGGTAAAGACACAGTGGCTTAATATAACTATTACTACTACGTGGGTAGGTGATTCCCTATCCAAAGCACTAAAAATCCCAATATCACAGGCCTATTTAGACTGTGAGCCTAAAAGCCATTTGTCTATTTCGCGAGCGAAAAGGGGCTCCGATGCGTAGCATGTAATATTTTTGGGAATGCAGGTCCAAGTTTTAGGGAGGCGGAAATGCAAGTGAGGGTTGACTTGTCTTCAAGGATATTGAAGGCACTGCGAAAGTTGCTTAACTCCTAGCTGACGTTCTATTTGGGTTAGGAACTAATAAAATCACAGTCTCCATGGGTACAGTACCTCGCGAAGTTTGATACGGTAGCTGAGAAACCTGCACCATCTATATATATATATATATATATATTTTGTTTTCTTAAATGGGTCATGTCGAGTAAATAAGTCACGGACCAAGTCTCTTTGACTTCTAGAAAAAAATTGCTTTAAATGCATCATTCTGTTAATAAAGAGTTCATGCAGAGATGCATGCCACTCAGTCTTGAACATAATAAATAGCAGAAGGGCTACAATCGCCGTGCTAACCGTGCGTTTTGGAGCCTCCCAGTACAAATTAAAGACGATGACAAAAGCTTGATGGCATAACCCTGACCCCGTCTGTCATAAGATATTCAAACGAGTCTAGCCCGGTAGCGTGGTAGCATGTGTCTGCGCCTCGCAACCGGAGGAGACACATAGGCGCGCGGGTTCGAGCCCCACCGTTGCACATTTGTATTTATGGGGGTCCGTCTACGAAGCAATGTGAAGAATAGTTCCGTGGACGTTAAATCTTGGCTGAGGGTCAGCCCGAAAACTTTAGATATTCATAGGAGGAATGCTGTGTCGGCGAAAGAAACCCTCACTAGGGGGACCAGCCCAAGCCTGGACCTAATGTCTCGAGTCTATACATTTGCTGGGAGCCAATTTATATATATATATATATATATATATATATACTTGTGTGTTTTAAAATGTTTAGATTCGCGCTATATTCGTATATCTTAATGCATGTTTAGTAGTAGATACTCTCAGATACTCACTAGACCTAATGTGGCTTTGTTGCGACCGCTAAACGTTTAATTTCAGATATGAACACGAATAGTCTCACGCAAATAATTAAATATAGTGCCCTATTCCCACCCTTGTTTTAAGGGAACGTAAAAGTCTCGCACCTGCGTAAATCTCCCGGTCAAAGCGACAGGTGATTTAGTCAACATGACAAAGTGACTCACGCGCCTTGGCCGGAACACAGACGATTTGTTCAAGTTTAGCTTCCAATATAATTTGAAATCGCGTTTGCTGTTTGATTAAGCACCTGGTTTGTAGAGTTGTTTTTAGTAGGGCGACCATGTAATAGAAAAACTAGTCTTATTTTTATGTGTCCCACAATTACACAACACTGTGTTTAATACATATTGTGCACCTCCGAATGATAAGAATTGCTGATGTCCCTAGCGGCCAAATCTATCGAAATTGTTTGATGCCGTGCATAAATAAATTAAGCGATAATATTACAAAAACATTTTACGGTTTTACAAAAATAGATGTTCCAGAACTTGTGACAGCCGGTCTTTGTATACCAACACTTCTGAGCTATTAGCGCGAACAGTGACTTCCTCAACGTTTCCCAGAAAAAATAAATAGACATGGCAATGTTTTAACCTGCATTTGCTAAAGGAGTGCAATTTATAATATACTGATGTTCGTATAACCGGAATTTCTTACAAACGCTATTAATAAGCGTGTCTCTGTAAGCTTAATAACTCGAAAGCGCGTTAGTTTATTTACAATTGACAATTACAAATGCACGCCAAGGAGTTCATGTAGGCGTGTACCCGGGAGTCTTACATACATATATCACAATATGCGTATCGATGTTTTTGAAGCGGCTACGGATTAGCGGTCCAACTGAAGCGATTTCTTTTCGAAGATCGAAATATATTGGATTTTTTGGCACTTTATTTGTTTGCGTGTTTGCATCGAAGGAAGTATTTTCTTCCTACGCGTATAAAGAGATACTGCGATCTAAATTGTCCAAAGGCCTTGGATATATCATGAAAAATCCTAGCAACGACATTGGTCGTCGGCCTCACCACAAATAAACATAATTACACTACTTAGCGTAGGTTTGTTGAAGCGTGCTTCTCTAAATTCGTACTAGGTGTCTGCGGACAGCTGAAATGCTCAATATATTTGGCCAGTTGCTCGTTTACACATTGCCGCTCGAACAATTTGACGATGAAGTCCGTTATCGCAGTGGGATGATAGATGCCCGTGTCGGTTCGTCCTCTCTTGCTCTTATGGAGTGCAAACACTTCTTTAGTGATTTGGTGCAGCCGAGAAAACGCTTATCCTAATAGAAGCATTAAAAACATGGGTTTGGAATACATCAATCAACGATAGCCCTGTCCTAAGTACCTTGACATGCGTACTCGATAGCGCGTTATTCAGACTGACATTCATAGTATGGACACAGTGACTGGCATTTATAGTGCAAGTATAACTGGTCCAGTGATGTACTTATCAATCATATGAATTTCACTCAAATAGAGTATGCACAAGATAGTTCATGTTATTATTAAACATAAATATTTGTTGTCCTGCGGTTCTACCGAGAAAAGAAGTGTAAAGATCTTCGCTGCAGTGCCGAACAGTAAACCGCGTGGTACTTGGCGCATTGCTGCGAGCAGAACCGACAAATACACTGAGTACTATAGTCTTTATGAAACTCCCTACGGGAGCATACGAGGTGATGTATTTATAATTAAGGCTGTAGCTCGGCGCCAGCTGTTGCAGTGGCAAATACTCGGAGATGACTAGATTTCGTAAAAAATGGGGGGGACGTGAAATAATAAATTCTTTAAAGTGTGAAGCAAATGTCGTTGCGATTTCTGACTTCCGCAGGATTTATTTACATGCCTTTCTGACGTTCGCGCCATAGATAAAGCAAAATTGGTAGAAACACATATATATATATATATATATTAGGCAAAAATATACATACATGTATGTTCGTCTTACATAAATAAAGATACATACATGTATGTCATATACACGTTCGTCCATAGTACATGCACGCCACTGAAATTACCCTACTGAATACAAATGATTTCTTTGTAGACGTTGTAGATGCTTAGCCTTTCTCCTGTTATGCTGTTAAATGCGTTATTTAGCTCGATTGATGGCTGGCGAGTGAATGAACACCTATTCATATCATGACAAACCCACTGCGTGCGTGCTTGCAATGCCTTACGTAAAACGGCTTTTTACATGCACGTAGGAAGGAAAATACTATTATTCACTAGCATATTATGTGCTCACAATAGTAAGCTATCAAAAGATAATTAAGCTAGTTTGTAGTGTCCACTGTTAACAATGTTGATACCAATGGTACCAACTCAGGGGCAGCTTTCATCGTAAGGCGGGTTAGGGAGTACCTCACAGAAGCTGCAATAAGCTTAATGGGTTGGCCAGTATGTTTTCGACGAGAGTTGAAGCCAGAACTAGAGCTCCAACAGCAGCTGAATCAATACCAAGTCGCATAGAGACTTGGTATTAGAGACGCATGTTGATAATACATGCACTATTGAAACAAATTCCGTCTAAAATTATAGCAAATATTTTCAACCATATCTTTGTATTAGAATAGAAATAGTTATCATATTGTAATAGAGCTATGACATTTGACCTATTTTACATGAATATTTTGGATAGTAGACAAAACTTGACATTCTAGTCACGTTGTGAAAGCAGAATATGCCATACGTAAACTGTGATTGGTGATGCGATTTTTTGTCCCGACATGTATATATGAGTATATACGCACAAGATGCGCGCGTTCAATTGAATGTGGAGGAACTTTGTATTAAAATACTAATTTCAATGATTGCAGTAAAGTCGTAGTTTCGTAGCAGTAGGCAGAGGCAAGACTAGTGGCGGTGTGCGCGGTTTTTTAGACCAGCTATAATTATAGACCACGCATGGTTATTGACCAGAAAATGTAGAGATTATCGGTAACGAGGCTCACTTCTGTATGTTGCTTTTACAATAGTAACTGTCGTTCACCATCGGATAACAATTCCAGTAACAATGTGGTTGTCACTTTATTCGTTTCAAGTTTGGACTTAAAGTTATATATATACGACGAAGACGACGACGACGTCACGCTGAGTTACCTTGGGACTACGTACGGCTTATTAACCAGAAAGTGTCGAGATTATCGGTTATAATAACTGTCGTTCACCATCGGGTAACAATTCCGATAACGACAACTGTGATTGTCACTTTATTTGTAATAAGTTTGCACTAATCTATATATATATATATATATATATATATATATATTATAGTTATATATATATATGTATATATATGATATATATATATATGTATATATATATATATATATATAATATTATAATATCATAGATTATATTAATAGTAATATATATATATATATATAGCTACGTTTCGCTGACGTTACCTTGGGACGCAGAAACTTACCGTACGATGGCAACAACAGCGTAGAAAGAAACTAAGTGTAGGGTGAACGAAAACACTTAGACGGACAGAGAAGTCTGCCGTCCTATCTCCTCCGTCGGTCTGTTTATTTGTACAAGACACACGGTAAACTGGTGCCAGTAGCGCACGGACCTGTGCGTACTGGCACCCAAACGATTGCCAGAGACGCCCCCTAGGCTCGACGAACTCGCCGAAGTGACGACTCTACCGGTTTGCGTTTGTTTCGTGTATAGAAATACAACGTAGTCTATATGCTTGGTAGATTCTCGAGTGTTCCACCGTTTATATTCGCCTTTGACTGGGCGGTTCCAGAAGCATTGCATTTGCATAGCGTCGGTTGCTTCCGACGTTCACATAGCTGCGCTGTGAGACGCGGAGTATGGGGGCGGCCTTATAGTGACGCTGGCAAAGATAGCAACGTTACGGTTGTGAAGACAACATCAAAACTGGTTGTGATGCATGCGCATTGTTGCCGTGCAATGTCTAAAGGGTTGAGGAGCAGGGCAGTATGCGAATACGGGTTTGAAGCAAGGCGTCATATCACACAAATCGTGTCGATCAGCTGATCGGACGTGACTGAGCAACGGAACGCGCAGCATACTCGAGTCGAGGGCAGTTTCAGCGCCTCCGCTGCTTCTGCGAATGAATGGTGATGACGCTGCCGTCATCACCGTTTCTGCCGGTCACTAATCACATCTGTTAGGGACACCCTAGATATCCTATCATGTCCGGCTCTCGGTGCATTGAAGATATACCTCAGGTTAAGTTCCAAGCCCATAGGGGACGGAGGATAGTCTGGAATTAAAAACAACCTCCTTAGAAAATGTTTTCCATTCTAGGACACTGCGGCGAGTTGGCTAGATGGCCAAACAGCGCTCCTCCCGAATGCGTGTCGAGGCGTATCCTTCCATGTCGACGATTCGTTGTCTGTGTTCCGTTTTGCTGCGGCAGCTGGCGTGGCAGCAAAGTTGTAGTCATTGCATTGTTATCGTTAGATTGCATGTTGTCGTTTGTGGTGGCAGCATCAGCAGTGCGTGTATTGCCCCGTATTGTGTATTATAGACACGTTTGCTTTGTTAATTTTGTCGATCGATTTGTGTGTCTGTCTGTTTGTCTGTCTATCTGTCACACTGTCACATCGTTCATCGATCATTGGTAGCCGAAGTCGATGAGGTAATCTCTAGAGTTAAGACGACGGTTGCGCACAACTCGCATTTCGTCCCATGACACGAGCGTAATCGACGACGTAATGATCACGTAGAAGAACGCGCCCGTACTGCCCTTCCAAAAGCCACGCAGACCCTCCCGGGTCCGAATCTGTCGTGCGCAGTCCCAAACATCTGCAATCAATACAACAGCCACACTTTGAAACGATACCCCCGACAACAACATAATCATAATAATAACGATTACGAACAGCGTTTTATTTAATATATATATATATATATATACATATATATATATATATATATATATATATATATATATATATATATATTACATCAGCTTCCGGAAAATATCACCTATCCAACACGCAAACAGCTAGCGTTGACCCACATGTCTCATGACGGTATTTGCTGCAAATATTTGCTGCGCAAGTTTACCGCGACACTCATCACAAAGGTTATGACCCAGTTCGATGGCGCTGGTAAGAAGCCCTATCGCTGCACATCAGAAGTAAGTTGACGGAAGCGGGCTCGAGAACGTGGCGCTACCCGAAGAGCGGCTTCATTCATGCATTGTCCAACATTGCCGGCGCCGTCCTGTAGAACGCTAAGTAGTACTTCTCCCATCTTCTACACAACAACCTCCTCTCGAAACTGCCGCAGAAGGGCGAAGGCGGGAGTTGAAAACGGTTTACAAGATTGAAGGGCGTTGCTCTTGACAGACATTGTAAGTTAGCTTGCTAATGTTACGTTAGCGAATACCAATCCGCTCAAAGAGTATCGCTATTAACCCGGCAAAAGCAACGTTCCTTAAGAGAGTTTTTGGCCACTCTAGAAACGCTCACAGCAGGCGAACTCATAATCGGTCAAGGACGACGCCGTTCAACGAGAATCTTGGAAAGCGCTTTTGACTCCCGCCTACGTTTGTTTTCGCTGGACTGTGAGAGTTTCCTTAGTGGTTTTGACCAGAAGATGAGTGGCGTTTCAGAGTGTACGTATATGGCCCGATAAAATTCTGCTCGACGTAGACAATAGATTGCAGCTCTGTTCAGTGCAGGTTAAAATAGAACACAGCTCTGTTTGACGTAGGCTCAAAGAGAATATAGTTCTGTTCGACGTAGGCTCAAATAGAATATGGCTCTGTTTGATGTAGGCTAAAATAGAATGCAGTTCCGTTCGATGTAGGCTAAAGGCAATCAGCCTCAACTAAATCAATCGGCGCCGTTCTTGCGCCGGCTGCGGTCGATAGCAGTGCCGCGCCTGGCGCGATCTGCACCATATAGAGCTGAACTAAGTTTGAAAGTACGAAATCAGCTATCCAGTCAATTGCATGACTTTTTTGTCAGTTGCATATGTCCATGCTGGTTGTTACTCCTCTGAGAGTCTTCCGTCGGGCCTTAGGAGTTAGCAGGAGTCCCAGAAATATCACCCGACCAGAATCGGTGACAATTGGCTACGTTCAGCACTTTCTCTGCTTAGGTGTGACATTTTCAGCAAAATTGACTTAACTTGGCATTACTTGCTGGAGGACAGTGCTTGTAAAGGCTTTTAATACCGAAACCTTATGAACAGTCCCTGAACGCAGTTTTCGGCTGCATTGACCTAAAGATAACCCCAACCCCAGCGTACGGTATGCAAGTTAAATAGCCCTTCCTTGCAAGGCCCACAGAACTTTTTGATATTAGAAGGCTCCGTCAAGTGTTAACCGCACCGGCCGAAACTATCTCGTTTATGGTTTAGACATACATCAGAAGGATCACCCCAAACGATCGAATTGAAAAAGCATTTGGCTGACTAGGATCTGAAGCTGGTCGACACTAGTCCATCATTTTGCATGACCAAAGCAATCACACCAAATAGCTGGAAGAGGTTTAGTTACGAAGGTCAACTTTCTCAAACATTTGATTACCGGAGGACTTTTACCAAGTACCGCCGGAATTCACATGGAGGTTCTGCCAGCATCGAAACGACGATAACCGCCTACAAAAATGCCTCAGCAATTCGACACCGTTGCACAAACGTTACAGTTAGTTAAATTACAGTCACGACTATGTGCGTGTATTGTAAAACAAACGTTAGTTAATAAAATAACAGCTACTACCTCCAGCTACTACCTATAAAATACCAGCTACTATCTCGGCTATAAAAATGGCGGTTTGCGTCGTTACATTCTTGCACAGCCTATAGTTGCGCGTACAACCGTTAAATGCTCGCGCCCTATCGTATCGCCCCTTGTTGGACACCAAAAAGAGCGAATGACATCTTAATCACACCGAAATCGTTGAAAACGCCTGGTTGGCGTCGTTGCATTCCAAACTTTCCTACTCTTTTGCTTCAGCGCTTAACCCCAAGTCGTTCGTGCACAATGATTCTTCTCTCTATCTGCTACTCCTCTATCTCGAAAACTTCGATTTACGAATAGTTCCACAGGTTAGGTCCCAGCACAAAGACCCATGGGACTTTCGCCGACACGTCATATTCCAGGTCCTCTGTAACACAGGGTCACTATGTGCGGCAGGTAGCTAAGGACGTAATTTGCTTGAGATAAGCAGATTAATACTCCCGTGCCCATCGAGCGCAACAGTGTCAA
>QVRM01001902.1:0-30633 GCA_003439945.1 Dermanyssus gallinae | reverse complement strand
TCGATAGCATACGCATTTCGTACGATTTAGAGGGCATATTCGCGCACAAGCGCCGACACGCTTCCAGTTGGTAGCGAGGAGAGAGAGACCGTGCTGGCTGGCAATGAACCAATGGATGGGAGTCTGAAGAGAACGCTAAACAGACTGGGTGGCTACATTTCTCTATTAACGCCACTATCTGTCAAAGGGCGCAGAGCAGTGCGTACGAAGAATGGCAGATGGTTCACCGCAACTTTCTAGGAGTGTAAATAGCGTAATAAGTTGCCTGGTATTAACACAGCAGTCTGAACGTTCTTGTTCAAGTTACATGAACAGACATTATGCTGCAAGGGTCACCGTCCAAGCTTGCACATGAAGACGTCGTACTTACGGGAGAAGCTTTGCGAAGTACCGGGGCACTCAAATGGAAACCTGGTTGGTGCCGTGCTCACTTCCAAAACTGATTGTGTGCAACCCTGTAGAACAAGGTCCAGCAGGGGGTATACCTGGCAAAGTGTATAGGGGGTGTACGTGGTCATGTTAGGACCGTCATATTGTATATATATATATATATTAGGTACTGAAACACGTTTGGTGTATATACAAACGTACACCGGCGTAATCAGATGCACCGCTTAAATATCGCCTTTGATCTGTGACTGAACCTCAGTCAATTCGACCTGATGATTTCCACTTCATGGGGCCCATAATGACTAGCGAACACGGTGCGTCTCTAACAGCGGTTCCGTCGCAATAGTTCCAGATATGCCGCTTCTAGAAGACTTGAAATAAACCTATCTGGCGGATAAATTTTCATTCATATAAAGAACTGTTTTTTAACCGTGGATAATTTGTCTTTGTCATGGTGGTAATCCCATCTCTACTTGTTTGCATGCATATTGTTCATCATTCAGGTACTTGCGAGCCAATATATCTTGGTGTAAAAATGTAAATTCTCGAGTATATAGCACTAGTATCTTTTACCTGTCAAACGATGGTGGGTGTCATGTTTTGCCAAAATGGGTTTTTACCCAACTACACTATAGTTGGTGAGACAAGTAAGTTCAATAATTATTCTAAGACACAATCAAATTTCGCCGACAGGATCCTTCAGCAAAATCCTCCGTTACGGCATAGAACAGTTTGCACATAGAACGTAGGGGCGTTGTTTGGAACGAGGCCGCGATGAGTGTCGATTGTGAACCACTATATATGCGTACGTTTGCACGGCGTATACGCACATATAACCTCGGAAATGCAAACACGCGAATTCTAATTAAGTAATTGATTAGACAGTTATAGCCAGTAACAGTTTACAATTGGCTAACTGGCTCACAAATATTTGCTAGATTTTACTCTTAATGTTCTATAATACTTCACATGTACATGTTAGCTATATATATATGTAGCCTAGTCTTTACGAGATAGAGTAATATTCCCGTGCAACGTTCCCAGGAGACAATTGTCGCTCCACTTACATTCTTAATAAAAACTATATTTCTAAATTCTGTTCATAGATATTCTGTTTATATAGATAAAATTGCCGCTTTTTGGCCCCAATTTTGTTCTTACTTATACTATTGGTTAATCAGAATTGTTCTGATCAATTGAAAGGGTCTAGATTTTTAAAAAAATTATAAAGCATCTGTCATATATATATATATATTATATATAATGGTTTAAACACCCAGGTTGGATAAATTATAAGCATGTAGATCTTATAAGCACGCAATCTCAAATTTGAGATCGCTTGACGAATGGTGCAGACCAGGGCTGTTCTAGGCTGAAAATTAGCACGTTCACTTACGCAACATTGTAATATAAATGATAAATAAATGTATCTTATCGTCATTTGGTAAAAAGAATATATATATATATATATATATATGATATATATATCTTTTTTTACATATCTCGCATGTAGATAAGATTCAACTAGTGGTTTCCATCACTGGATCTTCCCTATTTTGCTAGTTTAGATATTGACTGAACTGCTGGACATACTGCGGGCGTGGTATCTGTCGCACTGGCCTAAGCCTCTCGCACACCTTCAACAGTCCTGAGATCGTGGAATTCTTGCGTGCTGCATAACACGTGATGGAACCCGTGGACTGCAAACTTCGTAATTGGATTCTACCCTTACAACCGGCCGCTTGCCAGGTCGTACTTCTCATCGCTATTGTGGTTGTCCTTTAATTTATTCCGTCCACTAAATAGTGTAGCTCTAAACGCTCTCGTATGTATCCACGTTCAATTGCAAAATCAATTTGTGCTTAATGGCTTAATTTTGAGTAAAGGTGTGCTAAATGAGTTGCAATGATATACACACACTCTTTCAGGGCTAATAACAATAATAATAATAATAAGTATGATTATAATTATAAGTAATAATAAACTTTAAATATATATAAAAAAAGAAAAAAAACAAAAAAAAATATAATTATAGATAGAAAGTCATGTTGAGTAATCTTGAAACAGCTAGTAGTATAAGACTAGTTCACATTAATTTAATATTTGCAGAAGGTACGTGTGAGCTCTGTGATGTGTTTTGCTCTGTTTGTTAAAGAGGGAAATTAAATAAAACCACTTCGGCATTTACATTCTCTAGATTGGAAACCAACGAAACCAATTTCAGAGTAGCCGGTTCAGGGCTCAAACCCACGACCTCCCGAATGCAAGACAATAGCTTGGGCACTAAGCCACCTTACTTAACGTGAGAGCGTATGAGGGAGGATCTCGAGGATCCATCACGCATCGCGTCGTGCGAACGGAAGCTGCCTTAATTACCAATTTCGCTCCGACGCCTCTTGCCAAAATCTCAACCACACACTCTATATCGGACACTGTTGGGGCGTTTTTACTGCGAGGCGATAGGCAATCATTTCCCGATTGCCTATCATGTCGCTCACCTCCACAGCCTTCACTAGGTGTGAAGCTGCATGGTAGCCCCTTGACGAACTAGCTCAAACCTCATCGGCAACTTGAAGACGACGCGCCTGAAGGGAAGTGACGTACACTCTAAACCACCAACACAAATTTGAATGTCATAACAAGAGTAGAAACAGCGGGTAGTGGTTAGAGCAACTAGAACAGAGAACGCAGAAGCAACAACAACAACCAGCAGCAACGACATCAATGAGAAAATAAAGCACACAAATGTTAACCAGCAGCAGCAGCAGCAAGCAGCAGCAGCAGCAGCAAGCTATACTAAGGCGAGTATTACCAGCCTGTCCCATAAGCTAGTGTACGCTCGCTGGCGCATCTAGTAATCTAATAGCTAATATCAATCTAAGAGAAAGTGGTAGTAGTCCGAAGGTGCCAGTTTGTTTATGAAAATTGCTAGTCTCCTTCTAATAGAACGTGTATATAGCAATAAACGAGTAGCAGCCCAGTAATCTAGCAATATGCCGATACGAATGAGATCCACCTTGTACAGGGGAAGGACGGGTGTCAGGGATCATACCTGTAGCGAACAACAACGACAACAACAACAACGACAGCAACAAAAGCAATAACAACAACAACAACAGCAATAGCAACAACAACAGAAGCAACGACGATGATACTAATACTACTACTACTACCACATGTACGAGATGCCACATGTATACCACAGTAACAACAAAAGCATTAACTTCTACTACGACATGCACTTGTATACACAATTTATATCTACGACATGCACTAATAACACAAGAGTAACAGAACCAGAAGCAAGCTTCCATCGGCGATTCTAAACGACGAGAATGCCTGTAAGCATCGATTTGAGTGTGGGGTAATCCCCCCCCCCCCCCGATCCACAAGTTGGCCGGCTTTGGCCAACTTGTGGACGCGGGGGGGGGGGAGCTTCCGCCTCGCGACGTGTGATGCGGCGCTCATCGATCTACACACCTTCTACGCCCTGCGAACACAGACCGACAGACAGACAGACAGACAGAGAGACAGCCACAGTGCAGCGAAAGGAGTGACAGGGTGAAACAACAGAAGTACCAACATCGGCAGCAATAGCAACAACAAGAACAACAACACAATAACAATCAGAACAACAACAACAACAATCAGAACAAAAACAACAACAACAACAACAACAACAATCAGAACAAGAACAAAAACAAGCAGCAACAACACCAACAACAATCAAAACAAGAACAAAAACAGCAGCAGCAGCAATACCAACAACAACAACAACAACAACAACAAGAACCAAAACAGCACCAACAACACCAACAGCAGCTACAGAGTATCAGCAGTAACAGAAGTCGTCGGCTAAGTCTAAGGCATCGATCCCGATCGTTTGCTCCTTGGCTGTTCCACTAGCCGCCTCGCTCGGAGCGGCCGTGGCGGGCAGCGAAAAGAAGAGAAACCACGTCTTGTTCCGCTGCCAATACTACGTCTACTACGAGTAGATTTGTTGTTGTTGTTGTTGTTGTTGTTGTTGTTGCTGTTGTTGTTGCTGTTGTTGTTGATGTTGCCGCTGCCCGCCACCACCGCCGCAGTTCTTGTTGATGTTGTCGCTAATGCTGCTGCTGCTGTTGCTGATACTCGTGGGGGTGATGATGCTGTCGGCTGACGGAAAGGTGATTTGATGGACGAGCGAACCGCCGAGGAACAAGCGATCATCTCGATGGCGCGCAGGTCTGAAGACGCAGTCAAAAACGAGTCAACATCGAGAAAAGGGCAGAGTAGAATGATGAGAGATGCTATTCATTCGGCTGCCTTTTCAGCGGCTTCTGTTCTAACTCTTCGGCTGCTGCTGCTGCTGCTGAATGAGCGACCGACTGACGGGCTGAATGCACTACACTGGACTAGACTGAACTAGGTCGAGCCCGGTGGCGTGGTGGATTAAATCTGCGCCTCGCAACCGGAGGAGACACATACCAGGTGCGCGGGTTCGAGCCCCACCGTTGCACATTTGTAATTAACAGGGGTCCGTCTAAGAAGCAATGTGAAAAATAGTTCTGTGGACGTTAAATCTTGGCTGAAGATCAGAAGAACTTTACCTTACTTAGACTGGACTAGACTAGACTGGACTGGACTGGTCTGGACTGACCACTACTGAGGAATAGAGCCACCAAGAAGAACACCGCCCCGACCCATCTACGACCAATCGGGGGCGTAGGTAGGGGGCGGAGGCGAAGGGCACAAATGATAGTAAGGCGTTGGATGCATTGGCCATAGGATGCGGCGGCGGCTGTAGCAGCAGCAACAGCAACAGAAGCTGTAAGAGCAGACGCACATTGCGGCGGCTGACTCCGCTACTGCCGGCTCGAATACGAGTGTTAATTTGTTGCCGCTATCGTATGAGCACTGCTAGTGGTGGTGGTGGTGGTGGTGGTGGTCACATAATAAGTGGAAAATTAGTATTAGAATTCGACGAAGATGCCAACGAAGACGATCGCGTCAAGAGGCAATGCCGGACCCCACCACCACGGCGACGACGACGACGATGATGATGGCATGGTACGACGAGGGTGGTGAATACGAAGAGATCCTGAAGAAGAGTCCTTGACCACAAGATGATGGATGGGATGGTAGAGGTGATGGTGGCTTCGGCTGTGGCGGCGGCGGCGGCTGTGGTGGTGGTGTTGATAGATCCTTGATCATTACGATGAAGATGATGATAGTGATGATGATTGTGATGATGATGATGATGATGAGGACGGCTGAGTCGATCAGGATTAGTCGATTTTTCTTCGACCTTCGTCTTGTCTCCTTTCGTTTCTTCATCATCATCATCATCATCATCACCATCATCATCGACATTTCTTCTGCGGTTTCCTCTTTTTCTTCTCCATCTTCTCCTGCGTCGTCTTTTTGTTCCCCTTCTTCTTCATTACCATCTTCTGCGTTTATTCGTAAGAATGATGATGATGATGATGATGATGATGAGCCCGATAGTACTGACTGAATGGCTGACTGGCGGAAGGAAGGTAGGAAGCAAAAGTACCACAGGTATCATCTCGACGTCACCTCAACAACCGCAGCAATAACAACGGCGGCAGCAGCAGCAGCAGCAGCACCAGCCACTGCCAATCTAATTCTGCCATACCAGGTGCTTGGCTGGATACGTCGTTCGCTCACTCGCTCGGTGGCTCATATAGGTCGAATATGATGAGGACACATGAGGAGACCAAGCATCACATCGAGGAGGCTGCATGCAATACGTCCATTCTACGATCACGGAAGCCTGCCCGCCTGTCTGTCTGTCTGTCTATCTGTCCGTCCGTCGTCTGTCTGTCTTTCTACTTGCCGGCCTACGGCAGCGATGATACTGATCAGGATGAGCTGGGTGTTAGGCCATCTCCAAGGCCACAGGCTATCGGCGGTTGAAGCCGAGAAGATGGATGTACTTACTACTAGATTCGAACGATCCGGTTAACCATGATGATGATGATGATGATCGGTATGCGTCCTCTTCTGTTGTTGTTGTTGTTGTTGTTGCTGATGCTGTTGTTTTTTCTGCCTTGGTGCGAGAGCGTCAATAAGCGTTTCCTTACAAGCACCGCTCATTTACAGCAGAACACTCCCTTCCATTTTGATGGTTGGTGGATCTGTCTTTAGTTTGACGACGAAACTTATTCTTCTTCTTATTCAATTTGCGTAATTAAGCATTCATGAATTCTGTGACTTCTGGGTCTAACTGTGATGATTTCGAAGCATAAAAGCAGAGTGTAATTATTTGCTGAAACTTTTTGCTTTGCAAGATTTGTTTAAGGCCAAGCCGTATGGATGCCCGATTTTGCACTAACGTACTTTATCTTTATATATACGTGATAATGCATATACTCTCTCTCTCTCTCTATTCGAGATTCTGATGTAAAAAATGGTGGTGAGCGATAGTGTGTCCCGCTGAACCTTAGCGAGGCCACGATGTTTTGACGCCTGAAAAAGCCTTTAAGTGAGGCAATACGTACATACGGCGCAATTATGGAACACTTCCGGTGATACTTTTTTTTAAATAAAATGTTTGGAAACTTTTAAGCTAGTTGGGTAGCTGAGTTTTACTCATTTGTACGGCTTACGGCTCCCATAAGCGAGAGCAGTACAGCAGTTTGCTGAGCACCAGGACTCTGTGCGATCTGCTACGTACGTCTCCGATAAACTAGACTGAAGCCCTATTCCAAGTTTTGCAGATCATTTGTACATAACGTTTTCAAAACATACTTTATGTTAGTTAACACTATCATTAGACGTCTTGTTATGAACTTATTCAATGGTAGTACTATAATAAATGTAAATCAAGCATGTTTTGGAAACGAGCATCATACGAAATTCGAATATAAAATTTTGATCGGCTTTACCTGGGATTCCAGATCGCCACGTACGACGTCATGGTGGGCGATTTATATACGAGATTATATACGAGTATTTAGAACATACAGTATTCATTACATTATGGCATTCGATTATCTTAGTGAACTACGAGCGTAGCAGTATGCGAGCGCCCAGTCTCATCGTTGTTGCTGTCGTTGAAAAAAGGATAGAACAGCGTAGAGAATGATCAAGTGCCATGATCAATGGTGATTCGGCGCGCCTTCTCCCTGTCCGCCCGCACCGCCACCGCATCATACTTGCCTCGACTGCAGGATCAGATAAATAGATAGACAGATAGATGTGGTCACTGACGCCGATGAGGTGCGATGCTGAGACTCGCGCAGTTAGTAAAGTTGGTCTGATTGGCCTGCTTTGGTTGGTCGATAACTGGCCAGCCATCGGGATGACGGTTAACGGTCTCAGTTACGTCCGGTGAACGTAGCGATCCCTACACGTAACGGTGAAGACGACGGATGACGTCCGTCCGGCCAAACCGAATTTTGCGGCGAAGGGTGTGAGAACTAATTGACTTTAAGTAACAAGCAAACAAGCGGGAGCAGCGGCAGCAGTAACAACAATGTCTCTAGCTCTTTCAGCATAGCTCTCTTCAGCTCTTTCACCGCCACAGCGGAGAAAAGTGGTCGGACTCTATTGGTATCATCGTACAACACCATTGCTGGGTGCGATGTTGGGTGGCTTTCCACCTACGCGCCACATACAAAGACCTGTCTCTGGGATGACTTTCCCGGCTCGTAGCACAAATACTATCATCACTATCGCGGGGCCGACATCACGCCAGTACGACCGCCACCACCATCATTCATTCATTCACTTCGTCAGGGACGGACCTCCCTGAAGTAAACGAAGGCAAACATTTCGGTCTTCGATCGAATGTTAGTGGCCCGCACTACCAATAACAACACCAACAACAACAACAGCAACAATAAAAATGAGAGCAACAACAATAGCAGCAAGGGCAGCAACAACATTGGGTGTCCCTGGCAACACCCCTGCCATGTGGGAGGGTTTGTTCGAAATGTGATGATGGCCCCCACACTTCATCATTGTTCACACCTTCTCACACAGCCTCACTGCAGATGTTCGTTTAGCCCAACGAAACGGCCTGATCCGTCAAGCTAATCTGACGGCCAGCCAGATCTCCTTCTGGTAAAACCTTATCCTATCCGGCATCGCCAGTCTGCCATTGTGCAAAGCGCGATGCTCACCTCATTGTTTTGTTTATGTACTTGCGGACATTTTGAGCGACAATTTCGGGGTAGTTTGGAGCGTAACGTAGTGGCTTACGCAAAAGTGCTGCTATATTGATTGATTCAGACACAGCTTTAACTGCTCCGACTGCCACAACAACGTGTGTATAGCAGGTTAGAGTCTTTCTTGTTTTACCTAGGTTTTCCTATTGTGAACTCGGGTCTAGTTCTGGTTTGTAACGTGGATGCATGACGTGAGTGCTCTCTTACTAGATAAATTAATTTAGCGTTCAGGATGTAATGATTGTGGACGCCTCATTGCGCGTATATATATATTTTTTGTATGCATATTTTTTACGTATTTTTGTATAATCGGACAGCAACCTATAAATATATGTTTCTTTGTGTTGCATCGGAGTTTATTATTATTATTATTCTTTCAAGGTGTCAAAAAGATATTGTTAGTAAATTAAATTATTTAGCTTTGTTAGAATAAAGGTTCAGCACAAGCCAAAATTTAAGTGATCATTTAACGCTACGCAATACGGAAGCAAAGCTGTAGCAGGATGGGCCCGTTATGCAGTATAGGATAGAGCTGTCGTAGCGTTGGCTCTAATCGTAATGTTAGCCTGACAACGACTAGAACGTTGCATTATCTACTGCAAAACAACAACGTGCAGATTTTCAAAGATATGAAGCTCAAAATACCTAGATCGTTGATAATATGGCAATGTATATGTTCCTATTTATCTAGAACAATTTGAAATGTAATTAATAAACAGACTACGTGCGTTATAAACGAGAAACATACACTTCAGCAAAATTCACCTAGCGTAGCGGCGGGCAATAATGCAGTACGTAGAGAAAGGGTGAGCTCTGCCTAGGTCAAAAATAGGAAACAGCCCAGATAGAAACTTTGCAGATTTCAGATGTGTCATTGCAAGTTTGAACAAATCTAACATAATTGAAAAATCTTGCTACTTGTAGAATACACACCTATACCTTTATATACTCCTCTATATATATATATATATATATATATATATATTCAATTAAATTCTGACATGGTTTATTTACGGAACTGCATACATTCACATGCTTAAGTTCTCGTTATAAAAAGTGGTACAAGGGTTTGGGAATAAAAGGAGAAAACGAAGAAAATAAAAACAGAAGTTAATACCTATACTATATATATATATATATATATATATATATATGTGCATGCGTGGTTGTGTAAGTATGAAACTGTCATCTAAAGGAGCGCCTGACCTGTTTAGTGGGGGAGGCAGCCAAGCAGGTAGGCGAAGAAGGCGGTAGAAGAGGCGAAGCAGACTCGATAGAGGACATGAAGGTTGTTGTTGTTGTTGTTAGTCGGATAGTTCGGTTAGTTCGGTGGAGAAGCGACGAAAATATGGCGAACGAAATCTGCCAGCTTGAGAGTTCGTTTCGTCGTGGTCGTCTTGTCATTGTCGATATCGCGGGTCTCAACATGCGATTTTCCCTCTGCCGCCTGCAATCTTCGCGATCGAGAAACGGGTGAATCTGGCCAGCTATTCGTTTTTTTCTTCGTTGTGTTTCTTCTCTTTTTGTTCTCTATTGATTATGTCTGGTGATAAGCGCGACCAGGCACCGTACGCCGTAGGCAAGATCGGCCATACGGCTTCTGTCACAGATGATGTCAAGTTGGCGGCCTTTGGCTGAACTTCGACAGCAACCGAGAGCGTCCTCGTCGTCACAACACCGTCGTTGCTAACCTAGCGGTTGTTACTCATCTCGGTTGTTAGCGCTAACACTATTTCTATTACTCCCTACTCCTACTACTACTACTATTATAGTTACTATTACTACTACGACACTAACAACAACCGTTATGAGTGGCCGTAGCGACCTGCTTTTAGCTATTCGTCGCCAAATAAGTCCCCTAGATTACGGTGCCGCCAGTGGTTTTGTCGTTCCGGGCGCCGATCGGCTCTCACGAGCGGCGCGCTCTGCAGCGACAGCCCCGCTCGGTCGCATCTCGAGCGGTGGTGGCGGCGGCGGCGGCGAGTTTCGTGACTACAACAAAAGAAGCCTGTCTTTTTGACTCATATTTAGTGCGATTTCTTCGCTGTTGTTGTCGTGTTCGTTGTCGCTTGCTGTCGCGATACCCTGTTGCGGTGCGATGGTACCGCGATGCGATTGCATCTTTGCTGCTGCTGCGGCTGCTGTTGCTGATGCTGCTGCTGACGACGCTATCCGGGGTTGTCGTTTAGCCTGGCGTTGGCATTGGCATTCCCCTGTCGTCATCGTCGTCATCGTCTGTATGTCTATGCTTCGTTCGACTGCTGATCAAGGCCTGCCTCTGCGTTTCTCTCCGTCTCAGTCTGGCAGTGCCCCCTTCGAGGCGAACAGTACTCCTGGAGCAGTACGCACAGTATTACTGGCTAACATACGAGTACACCCGTTGAGGCTGGCCTGCGTAGGCTAGCCTGTGTAGCAAGTAGGCTAGTATGATGCCACGTCGTCCTCGGGCGTCCTCTCTGAGTGCCACACTCGGGCGCGTCCCGGGTGTGCGTAAAAGCACCGCAGTTTTCACTCCGCCTCTCACTCGAAGAAAAAGAAAGAGACAACAAGAAACGCTAGTGCGCGCCGCCGACTTGCTCGCTAGTCATACATACATACACTCCAAACACCTCCAAACACCTCCAATCTGAGCCACCCTGAGTGGATGAGCCGTTGACGCTCGCTTTCTTTGACTTAATTTCACCCGTTCACAAAACGAAAAGAAAAAGGAAACAAAGCGAGAAGCAGGAAACGCAAACAACAAGATAACGATGCCGGCAAATACCGACAAAGAAAACAGCAACAACAAGAACAGCAACAATACACAATCACAGCAGCATCAGCAGAAAAGAAGCAGCAAAACACATTTTAAGCACCTGCCTGATGATTGACAGGTGACCTCACCAGCAGTACTAACGACAACGAGGCTAATCGAGCCCGTTAAATCTAATCTCTCTCTCTCTCTCTCTATATATATATATATATATATATAGAATAAAAGGAAGAAAAAACAGCGAGGCTATGTTGGCCGAGGTACATCCACAATACCGATCGGACACAAGTTTTTAGGTCGCAAATTGTACCCTTAAGTTGTTCCTTTAACGCCATTACCCAAGGTCAAACAAGATTCCTTTAGACTTACTTATATTGTTTAGCCACACGAGACACTCTTGTTTTCTTTTTGGCGCACAAGCATTCATTCTTGCATAGCAGGGCTTCTTCTGCAAGTAAAGCGAGGAAACAATTTGGCAATTGCAGCTTTTGCATAGCGCGTAAGCTTGAGACGTAAAGCGACTTGGGAAGATCTGGCCAGTACAAGCCGCTTTTAGACACGCATCGAGCAAAGGTCAGCCGAAGATGATCGAGAAGGCCAATAAGCATAAAGTAACGTGGACCGTAGATACGCAATAATATAGCGTTTATGTAGTTTTATTTGAACACTCGGAATTAAAAACCACATCGCACAATTCAAATCAATATGTAAAAAGAGCAAAAATAGGAAAGCTGAAACGTAGCTAGCTTTGAGAGTACTCTGAATGTGCCGGTGGCCGTCAGAAGCATCAGGCCTCTATCGCTGATCGGGATCAAGCCGGTATCGCTAATCGAGATCAAACTGGTAACGCTGATCTCGCGGCTCGAAGCTCTTCTATGATAGGATCCATGATGAACCCTTCTTCCTCTAATGGGGTACCATTTGTCTGTGCCCGGAGTTTTGAGCTTGATAGAACTCTACGACAGTCTCGATTGAAGGACCAGGCAGGAAAAACCTGTGCGTCAGCAGTCGAAAGATACGAGATTTGGCTTCATGATGGTGTGGCTGAGGTTAAACTTAATGAGGTTAGCCGCCGCTTATCGATTGCTATGAGCCGTCCCGAAATGACGCTACGGCTATGGGAATTCATCTGTCAAGAGACATGTGCGCGGCTGATGTTGGCTCGCCCGAGAACATGGCGTTTCCTTCAGCAGACGGTCCGAGGCGGAACCTCGCGTGAAGAAGTGTGAAAGAACACATTAGCAACATATCAGCATAAAAGCAAGAGTGTTTAAGCAATTTTAAAAATTACCGATATTTTTAAATTTTAACACAGACGTAATTTTAGTTCTAATTAAATGCGCTAACGGTAAAGCGGTGCATTTTCTACCTGTATACAGATAGCTAGCTATATATTGTGTACAAAACACCCAACTTTTGAGCACATTTTGATATAAATCAAGTTTACTGACACTAATCCAAGCTGCAAAATTGGTCTTTAGTTTGGTTATGTTCGAGGGACGATTAGCGTGCGCTTTATACCTCAAAAGGACCCACAAGAAAAGTTAAATGGGTATGAATTGCCAGATTTTGAGGACCAATGAGTATCCCCGTCACGCGTAATTGCCTGTTTAGGACACTTCATCCTCAACAGGGTAATTACAGTACCTAATAGTTTCTTTGGACCAAAGTCCGCACCAGACTGTCACATATGGCACATGAAAGTGAATCTCGTGAGGGTTCTCCATTGTTCAAATGCGCCAGTTGCTTATTCACAATGCCATAGAAATGGGTTTTGTCGGAAAGGATTTTTGTCATAAAACCGGCGCCACGCTGTATTACCTTGGAATCCCATTGCCAAAGTTGAGCTGCTATTGATGGTCCGTAGACTTGCGTCAGCTGAAGTTATACGGATACACCGCTAGATTCGTGCTCAATATGTCATCCGGTATGCGCGAGAGACCCAGTTGTTGCGTACGTCGGCGAACCGATGTTGTCAAAATTTTCATATTGTAGGCCACAGCAGCAATATTTTCAGCTGAACGAACGCTTCGTGGTCTTCCACAGCTTGGAACATGGCGTATTAAACCTGTTCTGTGATGATACATTTTCACAATCTCTACGCGTCCTTCTGTTGGGTAGCGCCATCTTGGATTTGGCAGTCCTACTCTGTTGTGTTTGCAAAAGTGAGCAAAGCTGAGCGCGAAAATCTTGAAAGATGACAGCTGATTAGTTGGATACCCTATGTGAAAATTCTAAACATCATTCCTGCGATAACACCGCTTCTGTGCGTGCCATGATAGTGTTTTCTCCAACAGTTCCCGGCTATGGTTTGTATGATTTGAATTATGGTTATTGTTACTAATATGTTCATTACATGCAATCCTTATATGTATGAGTCTGCTGAGTGAGAAACCGCTTCAAGGTGAGCGATCGCTTTAAATATTGCCGACCTGCTACCGCCATTTGTCGCCAGGCACACCTTGTGACAATGGTCCCCTTTTTGTGTATGTCCCACCACAACAACACACTATAGTGCATGACTGTATTACTATTTGTGCAAAGGGGTTTAGCATAACGCGAACAACTAACTAATTGTGTTTGCTTTGCCCATCTCGAGCACCTCATGTGCCATGACTTGGAGAAAAACAGGCGATTCTGAAGTTTACCAGACGGGCAAAGATATAAGGGATAATAATAATAATAATAATAATAATAATAATAATGATAATAATAATAATAATAATAATAATAATAATAATAATAATAATAATAATAATAATAATAATAATAATAATAATAATAATAATAATAATAATAATAATAATAATAATAACAAGAAGAAAACAAGAATGATGAAAATTAAACATAAGAATAGGAACAATAAGGACAATTATTTAGATTAACGGTCCACTGTCGCTCGGGTTAGGACAACAGAATCAGATGACGATGTGCGTTATGCGCACTCAATCAGTTGGAAATTTATTTTTATTATTTTTTTTTGCCGCAGAGAGAGAGAGAAGTGGCTGATTCTAGTAAACGGTCGATCTCCTCAGACTGCACTTGTTGCTGGATATATGTATATATATGACTGTTATAGTAAAGTGAGCAGGACAGAAAGTAGTAACTGAAAATTTTCAATTTTGAAATCAATCCCAAAATCGAACGAGTCAACCGTTTTATTCAATCGAAAAATACTCATTGTTAGCCACACCCATCCCCCATCTCTCGAGCAAAATATCGATTGGTATGACAATTCAGATTTCCGCATCTCTAGGAAGGTGTCGTTTTACTGTTTCTCGTGTTCTGCAGATATCTTAATGGATAATAATTGGTTGTCTTAGTGGAAGATGACAATCTTCCTATTTACGACACTCTGTCTCTTAATTGGTGGGGCGGCATACACTCGGTCAAGCTGGTCACAGTAGAAGCATGTGTCTATTGTTTGTCCACTAGGAAGAAACTCGTGGTGGACGATACCATGCCTATCCCACCAAACAAAGAACAGAATCTTGCGCGAATGGGTTAGTCTTTTTAGCGTGCTCTTGGTTGCCGTGGGGCGCACCAGGCTATCTCAGGTGTCATATTCTTGTAAAAGGCCAATAATTTGCACACGTAACATTTCGATCTAAGAACGAACACTCGTTATGTTTGGCAAGCCAAGAAGAGCATTTTGCTAGACGCTCTATTTTTTAGGCTCGCTCAAGATATGAAGTACCTACTTATTCAACTCTGACACGAAATCAGGTCCACGAAGGCGAGTGGTTCGATGGTTATGTGAAACACCTCGATGTCCATGGCTAATCACGCGGCTAGTCATTCGGGGTCCTGCTTCATAGTTTTGTGCAAGCGGGTCTTCCTCAAGCATAATAGGCCTTCCCAAACGAGATTTAGTCAGAGGGCTAAAGTTGCCTGAACGGAACTTGGCAAACCAATTGTGGCACGCAGTCTTTGAAATGTTGTCCTTGCCGAATACGCTTCAAATCGTTCGGACAGGTTCCGCAGCAGTAAAACCGTTTTTGAAGACCAAGATCTGCTGTACTATGCAGTAACGTGTGTGCACTGCAGGTACCAGCACACCTTAATCCTATGTCGCAAGGTGCAACGAACGCGCTTTAACGTCGGACTACGAATCAACAAGCGATAGTAGAGCGAACGACTGAAAGTAATACAGGAATACTTCAAACACTAACGACAATCATCAGTCGTTACCATAACCACCTGCTGGAATGGATAGAAAAGAACATATATTTTCTCTACAGACTTTTCATCTTCCTTCCCCACCACACTATGCTGACCTATAGAGTGAGAAGAGGCGCAAGTGGGGCGGTGCGGGGAATGAGAAGTCCAAACTGGATTTTGGCGAGGAACGCGTTTTAGTCGTATTGGTAATTCGTTAATTTTCTCCAGCTCGTGTTTGTTCTACACTTTTGTTCAATCTGATCCAATCCATCGGATCGCACTGTTGGTCTAGGCATGTTTGTCCTTTGAAGGCTCATTTCTGTTGTTCTTTGTTTTCTTAGTTTTTTTTTTGTTACCAAGCGACAAAGTAACAGGTGACCGAGTAGATTGACTCCTTGGATGACGATAAAAAATCAAAGATGACAACAACAAGATCGTCAGAAAACTTAGCAGCAGTGCCAGCAAACACAATAACAAAAACAACAACAATAACAACATCAACAACTATTGCTACTACTTTTTTTTTTTTTTTTACTACCGCTACTACCACAACAGCAACAACAACAACAATGCGGACCAACTACCAGCCGCTTGCAACGATGAGATATCTCGCCAGAAGAAGAAGAAGAAGAAATCATCTTGTATTGGCTCCTCCTCAATAGATTCGGTGGCCTCGAAGCTACGATCCGGCTGGGTTCGGAGGCCAGGTTAGACTAGACTAGACCAAACTCGGCAAGCTAGGCGACGAAGGACGCCTAGAACGCGCTGCTGCTGCTGCTGCCTAACACTGGACAACAACGACGACGACGACGACAACGAAGACGACACCCAGGGCGATCGTTACGCCATAGGAAGGTAGGCAGATCAACAATAAGGGTGGCGACACCGACAATGACGACAACAACGACAACCACAACAACAACAACAACAACAACAAAACAACAACAACAACAACAAAAACAACAACAACAACAACAACAACAACAACAACAACAACAACCACAACAACAACAACAACAACAACAACAAACAACAACAACAACAAACAACAACAACAACAACAACAAACAACAACAACAACAACAACCACAACAACAACAACAACAACAACAACAACAACAACAACAACAACAACAACAACAACAACAACAACAACAACACAACAACAACAACAACAACAACAACAACAACAACAACAACAACAACAACAACAACAACAACAACAACAACAACAACAACAACAACAACAACAACAACAACAACACAACAACAACAACAACAACAACAACCACCACAACAACAACGACGACGACGACAACAACACCAACACCAACGGTAGCGGCCGCAGCTCCGTCAGTAGCAGCAGCAGCGTCATCATCATCATCATCAGGTTCAGCAATACCAACAGGCATAGCCGCACGATTCTACGCTGCCACCTTAGTAGAAAGCGAAAAATGATTTATCGTGAATCTCCTTTGGCGAGGAAACAACGATCAAGGTGGTGGCGATGGTGATGGTGTAGGTGATGGTGACGATGATGTAGGTGATGCTGATGATAATGAGGATTGGGATCGTAGACGGCGATCGCATCGATGACGGGGGTCGGTGGTGGTCGAGGTCTAAAAAATGATGGATTTCTAGTTCGTCTCAAGTCGGCCGCCCAACTCGACAGAGAGAGAGAGAGAGAGAACCAGAAGCCGCCGAGATAATAGTGCTAGTAGAAGCAGTAGCAGCAGTAGTAGTAGTAGTAGTAGTAGTAGTAGTAATAGTCCTGCTTCTACCGCGGCCGCTGCCGGCCCCAGCGACTTTATTTGAACAGAGCGATGGTTTTCATTTGCATTAACCCTTTTATTCGAACAGACACTTACACACACACACACACACATACATATATACATACATACATATATATATACATCGTTCCTACGTAGCTATCTATCTATACTCGTATATCCGCAGACACTAATACACATACACACATACACAGGCAGATATACACACGGACAGGCACAGTGGTGGAGGCGCCCATACTTAAACATGCACATGTGCCACAGTCTCGTTTCACGCGCACCTCGTCGTTTCTTGTTCGTCGTTTTCTTCTTCTTCTTCAACTTTCACATCATCGTCATCATTGTCTTCAGCATCATCATCAGCATTATCATCATCATCTTCATCGTGTTATTATTGCTGATGTGTTCTAGGCTGTCGTCTATGCTATATGGACACTACAGAATGAGACACACAAAAAACACACGCAATGAGCAGCGAAAAACAGGGCGGAGGCGGCGGCGGTAGCGGCGAATGCGAAAACAGCACAGCACCACTGAGAGAAATTTTACCATAAAAAAATTAATTTAAGTTTGGCCAATATGTGCGTGCGTGCGTGCGTGTGGACCGGAGCAGTGCGCAGATTGAGAAGAAGAAGACTACTGGAGGAGGAAAAGCAAATGTCGACAAAAAGGGGTAAAAACAGTAGTAGTAGTAGTAGTAGTAGTGTAGTAGTAGTAGTAGTAGCAAGAGCACCACCACCTTCTTTTTCTGCTGCCTTTTCTAGGCTTTGGAGGATGTAAGTGGGGGGAGGGGTTGGAGGTTGAGGGGTGGTTGGGGGGGGTACAATTGTGAGGCTGGCTGAGATTTGGGGTCGAGCCGAGCCTATACCATGAGATATGGCACGCCAGCGGCCGGCCGGTGGCACATGACGCTCGCTGCATGACGCGTCTGTGACTTTCCCGCAGAGACCGAGCGGAACCTCGCAAGCAAAATCATCGCCGCTGAAGTCGACAGAGAAGCGGCGGCGGCAGAGGTGACGGCGGCACGGGATACGCCGTGGTGTGCCAGATTTGATAGATTTAATTGATAGCGCATTGGGCTGTGAAGTTCGCTCGCTTCAACCGCTAACATCAATGCCTCCTCGGTTCGTCGTTGTTGTCATTAAGCTAGATTGAGGGGGGGGGGGTGGTACAGCCCGAGTTGGCCGCCGACAACAACAACAACCCCACCCCACTGGGGGGTGTGGTTCTCGCCGGCCAACTGATGATGAATAAGTGAAATCGTACGCGGATTCTTGCCTATATATATATATATATATATATATATATATATATATATATATATATAGATATAATCGGATGCAAGTTTGCCGTGCTTCTTTTCATTGCAAGCAAATATTTACATATATATATGTATATATATATATTTTTTTCATGTGCAGGGGGCAACGTATTTCAGAATGTATATATATATATATATATATATATTGGAATGTATATGAAAAGGTAAAACAATCTCTACCTCCAAAAAGTAAGAGCTTTTGAAAACACAAATTGAAACGTTAATCAGTCGCTGGCAGAGTGTCACGGAGAATGGGGAAGAGGATTTAAATAGGAAAGCGCAAATACTTTCGTAGCAAGCTAATATGTGCATGTTTGTATCTCACAGCTTTCTGGTAAGGCTATTTTAGTTTGCTGATTATATAATTATCTTGGTGCTAAAGGTATCTACATACAACGGTGTGCGATGATAATTTAACACCAAATTATTAACAACCATTTGCCTCAAAGGCAATAGTGGTCGATGCAAGAGAGCGTCTGTACTGTTCATATTTTTCTTCTATTACAAGATCTAAACGATTTGTTGTTCCTAGCTTAATATACAATATACATGCGTAACAATTTGCAAAGACTCTCGCACTGATGCGCATTATATGTCACTTGAACATTGAAGCCCATCATAGAGATATACCTACAAAAAAAATAACTCGGTGCGTAAGTATGGATAGGTAGCTGTCCTTGCTCCTTGACACCATTCATATAAAAATATACAAGTGTAATTCAGCTTTGTACTATTTTAACAAAACTGCGCTCGAACAACGCCTACGTAGTCTGAAAAATAATTGTTATATAAATGACGTGTAACCATAGTGCCAATAGGTCAACATTTGCCCTTTGATTTTAAAATATAATAAAAATTACACGAAGACTAGCTTGTAAAAAACGCGGAATAAAATTGCCGGTGAATAGTGACAATGAAATCGGCAACGGCTTATTTACTGGCAATAGGCATTTTTAACGGTGCTAGGCTCTATCTGCTAGTAAATGCGCTAAGTGAAACGAATTCTAATGTGGTAATCCTCTTCGACGTATTTATAAAATTATAAAAAAAAAAATATTAAATATATAAATAAATATGTATACATCTCTTCGATCTAGCAATGCTTCCTAACGCTCCTATATATATATATATATATATATATATATATATATATATATATATATATATATATATATATATATATATATATATATATATATATATATATATTTATACATATTGCTCTATCTGCTAGTAAATGCGCTAAGTGAAACGAATTCTAATGTGGTAATCCTCTTCGACGTATTTATAAAATTATAAAAAAATATATATTAAATATATAAATAAATATGTATACATCTCTTCGATCTAGCGATGCTTCCTAACGCTCCTATATATATATATATATATATATATATATTTCAAAGTTAAGTAAGACCTGTAAACCCTAAGCAAGATCGCTTCCGCTGGGCATATGTCGCAGCAGGTTCAGACCTGCGGCTTCTGGCCTCTCAGTTGGCAGCTATGTTCTACACTATTAGCACCAGTGAAATGCGCGGCGAGTGAAAGCAAACAACAAGAATATCCCCACAGGACGGCATTACTTCTTTATTCGGTTGCGAAGGAATGCGCTACGTTGGCGTGTTTTGGCGGTTGGTTGAATGACGGCTGAAGAATGGTAAATATTTCTACGTATCCAGTGGCAGCAGTATCAAGCCGGGTGGCCGATGTTGAGTCGAGCGCAGGCCAATGAGCCTGCAGATGAGCAAAAACAACAACAATGGCAAGAACAACCAAAATCGCGACAATGATATCCGGTGTGGAGATAGTGACGGCTGACTAACTCGAACAACAAAAATGATAATCATAATAATAAAAAAAAAAAAAAAAAAAAAAAATAATAATAATAATAATAATAGTAATAATAAAAATAATATTAGTAATAATAATAATAATAATCGGGTAAATGTTTTGAGAGGAAGAGACTGCCACCGAGATATTCAAATATATTAATACATGATCAGACCTCACAACTGTATGATCAGCAATAAACAATAATAAGATCAATAATAATAGAGGGAACGCTGCCACAGGACAAACGGTGGCGGGTTGTTGTTGTTATTGTTGTTGGTTGTAGTGGTGGTGGTGGTGTTGTTACTACAACACCAACAACAACAATAAAAGCAAAACCAACTACGGCTTTTGCCTTTCCCTTCTACAACAAATACTAGTAGTAATAATGCCGGTGACGGTATCTAAGATGGCGTTCCTGCAAAGGCTGCTGTTTGAGCTTCTTGCCGCGCAGACTAACCTCTAGTCACCGGATGCCATTCCAACAAGAAGTCACTGTGCCACTGAGCGGGATGGGTCTCCAGAGACTGCTGAAACGTTTGTTCACCAGGTTCACCTCTAAGAACAATAGCAACACAAACATCAACGCAAGATAACACAAAAGGCGTCGGGAGAAGGGCTCAGGAGATGGATAAGGGGGCGGCGCATGCTTTTGTGTCAATGAGCGTGTTTATTCTCGACACGGTTTTTAAAAGGTTAAGAAATAAAAGACACTTGCTTATATATATGTATATATGTATATATATATATATATATATATATATATATATATATATTATATATATATATCTATATATACTATATATATATATATATATCTATCTATATATATCTGTATATCTATATATATATATATATATATATATATATATATATCTATTTTTTTTTTTTTTTAATAGAGGTAACTGGTAAAATGCGTTATGCACACCGGGGCGACGTTGTTAAAGCCTCGGTAGTGTGGGACTCACACCCACTAAAATCTAGTCGTCCTCTTTGCCCCTTGACGGGGGGTGGCCGGAGTACTGTCTTCTCGAGATTACTTCGCCTGGCCACTCTTCTTGCCATTTAGGCTGCTCGGCTTTGTGCGGCGGTTATTTTCGCCTCAGAGATACCTTGTGCGAATCTTCTTACTAGAATCCAGGATTTGTGATCTTGAGGAGCGCCTCTACAAGGGCCTGGCATGTCAGGGGGTTCTGCAGTCCTAGGCTCCGGGACAATAGCTCTCGCTCAGTGTCGAAGAAGGAGCACCTCTCATAGCAGTGCCTAACATCATCTGGCTCCCCCGAGTTGCACATGCGGCACACAGGGGAGTCAGTTTTACCGATGCGGTGTAGGTACTGCTGAAAACAGGCACCATGGCCTGTTAACAGTTGCGCGAGTGGGTAGGTAAGCGAGCCGTGTTTGAGGCTGTACCATTTTTTAAGATCAGGAAGTATTGATCTTGTCCAATACCCAGGATGGCCCGGCTGGATTGCTTCCCATTGCTGGCTCCATTCGCTTAGTGTATCGGTTCTGCTGACTAGTGTGCCCTCCGTCAGAACGTTGGTTACAGGGCTTCTTGATGCCAATTCTTTTACTCTCAAGTCCCAGGGAATTTGTCTGGAGAGTACCTGTACGGCTGCTGTGGAGGCCGTGCAACTTGCTCGTGTTAGGTTAAGCGCCATAGGTCTTTGGGTCTTGTTGAGGAGGCGACGTGTTGTAGCTCTTGTAGTAGTGCGTTCCCATAAGGGTGCGGCGTATAACATGATGCTGTCTATTACTGATGCTAAGAGTCGGCGCCGAGAGTCGCTTGCCCCTCTGGTCCATGGGAGGATTTTGCGTAACTCTGCTGAGGCTTTGGCTGCTTTTTAGCTGCATAGCGCACATGAGGTGTTCCTGTGAGAGCTCTATCCAGGATCACCCCCAGGTACTTGACCACGGGCGTGGGTGTTATTGGATGGCCTTCCAGGTGTAAATTTAGATTGCGTGGAGGACGCATCAGAGGAAGGACGTTTAGAAGGATTGCTTTCGTTTTTTGTGAAGCCAGTTCGAGGCCAAGCGTGCGGAGGTGTTGTCGGATATCCGCTAAGGCTCCGTTGGCTGTACCTTCGAGCAAATCTTCGTCACTGGCGGTAACGATCAGTGCCAGATCGTCTGCGTAGGCGATAGAAAAAACTCCCGGGGGATGCGGCAGTCTTAGTACTCTATCATAGGTTATGTTCCACAGGGTTGGTCCCAGTACAGATCCTTGGGGGACCCCGGCAGTGACGGCGTAGTCCACTCCATCGTATGTAGATGCTCGGTCCTTTAGATACGACGCTAGGATACGTCGTAGGTAGGGAGACACGCCTTTATTTCCAAGTGCTTGGTTTATGGCGTCCCACGAGAGCGTAGTAAACGCGTTTTTGACATCAATAAGGACGACCAGGCAGTGCGCCCGGTTTGCGATAGGTGAATTTCTTTGTGTTTCAGCTATGTTTAGAACTTTGCTGATAGCCGAGTGTGTGGAGTGCCCGGCGCGGAAACCATGCTGGTTTTCTGACAGCGCCTTCTTGTCTTCTAATTCTGTAACTAGTCGCCCGTTGATAAAATGCTCAGCTGCCTTGGATAGGCAGGAGAGCATGCTTATAGGGCGGTATGCTGAGGGGTCTCCTTGTGGCTTCCCGGGTTTCGGGATAAGGGTTAGGCGTGCCGTTTTCCAAGGCTTTGGGTATTCTCCGCTGGATATATATATATATATATATGTATATGTATATATATATATATATATATATATATATATATATATATATATTTATATGTATATATATATATATATATATATATATATGTATATATATATATATTTATATGTATATATATATATATATATAGAAAATATTGTGATGATTTATTAATCATTTACAATACGTTTGCTCGCCTTAATAAAAATGGTGGTAAAAAGGTGTCACGTGAAGTTAAGAGTCAGTTGTCCGTGTCCTTGCTTGATGGTAGCCCCCGCTCTTATGGACCCGGCGCGAGCGGTATATCCTCAAGGTTCCTTGCAAAGTTAAAACGGTGAGATCCATGAGATTCCTCTTCGTGACGCCGAGCCCCAAGAGCGTCCTCGCAGATTCGGAGTCCCATACACCACTCATAGAGAAAGTGATGGATCCGAATCTGCGAGGTTTTTGCGGGTCGGGGAGCGCCGCTCTTAGGAACTCGACGTCATATTTGGCGATCTTGTCTCGCCGTGCTTTTGCCAGGTCCCGGTTCGGGCCGCAAAGCTCGGCATCTAAAACCCAGACCTCGGTAGGTGTTGTTATTACGAGGTCGGGCTTTAGACCCGGTGCGCCCAGTCGACGGAATACTCGCTCACGAACCACCTCATGACCCCTTTCGCGGAGAAGACGCGCCACGCGATCACAGACGTCGTCATGTCTCTTCATGGTTTGTTTGTGTGTTGTATCGCACATCTGAGCGACATGAGCCAACGTCTCAGGCGCATGACACCCGTGCCTACAACGTTTGTTGTAGCCCGGGCGTCCCCTGGCCAATCTGGCACGCGTTGGTAGTGCGTTGATCCTGAGCTTTAGTAGGTTTAAATACTTCTTACCAGATAGGTAGGGCATACCCTTAATCCAGTAATGTACAAAGGGCGTTTCTATTTTTATATATATATATATATATATATATATCTTTATATTCGAGCAGAAGCACTCTGCTCCAAAGACCCACATGCTCCTCGGTATCTCTTCATGCCAACACCCCCGGTGGTCATACTGTCTTCTTCAGCTTCGCGCGACGAGATACTGAATGTTGTGAAGGCCTTCAGCCGAAGTTGGCTGCTGACCTGGACTTTAGGATGCCCCGTCTGTTGGAGGTGCTGTTGTCCGGTGCACTGGGCAGCACGGCCGGGCGACTAGCTGACGCCATTGCCGAATAGTTGATGTGCTCATGGTTAAACTATATTTTCGAAACGCTTTTAATAGCGTCTAAGGAGACAGTTTGCTTCAATCTGTCAATCTTTATTCGACTTTCTTTCCGATATTAGGGCCAACCAGAGCAGCCGGAGAGCCTCCTTGGAAGAAAAGCGATTCACAAGCCAGATTGATAGAGTCCCTACCGTGGCTGATAGAGCCAGGTCCTATGAACGTTAAATCTTGGCTGAGAGTCAGCCCCGAAGAGATTTTTTTTAAAAAGGGAGTCTTAGTGAGTGCAAAATCGGTATAGGAGGGCGGGGGAAAGCTGCAACTGCTGAAGTAGTAAAACAAGTGCAATTATTTTACTAAATGATGTCGATATACATAGAGAAGGAGTCCATCGTGCTGTGAAGCGGATATTTGTCGCTGGAGAAGGAAACCGATAATTTTACATTGTAAAAAGTCACTTAAGAATAGGACCCTTTGTTTGATCAACGCGCCTTCATTTCAATAGTCTGTCAATCCTCCGCGCGCCCTAATAACGGCTATCATGTGATTTAATTAATTGAATTGCTGTGGGATATTATTATTGAGCTCATTGCGGGTAGCATTCATGAACTTCGGAAGCGCTACTGAAACTGAAGTTCTGGCTGCCCACAGATGTATGTATGAGGTATCTCCGAAAAGGTGTGCGGCCTGGCATCGTTGTGTATAAATATCAAGTTTGCTTGAAAACAAACCATGCATAAGACAGAATCTCATCAACGTGCTGTTTTGCAGATGGCAGACTTCTTCTTCTATGAGAATCGTGGGCTTACGAGGGCTCTCCACGAATCCGAGTTCCACCATACGGATATTTTACCCCAAAAAATGTTTGAACCGCTGCCTTAACTGAAACGCTCCATAAAGCGTTTCGAGGTTGCGCAAAGCACTCTCCTCGTTGCCGGTGTACTATTTCCCGCCTATTGTTGCAGTAGAGACTAGCATCCTGGTCTCCGCGTCCGAGAGTAGAACGTCTCGCCATTTATCAGCGGTCTATTTTATCGTTATCTTGCGCGATTTGGCATCTTGCTTGTTGCTGGGCAGTGCTCAATTGTGTTTTGGATGTACACAGACGGCCTACGGGGCGGCATAACGCTTGTGCTATGAAGCTTTTGCTTTCATATCGCATGCACGCGCACTAGGCACAGCTACTCGGAGTGCACTACGGAGCTCTTGGCTTAACAAGCGAACAGTAAGTACTAAGTGGGCGATTTCGTCAAATATTAATTGAAAACAAGCGGTCGTCCTGATAACCGATCCTGTGGCCCGAGGAAAACCTGCTCGACCGAACCCGCCCTCCGATAGATAGATGTTACCCGTAAGTTGATACCGTTGCTAGACTATTTTCAAACGGTGAATTTCAGTTCATATTCAGTTGACAACCCACAGAACGTTGATTATAACGCCAAGCTAGCTCAGACAATAGGACGATCCGCAAAGGGGCTCACTTTGGCGCGGTGTCTATTTCTCAGAACTCGTTGTTGGCTCTTTCACTGACCTGTGCAGCTGGCTGACTGATGAAATACATTTTACTAGGCACTCCGATATGTGCTTAACATGAGACGCCCGCGAATAGAACGAAATTGGCTAGTTTGGGTGAGATTGCTTATGAGAATCGTGCAATCCTTCGAAGTAGAAGTCCTTGAGATGTTTTTAACATGGCGTTACTATTGAAAGTAGAACAAAAAGAAAAAAAAAAAAAAATATATATATATATATATATATATATATATACATATATATACATATATACAGGTAGTTCAATAAGTTCTTAGAATGAGCTTTTTCGAATTCGAATTTTGGCGCGCTTTCACCGCTATTAGGAACTGCAACTTTTCGACTGCTAGCACTCAAAATATTATGGTGATTGGCCGTTGCGATTTCGTTTGATAGCTTTTCCCGTGCAACGTATCGGCGTGATTTTTAAAAATGAAGAACAAAGAGTTTCGAGTGGTTATCAAGCATTTTTATTTCAAAGGTTGGAATGCGACCCAAGTAAAAATTGGGTTGGACGAGACGTACGGTGACTCTGCGCCATGTTTTGCCACTGTTTCCAACTGGATTAATGTGTTAAAAAGAGGTCGCAGGAGCACCGAGAATGAACTACGTCCAGGAGGCCAAAAAACGGCAACTGATGAGGAAAACATAGAGAAAGTGCGAAACATCGCTGGCAAAGATAAGCGAACGAACATTAAGGAGATAGCGGAGGCATTAGGAATTAGTTTAGGTAGTGTGCATTTTATCCTATACGAAAACTGGAAGATGAAAGAGCTCAGAGAAAAATGGCTGCTGCATTTGCTTAACCAAGGCCAAAAAACGCGCCTGTTTTCGCTTCACAGAGAAATTTGGCCAAGATGTCGAACAATCCGTCGGATTTTTGGCGCAGATTCATGACCGTCGATGAAAGCTGGGTCCATCACTACACTCCCGAGACCCAAGAAGCATCTTGCCAATGGTGTGCACCTGATGAAGGACCTCCGAATAGGGTGCGGACAACGGCATTGACCGGAAAGGTGATGGCTACAGTTTTTAAGACCAACGTAGAATAATGCTGGTCGACTACCTTGAGAGCGGTAAAACGATTACAGGAGAATATTATGCAAGACTGTTGGACTGCCTTTAGCAAGAACTCATCGTGAAACGGCCCGCTTTGCAGAAGAAGGTTGTCCTGTTTCACCAGGACAATGCTCCTGCACACAAGTCCCGGCAAGCATCGGCAAAACTGGCCCAACTGAGGTTCGAACTTATTGAACAACCTTCCTATTCTCCAGACCTGGCCCCCTCTGATTATTTCCTCTTCGAACATTTGAAGAACAGTCTCGGTGGAAAGCGTTTTTTCCAGCAATGAAGAGGTTAAGGCTGCTGTCAATGCCTATTTTCAGTCTAAAGACGCGGAATTTTACTTAAGAGGTACAAAAGCTCTGAAATCTTGGTGGGAAAAGTGTATTGAGCATCTCGGAGAGTATATCGAATAATATAAATTTAAAAACATGATTTGGAAAATTCTTGGTTTTCATTCTAAGAACTTATTGAACTACCTGTATTAGTTTCTCATGTGCGGAGCCCCACATGACAATTTGGCAATTAATCAGCTTTTGACGGAAAAGTTTTGTTTGTTTGTTTTGGAGTTTTGGACCCCTGTTTGCGGTTGCAGTATTTTCTAAAACTGGAAACCAACTTGAAACCTCGTGTTTCTGACTTGCATATTATACACACATAGAGATTTGTTGACACACTATCTAAGTTTACGATTTGCTGTTGAGGCTTCACGTCTATGCGGTTGTAGCCTCACCGGACATTCAAGTGGGTTTTTGTAATTCACAGTCATATACGAATACATTGTAAAAAAAAGCATACAGTGCCTTTACACGCGAGTTGACATAGCAGTAGCCGTGTTGCTAGGATTACATTACACGTCCTGATTACATTACATGTTCGTGTGCTACGCACCATTACCTGGATAATATTTGTAACTTTCCTACATATATAATTCGGTATATGTATGTTTGTATACATTTATGGAAAATGTGTATATATATACATATATATATATATATATATATATATATATATATATATATATATATATATATACGTGCATATACGAGTAGATGTAACTACAACATGCGTGCAACTAAACTCTTCTAAATGACACAGTTTACGACAAACAACATCCATCGAACGAAAGAACCAACGGACGGACAATTTCGTTGTGTACTATTTGTGCGAAAAAATGGATCACGCACGATGACCGAAGCCGGTGTCTAGCAGCGTTTAGCTGGCCGAAGGTTGGCCGAAACGTGCACGGCGCTTCGTCCGAGCAGCGGACAAACCGCTGAAAAACATCGGCAGTCGCGCAGAAAAAACCCGCAGGCTGGTTGGTCGCCTTGGTGGCGTCTGTCAATAAAAGGCAAGACGGAAAGAAAGAAAGAAAAACAGGAGCTCGAAAAATGAGCAGAAAATTATCCCCCAAATCGACTACTATCATTATCGTGTTGGCAGCGTCGCCGACATCGGCGTCATCATTGTCTCTTCATGATCATCATGGCTTTCGTCTGCTGTCTTCTTCAATCAGCTTGCATGGTCGTTAGGAGAACGCTAATGGGGGACCTGCGGATACTGACGGAATTGGACAACAACAGCAACTACCCTTATGACCAATACTACTACTACTACTACTGCTACTGCTACTACTACTGCTACTAATTCTATAGCAGGTCTAGCAACGCAAACATACGCCCAAAAATACGCTTACCAAAAAATAACGCCGTTAACCTAGCTTCATTGAGTCAGCTAGGCGTTCAGCACGTTTGGAGGGAGAGCCAATTCCGGTTCAATTTCAGTTTCAGTTATCGAGTCAGCCTTCGATGGTTCTCAGCACTAATCGTACCCGCTGAAGTATTAGCCGCCGTATTCATAGACGGTAGCTGTTGTAGTAGCACAGTAACAATGGCAATTCTTCATTCGTTATCATGAACGCACATGAACAAACAATAACATAAATGCTTGGGTGCGTCTGTGCGTAAGTAGGCATTTCGACTCCACGAACGAAGTCGGATTGATTGTACACATGATATGGGTCAACAATCAACAAAGTATGAAGAGGTCTGCCCCTGCGGTCTGCTACTAAATTTGGCAGGAACAGCACAATTTAAATTCAACATACATGCAAACAAAACATACTAAAGTGCGCGTTTATTTTTCTGCTATAGCCTACCGTGGCACAAAATGTTAGTGAGGAAAAAAAATTGGAAGAGAAGGCCAAATAAAGTTATTACACATGTAAGATAATTACTGTGTGATGGCAATCGTGGCAGCTAATAGTCATTTTAGTTTCGCGATCATTTTCAACTACTAATTATTCATTGTCAGGCGAACACACACGGACACATCCGTCCCTCACCCATCCGAATATACATGTTCATTAATAATACGGGCCGTCCTATCCAGTGTTAAGTACACGCTATTTATAAGAGTATTTTGAGCGGACGATTATCACGATATTAAAATGGGTTCCTTATTATATTAAATTACTTTAGTGAGCTTGTTTTCCCGGATGCGTGTACACGGTTAATAATCAATTAAACGCTCGTGCGGCGGTGGCCATGGGTACCCATGGATAATGAATTTATAATGTATGTGTAAATATATATATATATATAACAAGACGCGGCGACTCCGTTAGGGTTTATATATATATGTGTATATATATATATATATATATATATATATATATATATATATATATATATATATACATATAAACGATGCGACTCCGTTAAAGCTTTCTAAAGAAATATTTATAGTTAACTAGGCTGTGTTTGGCCCCTGATACGGTGTCGTATATTCGGACGCGAGATTGTCTCCGAAAGCTATATATTTATAATAAATCTGTCCCGAAGAACATCGGCTTGACAGCTTTAGACAGGACGTTCCGGAAGCAGTTGGCTGGCTTGCTGTATTTTAATACGTTATGAATTGTAGTTTTTAGTTCTGAATTAACTTGTCTTCAACAAACCCAATCGCAAATTGAGTTTGTTTATAGATTCGCGAGTTTTCTCAGTTCAACCTTTATATGTGCCGTAACTGGGGATCAAACTTCTTGCTGTTTCGATTTTTAATTATAGCTGTGCACTAGCATTTTCCCTAAGACGCAAAATAATTACGAAAATAGAAATGTATGCTAAAATACTGCATAGCGACGCACTGACGTCTACGTGTTTTATTTGATAATATACCATAAAGGTTCTCGATTCTCGACGCCATACTGCAGCTTAAGGTTCGGTTAGCTCGCGCTGTGTTGAGTCGCAAGTATTTTCTCTTCTCGTCAGCTCTTCCTGTTAAGGCCGTTTTGTTTGAACATGGATAGATCTATGCACACAAAATAAAATGCGTTGTAACGATTGAACTTGTGCCAACGACTATTACATACCAGCTGTAAATCCAACAGTTTTTTCTACAGAGTTAGTCCGTTTGGCTATCTACTCCTCGTCTACATCGAGAGATATGAATGGGTTGATGTGCTCTCTGTTTACGGTCTACACTATCGCCATGTATATATATATATATATATATATATATATATATACGATTTAGCCGCTTAGGTCGTTGCGGTTAGTGTCGACTACGAAATGACGGTTAGTTGCATCCAAGTATTACATGCTTATTATATATAAATATATATATTTTTATATATATATATATATATATATATATATATATATATATATATATGATGAGCATGTAATAAATAGGTGGGACTCGCCGTGATTTCGTAGCCGACATTTACCGC